>OX451736.1:1227640751-1228173939 GCA_948472305.1 Vicia faba | reverse complement strand
AAGGCTTGTTTTGCACACTGGACCTTATGTTAATATTTTTTCGTACTTCTACAGGAGATATGAATGAGAGATCGTCAGAATTGAGGCACAGTAGGGTTGCACAACATGCTTATGTGCAGAGAGAAAGAAGTCAGGCTACCCAGCCTCCTCCTGCCTCCGCACCACCAGTACCAGATGCACCACCTACAACTTTACCCTTCAGTGTGCCCGTTTCTACTCCTTCGACGTCGACCACCCACAGCAGGTGAGATTCTCCTATTCATCCTTCGCCACTCCATCCTCCCGCAGACACACTTCCTCACCTAGCATATTTGAGGCGGGATCCACATCCGATACCCAGACGACACTTGAGGCTCATACATCACCACAACCTCAGTCCCATATGTCACCTGAGGCGGTTCCTCAGTCCCAGACGCCATCTGAGGCAGTTCCTCAGTCATCCCAGGCACCTGAGGTGACACCCGAGACTGCACCTAAGGCTACACCAGCAGCACCTGAGACCGCACTAGCTCAGCCTGCACCTGCGGCCCCTCAGGCTTTTGGAGGAAGACCGTCTGATTTATCACTTCTTCCTCTTTATCCCAACCATATTGCTAGATATATCTGGGACGAACATGTATGAATTTTGCATTTTTATTTCTATTATGAATTTTATTGTGAATTTTATTATGAATTTTGACTTGAATTTTATTATGCAGGAACGTGATACGCTCAAGGTCATTAGCCATGAGCGGAAGATCAGTAAACTTGTGCCGCCAGCTGAGCCATAGTTTGATGAGCTTTTACGACTTACCGAGTTGAAAGATTTGACCCTGTGTGGATAAAACATGGTCAACCGGGGTATGATCAACGTTTTTATTGAGAGGTGACCATGAGACGTCGTCGTTTCATCTACCACATGGTGAGATGACGGTCACACTTGACAACATCGCATGTCTGCTTCATCTACCGATCAAGAGACTTTCTTGGATCATGATAAGATCGACAAAGAGAAGGCATTGGATTTGTTGGTTCATAAGCTGGGAGTTACCCTTGAGAATGACCTGGGAGAGATTGATAAGACTCGTGGTTGCCACGTCAGGTATAACTATTTGACTAGGGTGTTCGCGGATGAGATTAGACGAGCACGAGAGGCTCATGGTGATCCCAAACCAAGTTACCATTCACAGGGGTTTGACATAAGAGCATACATTTTGTATCTTGTTGGCAGCATCAGAGCCGAAAATATATTGTCTATTTAAAACCAAAACTATACTTCTGATTTTAAGTCAAATTTTTCAAAAAAATTATACGAATCAAAAATATACTTTAGAATATAGAAGGGCATTATAAGAATTACATGGTATTTAATTTTCCCATATGGAATGGGGTGGGGGGTAAGAAATAACCTTGAGTTTTTTTAGTTCCTTCTTTACTATTGATGAATCTTGATTTTAATTCCCCCTTCCCATTTACGTATGTGGCTCTTCATCTCAACTTTGAGACCTTGTTGAAACTTGAAATCAAAACCGAAAAAGTAGATTACATGAACCTTGATTAGAAACGGTTATAACGTCGTCTTCATACCTCTAAACTCTAAACTAATATAATCCACAGCTCCACACAACTCTGTATCTCGCCGGATCTGAAAATCAATTCGAATCGGTTTCTGACACATTCTTCATCGGAGAAGAAATGCGTAGCCGGGGATCGCAAAACCGGCTATCTGGCAACTCTTTGGATCTCGTGTTTCTGCTCTCATCTTTACCATGATTGCTACCATGGCCACTATATATGTTGCCGGCCGGTTAGTTCTATTCGTTCTTCATCGTCGTCAATTTCAGTTTCGGCTTTTTGTTAACGTTTATCTTATGTTATGGCATTTGCAGGCTATGGCAGGATGCGGAGAGTAGGGTGTATTTAATCGAACAGCTTGAGAAAAGAACCGGTCAGGTATAATGTTAGTTTTCTTCATTGGAGTAGTCCCTAATATATGAATCACGGACACCAGAACATGACACTGACACTTACATGCTGACACTGGTAATAATTTGAAAAAATAAATAAATGAAATGAAATCACAAGTGTCGGCTTCGGACACAGATACAGACACACTTTTTTCAAGAGGTGATGGTGCTACATAGGTCGTAATCTATTAGCATTGACACTTCATGCTTAAAGCGTTTATGATGTTTGACAATTGTTGATGTTCAGCATGACACTGTTATTTATAGTTACACTCAAATACTTCTATTAGTTTCAATGTTGTGCTGTGTCAATTGTTCTTGTATGTGTCGTTGCTACGAAGGTTGCGTTGATATTACATTGCATAGCAAATATGTATGTGTTTTGACATTGGCACTGGCTATTTTCTATTGAGAAATGGATTTTTGACATCAAAATTTTGATATTGAATATGGTGTGCTTTGGTTTTTGTTAACTGTGTATCATGTTTAGAAAATTTTTGTATTCTTGAGTGCAGTTGCTTGTGTTTTTATTTCTTTTTAATTTTAAGTTATCGTCATAGGATGTCAATGAGGCAGTATAGTTCATCCGATTTCAGGGTCATTCTGCCGTATCTGTTGATGATACATTGAAAATCATAGCCCTGCAGGTAATTTTTCTTATAGGTTTGGTATTTTGGTTGCCAAATTCAATTTTGGCTGCTGCGTTTGACATTTACCCGAAGCTATTGTTAACATAACCTTAATTTTAGGGAACAACAAAAGAAGTTGTCTTCCCTAGAGATGGAATTAGCTGCAGCTAGAAAGGAAGGTTTTGTTTCAAAGCAATTGTCAGCAAACAATGAGAAGCATGCTACAAAAAAGATACTTTCGGTTATTGGAGTAATGACAACCTTTGGTCGAAAAAAGAACAGAGATGCAATCCGCAAGGCATGGATGCCGACAGGTACATGTTTCATTGGTTTGGTTTCATTTAGCTGGAACGCTGCATTTTGTCACTCACAGTTTTATTCATTGGAAGCCATGTTACGTGCATAAAGATTTTAGGGCAGGCTTAGGTTTTGTACTCTGGTTTCAAATTACTGAAATTATTAGCCAGTAGCTACTATTGAATAATCATGACTGTCTGATGGTTAGGTTTTCTTCTGGTTTATCATTTCCAACTTCGTACCTGAATGAAATATGACTAATAAGTTTAAACTGGGTTTAGGATGGATTCCTGCAAAGTCAGAACTCAGTAATTGACAGTTAGTTGTAGATCACTTCTCAGTTTCAAGCAATGCACTATTCTCTAACAACCTTTGTTACTCATTTCTGTGTCTTCATAGTTTATTTCGTTTATAAGGTTCTGTGCTTTATAATTTATTTTGGTTTATAAATGTCGGCATGATTAGTCATATGTTCAAATAAATTACACAATTAGTCATTCTTTGAAATTCTACAATATAAAATCTAGCTTATGTATTTTAGTCTTTTTTGTAGAAGCCTTATCTGAACACGCTGCTGCCTTATCTGCAGGTGCATCTATAAAAAACCTCGCAGAACAGAAAGGCATCATTGTGAGATTTGTAATAGGAAGAAGGTGTAATTTTGGAGGTTCAAATTAAAATTTATCATGTTAATGGCTTCTTAGTATTTTTATTTGATTGACAATTCTTTCTATACAGTGCAAACCGTGGAGACAGTTTGGACAAAGAGATTGAAAGAGAAAATAGTCAGACCAATGACTTCATCATTCTTGTATGTTGACTTCTATAATAATAGTTTTGTGCAAACTCTTGATAGGTGGTAAAATATAATAAATTCTCCCATGGATGATACATGTATTGAAAATACTTTATTGTAAAAAGTCTTGGCGTAATAGAAGTATGGATTTCAAACTTCTGTTTTTCAGTGAAGGCCTGTAGAAGCAACGGTAAGGATGGAGGTTAGACGAGATATAGAACAGCCCAATAGTTAGAGGTGAAGGGAAAACTAGGAAAACTGTAATCCATTGACTTTTGGATTTACATTGTCTATCATTAGATACGATCCAAGACAAGATAGGGTATTGTTGTTTGATTCATGTATTTGACCTTACTTAGCCAACAGTTGTTCTTCTTCCCCCTTGTTTATGGACTGGTTGATATATTGGATGCATGGCATGTAGTTTTATACACATAATTTAATATGTGCATCAAGCTGGTAGGTCAATCACACAAGTAAATAGGAGGCAAGGGAAGGAACAAACTGAAGGAATAGGTGGGGAAGGGAGTGGACCCAAACAGAAGGGCCTACTGGCCTATGAGAGAAGGAAACATGAAATGAGAGTGAGAAGGAAAAAAGGGTGGAGTGGGAAATAACCGCGAGAACAACTGGCATCATGTGAGTGGATAGGGGGAGGCGAGGATCATGCAGAATGAGGAGCGAGAGGGATATATGGGGAGTAGTGGTAGTCTACTCTAGTAGACAGTAACTGAATGAGGGTGTCTTGCTTTTGAAGGAAGTGGGTAGGCAAGACAGAGTGAAGAACAGTTTCTTCCTTAGGAAAGGGTTAGCAGTAGGTCTCTATTTTTTCCATTTTTCTTCATTGCTGTAACTGTAAGGAGTTTACATCACCCATAATCGGTTAATTTGCTTCCACTGTTTGCACACTGGAGTTTATTTATTCCTGATTTCATCAATTCAGATATAATACAAATAAGTTTTTTCTTGTTTCTTTTGAGTTCTATCACAATTTAATGCCCTAGCATTATTAGCTTTATCATTTTTTCACAGGACGATCAAGTGGAGGCAGTTGAAGAGAGTGCAAAAAAGACAAAGTCGTTCTTCATTTATGCTGTGGACAACTGGGATGCTGAATTTTATGCTAAGGTCAATGATGATGTCTATGTTAATCTTGGTATGTGGTCCTTAATTCATTATAAAGCATCTCATGTTAGATATGAACATAAGATTTGTTTCTTCTTGCAAAAGAGTTTAGGAGTTAGAAGAAATCATATACTATATACTTCGGTTTGCAAATAATTTTAGGGACTCCAGAATGTACCATTGGTTAAAAATAAACCGGGGAAATTCTTGGTACTGATAATTCATGGACAAGTTAGTTTTTTGACAGGCCCCTCCCCCGAAGTTAGATAAGTTTATTGAATTCCTAGAAAATTGTGAAAATTCAGAAGGCATTTGATCAATATACACATGCAACTTCAGATTAACAATTTTCTTTTGTAGGATTTAATAGGTGTGTTTCAGAATCTAGGTAGTGACATCACTTGTTAAATAAAATTATATCTGACTTGAAGTATTTACATGAACAAGAGGTAAAAGAAAAAAATGAGTGGTTTAACTGATTACATTTATGTTTTTTGATTAAGTATTTCAATCAGCAATAGTACTGCTTCAAAATGGGGAGATTTCCCATGTCAAGGAGGATGCAGAGATCTCCTGTTCTATAGCTGCAACTGGATTGAATTTGCGAACTTAAGTTTATCATCTAAGCGCCTCATCAAAATGTGATTTCGGCATTTATGCCATTTATTAGACCAAGCTCTTATCAAGCTTAAAGCTATAGATTAAAGTCAGAGAGTAAACCTTTTTAAGTACAAATTTTTCTGTCTAAGTTTACCATCCCAAACTCCACACCGATCTCAGTTTGATTCAATAACCTTGGTCCTTGCCAAAGAAGGAGGCTTTCCCACCTTGCCAACAAACTGAATAGGAAAACTTCACTGTCAATGTTATAGACAATTTATTTGTTTGATTGTTGACCCAGAGTGTCTTCAAATTTCTATCAGGTGTTTAGCGAAACTAGAAAATGAAATATGCTTGCCCACTTGTGATCCGACTAGGTTGATATCAGTTTTAGGAAAGATAATTTATAAGCATTTTAGTTTGCAAAGAGAGTTATGAGTTATGGCCTAGGCTTTACTTGTACTGTTTCTAAACATTGTTATTGTTTGCTGATGACATACTGGAATCAGATGGATCTTTCTTGTGACACTGATTGGATGACTTAATTTATTCTACAGATGCCTTTGGAGGAGTGTTAACTTCTCATTTGGATAAACCCCGTGTATATATTGGTTGTATGAAATCGGGCGAAGTTTTCTCCGAACCGTGAGTCTTGTCAAAACTCTTAAATATTTCATTAGGCTTATGAAAATAGTTTATTTTGGTATTGATATCTCCCTTTTCTCATTTTGTCTAAATCTTATAGGACACATAAATGGTATGAGCCAGACTGGTGGAAATTTGGCGATGGAAAATCGTGAGTAATACAGACTCAATTGTTCTTTATTTTTCTGGCAAGTACCAAGAACATTGGTTAAAGGAATCAAAAGTAGAATTTTTTTAATGGAAGTGTAGCTTTTGAACACCTGGATTTTTAAGAAAAACTCACCATATTTTATTCCTTAACCAGCCAGTGTCTTAAAGACACTAACTAACAAGACCCTTTTTTCCCTCCTCCTGACAACTGCTAACAAAGGGCACTTGTTAAGTTTTTGAAAATAAGTCTTTATTGGAATATGTAGTTTTTAGAAAAAATTATCAACACTAGTTAACAGGACTTTACTTATGGTGGATTGTTGATATTAAAGCCAAGAGTGAGACTGTCATTTTTTAGGATACTACTGACGGTATTTCTTGATTTAAGAAGAATTTCCAAATTAGTTTTTATTAACCACCAGTCTATATGACCCCATCATTTTAAAATTCATCTTCAGAAAAATTACTCGATCTACTACTGATAGTTTGAGTATAATACCTTGTCAAAAGATGTTTCTTGATGAGCTTGAGCAGCAATAGAATTTTGATGATAATTGGATTGTTGTCTGGATAAATGTGAAGGAATGACAATGTCCACTGAGACTATTGTATCACGTGTTAAATAGACTATGGTTTTTAAAACTATGAACACATGATGACATATACGTCAGTTAAATAGAATTGTCTTTCCAACAGTTTTCCAAAATATTGGTCCATTTTTTGCTTATCTTTTTTCGTACACTCTAAAATTACTATCCAGATCACGGGGCCAAACTGCTATATCCATAATTTTGCTTCTCTCTATCTGGCTTTTCCATGGTAACATTCATATATTAGTGTTTGTCTGATATCTATAGGTACTTTCAACATGCTTCAGGTGATGTCTATGTCATTTCAAAAGCATTGGCTCAGTTTATTTCAATAAACAGGTACAGTATTCCATTATTTTTTCTGTGGTTTTTCTATTTGTTTTCAGAATTTTGTGCATTCAAATGGTTGTAAATTATATGTTTTCTCGACAGATTTATTCTCCGTACATATGCACATGATGATGTAAGCACCGGATCATGGTTTATCGGGCTGGACGTGATGTACCTTGATGAAAATAAGTTTTGCTGCTCATCCTGGTCCACAGGTCTCTTTCTTTCTATCCTCTCACAATCACATACACATGCTTGGAATCAAAAGAGAAACTAATTAATTATAGTGGTGTCATTTTGATTGATTTTTTGTTTTTATTGGGATAGCACTACTACTGCAAATTTGTAATTAGACTTTTTAGATTAGATTGTTTTCAATGACTTAAGATTTACTACTAAGGTTAGGCTAACAGGATCACTTTTAAACAAATGGTGATGAATTTTGACCGTTTTCACTGTTCCATTGAAATTAATTGAATTGGGTATTATATATGTTTTCTTTCCATCTTTCAGGGTCAATTTGTGCAGCAGTATGACGACTTGTCACTGACAATATGAGTGATATACAAAGGATGTATAGAAACAGAAACCTGTTACTTCAACCATCATGCTTTTTTGCTTCAGGTGATTTTCCTCTCATATGATTGTGCAACAGGACAGGAAGTTGATTCTTTGAGTTGAAGGCCGGGAACTGTTGGTTGTGAGCTCTGCCTCTGTGACAATAGATAGTTAGATACTCACATACTTTTTGGGATTGTTCAAAGGCATTAAGAAATTGAAATTATTGTTGTTTGATTTTGAGAAATTGATCCTCCCCATTGAATTATGTAATATAAATTGCTCTCGCCCATTAAACTACACATTTTCCCCATTGGACTATTAGGGTAATTGTTATAGTAACTTAAAAAAAAAAAGTTATTACTACAGTTGAGATTTCCGTTGAATTCATTCTTGATTGTAGATTGGGGATTCTTAGATTAGATGACAGTCTATGTTGTAGGGTATGATCAACTCCCTCTTTTTTTATAAAAAAATATTAGTGGTTACTTAGGGCCAGAGAGAATTTTTTTTTTGAAAAGTCAAATTTATTAAGGGGCATAAGTGATGCCCACAAGAAACAACTAGTACTGAGACATTCCAAACTATTACATACTCCTATTCTGTCACGAGAGTAGCTAAAACAAGACAATATCTCCAACTCAAACTAACTCCATAAGAACCTGCCCAGTAAATTACAGAATATAAAAATAAATTAGACCAACAATGGTCCCGCGCTAAGCTCCAGCCCCTAACTATTCTACGGTCCCAACACACAATGCAACAAATGCAGACGTCATAGCAATATCCACACCACGAAGTGCACCACCCCAACTGTACAAAAACAACTCGACTCTAGCCAGCAACCGCGGAAATACCTCTAATCTGTCTAATCTGTCCAGCCAATACACGCTTTCGGATTTGATATCCACCGGAATAGATCATAACTAAATCCCTTGATTTTTGACTCAAGCCATCTCCAAGAAACAACTTGAATGTCAAAAATAGCATATCTGCTATGCAATTCAGTATTTTTAAAAATCTTTTCGTTGCTTTGTTTCCAAATGTTCCAGATAGCTGCAACCATATGATAGCGAACCTTTCTTTGAAAACTCTGCCGCCATTTGTAATACCTGTAAATTGTACAAAATTCTGCCAAGACGAGTTATGCAAAACAAACGTAAAGTCAAGCCAACTTAGGACCTCGTTCCATGTTGTCAGAGTCGGCGGACATTCGAAGAAAATATGTGAGATATTTTCCTCTTTACCGCAGCCAAACGAACATGAATTTTGAGATTCAACTAAGATGTCCCTCTTTACCAAGTTATCCTTACTGGATAATCTATTTTGCCATATTCTCCACGCAAGGATCGAGATTTTAAGAGGAACAAGACAGTTCCAAGCAGCCGTCAAATCTTTGTTAGCTTCTACGAGCGTCACCTTACTCTTCGAGATCTTTTGATACGCTTCCTTTACTGAATATTCAAACTTTCCCCCACCTCTACTTGTCTTTAACCCCACCCCTTAAAACACACTCCACCTAATTTACACTTGATTTCCTCCTCGAGTCTAATATTTAGACCTTCCAAGGAGGTTTCCCACATACCGGCCCATTTTGATGCCTCATTGGTTCTGCCAACCGCCTCTCTAACGGAGATAAACTTATCTTATGCATGCTCGAATAAGTCCGAGTAGCTACACTTTAGATCTTCTTATCCAACCACGAATCCCCCAAAACGAAGTATCCGTGCCATCACCAATCTCAACATAAGTATTATTCTCAAACCAATTTTTTCCGAAACTGTTCTCCTCTTTATCTAACAGGCACAAGTCTCTCCACCATAACGATTTGAATATGCAATTACTACTCCCATCCTCGCTCCGCCCATATTTACTCTTCAAATTTTTTGCCCATAACCTATCTTTCTCCGTTAAGAGCCTCCACTTCCACTTACCCACCAATGCTAAATTAAACGCCTTAAAGTCTTTTAACCCTGTTCTGGACTGGGTCGGGCTGGCCCAAGAGCAAGGATGAAGGCCCAATCCAAACGGCTTTGCAGAGGGTCACGCCGACCAAGAAGCTACAGTCGTGTCCACCACCGTCCGCGAGCGCGACATCCTCGACTCCATGCAGTCCAGCTCGACCTCAGCTCGAGCACCCCTCGTAGGGTAGACTATGACCATTACACCATCACCTGGATTCCGAAAAGACCGCGTCCTCGTCCGTCCGTACTTCTCGCATAACACCCAGGAAGGAGACCACGTGCGGGTCCCCACTACACACGTAGAACCTGGCAGTTCCTTCATTGGGCCAAACCTGCCCGACCCAATGAAGGGACCTTGGCCCAGCGTTAGGGGCTATAAATACCCTATGTTCCCAGAGGGTCAGGTATTCATTCTTTTACCATACACACACTTTCTTGCCTGCTCGTACTGCCACTTACTTTAGCATCGGAGTGCCTTGCAGGTACCCCCCCCATCTCGTTCAACTTCAGCTCGGAGCCAGTCGTGACGGTCCAGGTCTGATCCGGTAAGATCAGTGGCGCCGACTGTGGGGAACTAGCTTCCCCGTCTTGCAAAAACTCAAAGACCAAAGCTCAACTCAACTATCACCGTCATGGCTGACCAAGTTTGTGATGAACAAAACGTCTGCACCGTCGACACCAACAACGGCCTCGCGGATAAAAATGGACACCTTGATAACGCCGGTAACCCCGGTCACAACACCATCCCTGTGTCAACGGCCCCAGGGCCTTCAATCCACCGAGACGGAGCTACCGCTTCATCCTCCTCGGTCCCTCCGCCACTCGAAGAAGACGATGCAGCTCTCGCGAACTATCGAGCTGCTCAGTTCCAGGAAGTCCCCGTCCCCGCCGGGGCAGATGCCACAATCCGAGCGCTGTTCGCGGAGATCAATCAGACGAATTACCTCATCTTCGCCCAAGGGGAAAGATTGAGGGCACTTGAAGACGATCGAAGACCCCCGAGGAGGCACCGGAGGCCCCAAACTCCACCTCCTCGAGTGACTGAAGTCCATTCCCCGTCTCCCCCGCAGAGACATTACAGAGATACCTCTCGAAGCCCGTCGCCCCGCCCATCGGGGAAACGGCCCCCTTTGGAGAGGCAACCCATCATCGAAGCCGGAGGACGCGGTCGCGCCCCCGCGAGACAGGAAAGAAGACACTCCGGAGACGGGCGTGGAAGAATCAATCAACGAGCACCACGCTCGAGAGATGCCCAACACGACCAGGACCGTCGTGCCCAACAGTATTACAGGTCCCCATCTCTGTCCCCGGAACGGAGCGACGAGGACGACCCCCGCGGTCCCCTGTCGCAAGCTATTATGGAGGTGCCCATCCCCCCGGGCATGGAGAAGCCTCCACACTTGAAGGAATACGATGGAGTCGCGGACCCGGTCGACCACATAGACGGGTTCGAGGCTATGATGCACTATCACAACATCGGGGGGCCCATCAAATGCCGGTTGTTCCCCACGACCCTCAGGAAGGCAGAAATGGACTGGTACAAAGGACTCGCCACGGGGTCAATCACCTCGTGGCGGAACCTGAAGAACCAGTTCATCAGTTCATTCACAACATCTCGGCGACACCCAAAGACCGAGGCGGCTCTCGAGGCCATCATCCAGAGACAGGATGAAACCTTGAGAGAGTTCATCAATCGCTTCAACCGTGAAACCATACAGGTCCCCTGCGCGGACCACATGAAGAGATATCTGCTGGAGAGGGGGCTCCTCCTCGGCACGAAATTCAGAAAGGCCGTGGGCATCGAGCCACCTAGAATATTCGATGCCCTCCTCGAAAAGGCTCGGGCGTACATGGATTATGAGGAGAGAGAAGCGGCCAACAGAGCCCGAGACCCCAGGACTCGCGGGTCCAACAACAACCCGCGCCAGGAAGCTCCTCCTCCTCGGCGAACCGGGGAGAAAAGAAAAGAAGACAGACCCCGGGAAGTCCGAGAGAAAAGGGGACCCTCGGGGCGTTTTACCGAGTACACTCCGCTCACAGCTTCCCGCGAGCGCATTTTGGCGGAGTGTGCCAACATGGACTTCAAGGACGGCGACGTCAAACGTCCCCGACCTGCTTTCGCCAAGCCCGAAGCAGACAAGAACAAGTATTGTCAGTACCATAGGAGCCATGGTCATCTGACTGAAGATTGCGTCCACCTCAAGGACGCCATCGAAACCCTCATCAAGGGAGGGAGGCTCGCACAATACCGGCGAAACGACGCTCCTCATCGTGACGCCTGGGAGACAAGAGAGCCGGAGGAAGACGCCCGACCATCTGACGAGTCGGTCCCCATCCAGACCGCCTTCTCCATGAACAGACCCGAGGACTTCGACATCCCCGAACACCTGCGGGAGCCGCTCACAACACATAGCAGGTGGGAATATTTCCCCTCCGCCATGGTCATCAACGGCGGAGGATTCAACGACTTGACCATTAATTCGGCTAAGAGGAAGCTGGATGAGCTGGTCGACGCGACACCCCCGTAAACAGTGACATTTGAAAGGGTGAAGGGCAGGTCAGAACCCATCACCTTCTACCTAGAAGAGCTCCCTGGGGGAGCCCCCAACGTGGTCATCCCCTTGCTAATAAGGGCAAGAATGGCCAACTTCGATGTGCATCGCATCCTCGTCGACGAAGGAAGTTCCGTCGACAAAATGTACAACCAATTGTTCCGAACTCTGCAGCTGGACGACTCACATCTCTCGTCATATGTAGGGCCGGACTTACAGGGTTTCAACTGCTCGACATCCAAACCTTGGGGATATGTCGAGATCCTGGTTACATTCGGCGAGGGAACAGCGACAAGACAGGTCAAAGTACGCTTCCTCGTCATCGACTGCCCGTCCCTCTACAACTGCATCCTGGGAAGACCAACACTGGCAGAACTAACAACGGTGCCCTCCACCGTCCACCTGAAGATGAAATTCTACACCAAAAGGGCACGGGTAGCTACTATCTAGGGAGACCTAGCCGCTGCTCGGAGATGTTTCAACGCTGCATCTAAGGGACGCGACACTGTCGACGTAGGGACAAGGCCTGCCAAAAGACCAGCAACGACGCGACAAGAGCCCGACAAACAAGAGTCTGCCAAGGAAGAAGTACAGAAAGCTCCACCAAAGGTTGACTCTATAGCTCTGGACGCTCGTTTCGATCAGGACGAACCTCCCAACGACGAGCAAGTTCCACTCTGACCAATACCGGACGGGGATTTTGAGCTCGTCCCCCTAGGTACAGACCCGAGCAAAGGAGTAAAGATTGGCAAGGACCTCCCCGACCTGGCAAGGTAGCAAATCAAAGCCTGCTTACGCGAGAATGCTGACCTGTTCGCCTGGAGCGCCGCGGAGATGCCCGGACTCGACCCGGAGGTCGCCTGTCACCACCTCGCCATAGATCCTGCCGCTAGGGCCGTAGTACAACGTAGGCAGTCTCCAGAGAAAACGGAGGCTGCTGAAAAAGCTGTAAAAGACCTCCTAGAGGCGAATTTTATTTTTGAAGCCCGATATTCCACCTGGCTGTCGAACGTTGTACTTGTTAAAAAGAATAATGGAAAATGGAGGATGTGTGTTGACTATACCGATCTCAACCGGGCTTGCCCGAAAGATGCTTTCCCTTTATCGAACATAAACATGTTGGTCGACAACTCGGCCGGCTACAAAACGTTGTCGTTCATGGATGCTTACTCGGGCTATAACCAAATCCCGATGGCCGTGGGCGACAAACACTGCACAACTTTCATGACCAGCTCGGGCAACTATTACTACAACGTAATGCCCTTTGGACTAAAAAACGCCGAGGCAACTTACCAACGCATGATGAACAGGGTTTTCCACAAGCAGATTGGGGACATGCTCGAGGTTTACATGGACGACATGATCGTCAAATCCCGAGCAGACACCGACCATGCAGCACACCTCAAGGCAGTCTTTGCCCAAGCAAGACAAAGTAAAATGAGATTCAACCCCGAGAAATGCACGTTCGGAGTCAAGGCAGGAAAATTCCTCGGATTCTACCTAACAGAACGAGGAATCGAAGCCAACCCCGACAAGTGTTGAGCGTTCTCCGACCTCCCGACACCGACGTCGAAGAAGTCAGTACAAATCATGAACGGCATGCTCACATCATTGTCCCTCTTCGTCGCGAGGTCCGCTCAGTACGCCCTCCCCTTCTTCAAACTCCTTCGTAAAGAAGCAGCCTTCGAATGGAACGAGGAGTGTGAACGGGCACTGCGCCACCTAACGCAAAGTCTATCTCAACCACCCGTATTATCTCGACCATCCGACGGGGAGCCACTGTTCTTATACTTGGCCGTCTCAAACGAAGCCATCAGCGCGACTCTCATCCGCGAGACCACCAACAGATAGAAACTTGTCTACTTCACGAGCAAAGCCCTACAAGGACCCGAAAGCAGGTACCAACAGATAGAAAAGGTAGCTCTAGCCCTCGCCAACACAGCGAGGAGACTCAGACACTATTTTTTGGCCCACACAATCATCGTGCGAACCGACCAACCAGTGAGGCAACTCCTGGGTCGGCCCGACATGGCGGGCAGAATGTTGAAATGGTCCTTGGAGCTCTCCGAATTCAACATTCAGTACGAGAGTAGGAAAGCCCTGAAAGAAAAATCCCTGGCCGACTTTGTCGCGGAAATGACCGCTCGTGACCCACCCGCTGGGAAGGAATACAAATGGACCATCTTCGTCGACGGGGCCTCCAGCTCGTCCGAAAGTGGCACAGGAATCCTCCTAGAGAACGAGGAAGGCGTAGTGGTCGAACACTCGTTAGCTCTCTCCTTCCCGGCGTCGAACAACCAAGCAGAGTACGAGGCCCTTCTCGCAGGACTGAGGCTAGCCGAGGACCTGGGAGCTCGCGAAATACAAATCTTCACAGACTCCCAACTCGTTGCCTCCCAAGTCCAGGGAAGTTACCAAGTCAAGAACGATAACCTCGTCGAATACTTAAACTTAGTCAAAAAATACATGACAAAGTTTGAATGAGCAGAGATTTCACATGTCCCCCGCGAGCAAAACACAAGGGCAGACATATTGTCCAAACTCGCGAGCACGAGAAAGAAGGGCGGAAACAAATCCGTCATACAAGAATCCCTAGCACGCCCGAGCATCGAAAGATCCTCGACACTAGTCGAAGTCCACGCCATAGGAGATGCCTCGTCCTGGATGACCCCGGTGTACAATTTCCTGACGAAAGGCGAACCCCCCTCGAACCAGACGGATGCGACCACCACAAAGTGACGAGCATGCTCCTACGTGGTGCTCGAGCACAAACTATACCGCAGGGGATTCTCCATCCCCCTCCTGAAGTGCATCGATGAATCCGCAGTCCCTGAGGTACTGCGGGAGATAACGAAGGGATCAACGCCCAACACATGGGCGGTAAGTCCCTGGCGAGGAAAGCCCTTCGAGCGGGGTATTATTGGCCGACGATGCAGCAGGACGCCAAGGAACACGTCAAGAGGTGTGACAAGTGCCAGAGGCACGGTGACATGCACCTCGCCCCCCTCACGAACAGAGCATACTGTCGTCTCCGTGGCTGTTCGCATGGTGGGGTATGGATATCCTCGGTCCCTTCGTGCAAGGGACTTACCAAAATAAATTCCTCATCGTGATCGTGGATTACTTCACGAAATAGATAGAAGCCGAGGCTCTCGCGAAGATCACCTCGCACAACATCCTTCGTTTCTACAAGAGAAACATCCTCGCCAGAATTGGAATCCCGAGGGCACTAATGACCGACAACGGCACCCAATTCACTGACCACGGGTTCTAGGACTTCGTCACCAAACTAGGAACAAAACAACACTTCACCTCGGTCGAGCACCCTCAAACCAACGGGCAAGCCGAAGCCGCGAACAGAGTCATTCTCCGGGGACTCAAACGCCGACTCGGCGAAGCAAAGAGGGGTTGGGTCTAGGAGCTGCACAGCGTCTTGTGGGCATACCGCACCACGCCCCACTCGACGACGGGCGAGACCCCCTTCCGACTAACATACGACACCGAGGCCGTCATCCCGGTAGAAATCAGGGAACCCTCCAGACGGACAGAGAATCCCCTCGACGAAGAAATGAACGACGAGGCACTCAGGGACGAGCTCGACTTAGTCGAGGAAATCCGATCGGGGGCGGCCCTACGCGAAGCCACCTTAAAACAACGAGTGGCTCTGCGCCACAACGACAAGGTCATCAAACGCGAGTTCGAAATCGGCAGCCTGGTGTTACGAAGGAACCAGAAAGACTCCCGCAAAGGGAAATTGGCCGCGAACTGGGAAGGGCCTTACCGCGTCCACGGCACCACTGGTACCAGGGCATATTACCTCGAGCAACTGGACGGAGAACCACTGCCACGACCCTGGAACGCTGCTAAACTAAAGCAGTACTATAGTTAAAAACCCTTAACACCGAGGACTCTCGCCATTGACACCCACGTCCGGCCAGCGAGGAAAAACGTCTGACCCCGTAGAAAGGCCAAGGTACATGCCTAACCTACGCCCAAACGGCATAGCGTCGTTCAGCAGACGAGCATGAACGATAGTGCCCGACGTGGACACCTCAATTGAGCTCCACCGTCGAAGTACCTGTAGGGCAGAACACCCAGCTCGCGATGGGAAGTTCACGCCACGGGTGAACAACCCCGATCCGGTCCATACGCCCGAACAAGCGGCTTCGCTCCGCACGCCCGACGAATCTCGAAGAACGTCGGACCATCCAAAGGGTCGAAAAAGAATCTCTCCTCGAGGTCGTTACTTAGGCGAATTTCGCCACCGAATAGAAAGCCGAGCACAAGCATGCCCCGAACAAAAGACTTAGGCAAACTTGCCAACAAAGTCACAACCACACACGGGCAAGACTCGGGGCCATAACTTAGGCAAGTTCTATCGCAAAATATCAAAACATAAACACGGGCAAACAATCAAAGTCGAAACAAACATTCATTCAAAAAGCTCGTGGGCAACAAAACAAATAGAAATAAACCGACCAAGAAGGCCGACGATGTTCGGAAAGTACAAGAGCGGGCACGCAGGCCCAAAAAATAAAACATGCACGGGCACGCAGGCCCCAAAAACAACCATCAAACAAAAGAAAAGGCGCACAGGCCCGACTAAGATCTCGTAGCTAGACTTCCCCGGGGCTATCACCGCCGACAACAGGAGACTCGGGCGGGGGCACGACCTGGCCGTCGATGATCTGAGACATGTAGCCCACTCCTTCAGTATTCAGATCGGGATTCAACAGAGTGAGCTGGCTAACCGCGGCTTCAAAGCCATCCGCCAAAGCACCGACACAATCCACCTCGAGGAGTTGAATACGAGCAACCAGTTCCGACCAACTCCGCAAAGGAGTTGTCTCCTCCGACTCATCCTCGGTAGGGAGCATGGCAGCCTTTAGTTCCTCGACCTCTTTGGAGAGGCGCCCATTGTCAGCTTCCAAGCGTTCCCGGTCCTCACGGAAGTACTCCCTCTCCTCAGCAATCTTCCCCGAGTTCTCTTTCTCTGCGGTCAGCAGCTCGGCTTGCTCGCAGAACATCTCCTCGGAGCGCTCCAGGGCAGCCTTCAACTTTCGTGAGCTCGCAGTAAGGGCAGCTTTCTCCTGTTCCAGCTCCTTGATGCGATCAGAATTTTCCCCCTCCTCGGCCAGGACAACGGACATCTCGGCCATTTTGACCATCCCGACCATGTTGGCGGCCAGATGCTTTCTCCGATTTTCCTTGCTCAGCCGCCTAATGGTATCAGCTTCGTCAGCGCTTACGGACAAGGGAAACCCCTCGAAGAAACCCTCCTCTTTAAAACAGGGGGGCAACCCGAAGGACCTCACCGCACCAGATTCCTCGCCGACCTCCGGTTGGCTCTCCACCCGGTTCCTCTTCCTCGGTATCAGGTCAGTATGCGGCTCAACATCCTGAGCATCCGGGGACCCTCCAGAAGCATCGCCCGGGCTAGATGGTGGGCCCATCCTCGTCGCCTGAGGAGCTCGCACCACTCTCTTGTTGACTTTCTTATCCCGTGTCAGCTTCAGGAGCCTCTCCTTTCGTCCAGCCATGCGACCTGCATAAAAGAATCCCGGGTTAGTGACGAGCAAATAACAAGCGAAGAAATTCAAACAAGGCAAAAAATAATAATGACCTAACAGATTCGCGGCCTGCCCGAAGGACTGGCACTCCACGAGCGCCTTCGTATCGATAGGCCGGGCCTCAAAGGTCGGATAACCATCTTCGTCGAGAATATCCTTTCCCTCCCTCGTGGCCCACCGGGCAGGGAAGAAACTATCGACATATCTGTAGAGGGTACCATAGGCCTCCTCATCTTCGGTGCTCATCCCACCCGCGGGCGTATGGTAGTGCCCGGTGCCGTGCTCGTAGTGACGCGAGGTCCAATGCAAAGGAAACTTGGCCACACGCCCCAACACCGGGCGTCCCTCATCGTCTAGAAGAGCCTCCCCGTGATCGTCGGTCACCACCGTTTCTTCCTCGTATACATACTCTAGACCAGTTTTGGTAACCGGCCGCACGATGTACCATTTCTCCTTGAACCCCCGGACAGAATCCATATACATCCTGAACAGTCTCTTCAACTGTTTCAGGGAAACCCAACTGTGCCTACCTCCCCGAGACTGGCGCTGCAAATGGAAGACTCTGAAGAAGAGAGGTATGGTCGCCCCAATCCTTAAAAAGCGACACGTCAGCTCGAACGCCCAGAGGAAAGCAATCGAGTTGGGGTGAAGCTGCGACGGGGCCAGCTCTAGATGACTAAAGACCCCGACCTGAAAATCACTAAAGGGGAGCTGTAGTCCAAGGTCCTTGAAAGCAATCTCATACATGGGAAACCCGTACTCGGGGAACTCCGAGCAGATCCGCGCGGTAAGAGTCGGTCTGGTGACAACGGAGTTTTTCTGAAAGCCGGGCTGACTGCCGCCCTGCTCGACGATAGTATACGCACTCCGACTGCGCCGACTATAGGCAGAAGCAATCCCTCTGGGCTCGGCGCCCACCCACTCCAGCAGAGGATCGTCGATGGTATCGACCAAATTCACATTCTCCTCGGCGCTTTGATCTTCCACCTCATTGCGCCCCGAGGAACACGGTTCATCCGCCATTGTAACCTGCAAAACACAGGAAACCGGTCAATTGGGGAGCAAATCCACACGCTCGCCATTACTGACGAGAAGAAGGGCACGACAAACCGAGTCACACTCTACACACGATTAAAAAGTTGAAGTTTCGAACAAAAGAGTGGAGCCACCTCCCCGACGCCAAGATACCGCGACAAGTCTTCTTACAGATTGCCTAAATGGGCCAACATCCCGGCCAGGCACGAATATGTCGACCTAGGCTATGGACATGGCGAGCGATATCATAAATCCTAAAACTAGAACTATGAATTTACCGGGCACTATCACGAATTAGGCGCCCTGAATCATGAAGATCCCGGGCAGCATTGCGAGTCAAATACCTAAACTATGCGTTTACCGGGCACAAACATGCGTTTGCCGGGCATAAACGTGGATTTGCCGAGCGAAAATACGAATCTATCGGGGCTAATCCCAGACGCACAGTCTCTAACGTATAAAACAATGGAAAATATCATATACCACAGAGGAAAAGCAAAAGGGAAAAGACGCTTACTTGAAATCAGGAAAGAGGTACGGCGGCGGAGAAGAGAATCAGCGGCGGAGAGCACGGCGGTCCTATGAAAATTTGGAAAAAACAGCAGCAGCAGAGGCAGAGGAAGGAGGAGAAGCGCGAAGAGGAAAAACATGTTCTGGGGCCCAAGGACCCTATTTATAGTCATGACGTGGAATACAAAACGTCACCCTGGGGAACCACAAACTTCTCTCCTCGACGCATAGCTCCCCTAGGCAATGATGACCCTATCTTCAATAGGGTGGCGACACAGTTCCCAAGAGATGCCACGTGTGCTCAACGAACATAGCCCGTCGAGAGTCCCCCGAGCACTCCTCGAAAGGAATTATCTCACGAGCGCGACACAGGGGAAACTCCTTGAGTGACCACGGGGAACTAAATCTCTTGTCCGAGCACGGGACCTCGTGACGGAGGCGAACTAAGATCAAGCCATGGCTCCTACTCCAGGAACCACGACTTGGGGGGCTCCTGTTCTGGACTGGGCCGGGCTGGCCCAAGAGCAAGGATGAAGGCCCAATCCAAACGGCTTTGCAGAGGGTCGCGCCGACCAAGAAGCTACAATTGTGTCCACCACCGTCCGCGAGCGCAACATCCTCGACTCCATGCAGTCCAGCTCGACCTCAGCTCGAGCACCCCTCGTAGGGTAGACTATGACCATTACACCATCACCTGGATTCCGAAAAGACCGCGTCCTCGTCCGTCCGTACTTATCGCAGAACACCCAGGAAGGAGACCACGTGCGGGTCCCCACTACACACGTAGAACCTGGCAGTTCCTTCATTGGGCCAAACCTGCCCGGCCCAATGAAGGGACCTTGGCCCAGCGCTGGGGGCTATAAATACCCTCTGTTCCCAGAGGGTCAGGTATTCATTCTTTTACCATACACACACTTTCTTGCCTGCTCGTACTGCCACTTACTTTAGCATCGGAGTGCCTTGCAGGTACCCCCCCATCTCGTTCAACTTCAGCCCAGAGCCAGTCGTGACGGTCCAGGTCTGATCCGGTAAGATCAAACCCCAATCTCCCTTCTTCCTTTTCCCGACAAAATTTCTCCCACTGCACCCGATTTACCTTCCTCCTCTCCATTCCCCGACCCCACAAAAAATTCTTGAACTACGATTCCAATTTGGAAATAATGCCTCCCGGAGTTTTGAAGATCGACAATTGATAGACCGAAATTGAGCTTAAAACTGATTTTAACAACACTATACGACCTCTAATTAACAGATGTCTATTATTCCATGACGCCAACTTTCCTCTCACCACATCGATCACACCCTTCCAGAAACTCAAATTTCGGCGATTCCCTCCAACCAGGATCCCAAGATATTTGAAAGGAGTCCCACCCACCTTACAATTCAGAACTGTTGTCGTCTCCCCCAGCCATCTCTCAGAAATATTAATACCAATTAAACAACTTTTGTGAAAATTGACTTTCAAACCGGAAACCAGTTTGAATAACTACAGGGTTGCCTTGATCGCCCATACATTTTTCCAACTTTTGGTACCCGTAATAATAGTATCGTCGACATACTGAATGTGCGAAACACACACCTCATTGTCGTCGAACTTGTACCCATCAAACAAACTTCGCTGAACACTTTTATCCATCATAAGGCTAATGCCTTTTGCCGCCAAGAGAAAAAGGAACGGGGATAAAGGGTCCCCTTACCTTAACCCTCCGTCCATCTTAAATTCATCCGTTGGACTACTGTTAACCAAAATTGACACAGATGCTGACCGCACATAGACATTGATCCAACCTCTCCACTTTTCGTTAAAATCCATTTTCTCCATCATAAAACTGAGAAAATTCCAATAAATCGAATCGTACGCCTTTTCGAAATCAACTTTAAACATCAATGCTTCCCGTTTCCTTCTGTTCGCATCATCTACTAATTCGTTTACAATTAAGATACAATCTCCGATCTGTCTATCCTCCAAAAAGGCGAACTGATTTTCCAAAATCACTTTATGTATTACCTTCTTCCGTCTTTATGCAAGTTTTGTAAATGTTCTTATAGGTTCAGAAAACTCAAACCATCTTCATCGCGCTCCTTTTTCATACATCCAAGTGGATATTTTTTTAAAGATGAAATTGCGTTGCATAAGTAGAAAATTTTGTATTTGAAGTTGAAACACCAAAAAATATTCAGCGTTATCATTTTTTATTGGGACATGGATGACATTATCACTTAATAGCATGTAAACGAGCATAAAAATTCCACTAGCAGAATTCAACATTTGTACGCCCTGATTTTTGTATCACAAGTCAAGAAAAAAAAATTAATTCCATCCAAAAGTTGTTGGAAGCAGGTTCCGGGAAATTCCCTAAAAGCTATTTTAAGAACTTGATTTCCTATACTCAGGTCTGCTGCATATGAAAACAACAAAAAATACTATTCCAGGTTCTAATAAAAAGAATTTTTTTTAATTATACGTTAATATCTAATTTATTTATTTATTTATTTGTGAGCAAGTGTTATTAAACTAATTAATCAATTATGCTGGATTATAGAGTTTGACCACTAAACATTCTAGTTCGAACTGATTTAGCCATAAAAATATTATTAGGGAATCTTTCTCTAAAATGGCCGGCGCTGTCGGATTATCTGCACTCTGAATACACATTTTGGTTTAAAGATTATGTAATCATATGAATAAGATAAGTTGGTTTTTATAATTTCACTAATCTCATTTACTATGTTTGTTGACATATTAAGTGCAGCCACCGACTATTACGAAGGATAATGTAATCATCATGACCACGCTATGTATATAGCTATCTTCTTTCTAATAACTCCAAACTTACATCATGAGGATTACGTACATTTTTACCTTTTTCTTTTCTTCATTTCAATTATATAATTTTCATAAAAAGGAAAATGAAGTTTTTCTATCACCGTTTATTTTCCAATTAATTGCATATTATCTTATCTATCTATCTATTCTACCTCCCAGTCCCTAGCTTGTTGACCTAAAATCAAAGGTCCAAAATATACCAACTTTAAGCCGTTATTCTTGAGTGACATGGTCATATTAGGTTCCACCATAGACCTTGAAATTTCAAAAACCATTGGATTGAAAATTTCACAGAGGTTCAATAATTCTGACTATTTACCTCGATAAGACACCATTTTATCCTCAAATATTTGATCTTCACTCTCGACTTGTAACCATCAACTTTATTTCATTCCTTTTCAATAATAACTGAAAAAACAACTTGGTTAGTCACAAGAAAGTTTTCACGGGAGCCTCGTGATTTTTCATCTGCTGAACCGTTTCCGTCACGTCAAAGTTTGTTTTTCATAAAGTGTTCACTATTACTCAGAAAGAGAGAGAAAAAATTGATAAAGAAACTGTTTCTTGTTTCTTTGAATTCTTTGAATTGTTACGCTCTCAAAGTAGGTTTTGGTGGAGATGAATCATTCTGGAGGTGAAAGTGATCATAACAGAAAACTAGTTCAGGTTACCAAGGACAAAAATGGAATAGACCTTGTTGTTCTTCGAAACCCTCGAGGAGCTTCAGCAACGGTTACATTTTCTTAACTCTTTCAATTTCAATTCTTGAATTTGATTCATGCTAGCTTGTGATGTGTTGTGTATGAATTTTCCAGGTTAGCTTGCACGGAGGGCAAGTTCTTTCATGGAAAACCGATCGCGGCGAAGAGTTATTGTTCTCTAGTTCTAAGGTAGATCAGGTTTTTTATTTTGTGTAACTAATTTGATTTTTTCTCCAAGAAATTTGTATATAAAATGTAACAATTTTTATCAGGCAGTCTTTAGTCCTCCCAAACCGGTTCGAGGAGGAATTCCAATCTGTTTTCCACAGGTAATTTTACCGATACTAGTGTTATTTATATAGATAGATAGATAGATCGATAGATAGATATATGGTTAGTTAAGGTTGGTGTGATTTTTGTAGTTTGGAAACCGTGGAACACTAGAGCAACATGGATTTGCAAGGAATAAGACATGGGTTATTGATCAAAATCCTCCTCCGCTTTCCGCTGATTCTAATGGAAAAGTTTGCATTGACTTGCTGCTCAAACCATCTGAAGATGATATGAAGATATGGCCACATAGGTACATGCAATGCGGCTTTATCTTCTAAACTTTACTGACATCAGAATCAATATTATTGTTGCATGAACATTTTATGTATTTTGAGATTGTTGGATGAGAATTATTTTATTAACTGTTGTTCTAAATTGTTTTATTCAGCTTCGAGTTTCGCCTAAAGGTCTGTTTGACAGTAGACGGTCGTCTGATCCTGATTTCACGCATTAGGAATATCAATGGCAAGCCTTTCAGTTTCTCCTTTGCATTTCATACATATTTATCCATCTCTGATATCAGGTCTGTGTTCTACCCCATCATTTCCAAAAACTATCGCGCTGCAAATCATTGAATTAACATAGAAGTTAACCTTAAAATGTCCTGATTATTGACAGTGAAGTGAGGTTAGAAGGGTTGGAAACTCTTGACTACCTCGACAACTTATGCCAAAAGGAACGATTTACAGAACAAGGAGATTCTTTGACATTTGAATCTGAGGTAAGGAAATTGATGATGATTTACATTCAAGTCAATCTTTATACCTATTGAGTTAAATTACACTGCAAGTTTTGAGATTTTACCATCACGCTAAGGTCTTATTTCCCCCTATGCGTTAGGTGGATCGAGTTTATCTTGATTCCTGCGATATGGTAGCTGTTCTAGATCACGAAAAGAAGCAAACCTTCGTGATAAGAAAGGAAGGTCTTCCAGATGTTGGTAAGTGTCCATCATTGGCAACAACTAACTAAACTTTCCACTCAAAATCTAAGTACTACGACATTATACAAACAACATAACTAAAACTAACCATTTATTTCAATTTTAACATTGCATAGTTGTTTGGAATCCTTGGGAGAAAAAATCCAAGTCAATAGTAGATTTCGGAGACGAAGAGTACAAGCAAATGCTCTGCGTAGATGGCGCAGCGGTTGGAAATCCGATAACCTTAAAACCGGGAGAAGAATGGACCGGCCGCTTGGAGCTCTCGATTGTCCCTTCTACATGACTTGACTTCAATGTGCAGTTTGAAAGAAAATACTAACAAAAATAAACCAGCAAGCATTGGTTATTGTTTTAGCAAAACTTGTGCAGCCTAAAAATCATGGGCAATATCAAGAAGAGATACATGTGTTGTTGTTCAAGATCAACCACTTTTCCAGTATATACATATAAGTGATTTGCATGAGGTTGGTGTAGTTAGCTTAAGAAATATTATGAATATGGAGATGTTTTTTCTTCTTCTCTATGTATGATTTGCAATTTCACTTAAACATTCAGGTCATGTACATGAAATTGTTGCAGTTAACTTCAAAAAAAAAAAGGAAAGAAAAAGGATACTCTTTTGTCTTGTTTTCTCATTCTTAATTTGTAGATTATTGATTGAGAAGTACCTTATGAATCAATTTTCAACGAGAGCTACAATAGTAGGAATTTGATTTGACCATGGTTAAATAATCGAATTTAATCAACCACATCAACCATGCTTTTGTCTGTGTGAAAGCATATGAATTCTAATGTGGGGCATTAAACATATGAAGGTTTCTTCTGAAAGAGTAAATCAGCTGCCAAATATTGGGCTTGCTAGTGAAAGAAAATGGAAGATATTGTGTGTTTTATTCAGTCCTGTCAAAAATTAATTTTAAATAAATTAGTTTTGTAAAATTAAGTGTAGTTAAGAGTAAATTGAATGTAAAAGTGATTTATCTTTAAATTATTTTGTGGAAAAGTAAGTTGAATACATAAAAATAAAAAGAAAAGTTAATTACAAAGGCTCTTCACCTTTAAAATAGAATTATGAAGTAAAAGTAATTACTACCGAAAGAATAAATCCATAAATACAATATAACTTGTAATGCAAGATAAAGAAATGAAATGAAGAAATAAGAACAATTAAGAAAATATAAATTAAAGAACTGATTTCAATTGAATTGCATAAGTGGCCTTTATATACACACTTAAGCAATCAACCTAACTGGTATAGTTTACTTGTGTTGCAATTAAAACTTGCAACACAAATAGTCTACTTCCCCATATGAATTAGAGTCACATTACTCCTCCTAATTCATATAAATTAGTTTTTTCATTCCTATCATTGCTTTTATAGAGTCAAAATTTGCTTTCTTTAGTGGCTTAGTGAATATGTCTATAAGTTGCAATTCAAATTTGCAATACTCGACTTCTAACTTGTTTCATGTTCATTTGGTTTTTCAAGAAGTGATATTTTTTTTTTGTGTTTACTCCTACGATGGCTCATTGGTATGAGTGAAATATTCTCTCTTAGATATTTCGAATGATGTCAAATCTAAATAGTATGTAGTATTTATATGTTAGACGTTATCTCTCTATGTTTAAGTTGCATTTTCATCTTAGGACACCTTTAGATCATGACAAAAACATTTGAACAAGTTAAAATGGTCAAAAATATGCATTTTTTTGAAAATCATGTTTGGAATCGACTCCCCCGAGGTAGGAGTCAACTCCCTCTGAAACATTTTTGAAAAGAAAACTCTCTGTCAAAATGCAGTCGACTCCCAGGACCTTGGAGTTGATACACAACATGAAGGAGTCGACTCTCTTGAGTTGTGGGTCGACTCCCACTGGAAGTATTTTTAGAAATTCTTCTCTGTTAAAAACGGGTCGACTCCCAGGCACCTGGAGTCAAATACATAACACGAAGGAGTCGACTCCCACATGTTATGTATCGACTCCTACTAAAGTATATTTAAAAAATTCTTTTATGTCTAAAAGGAGTCGACTCCCAAGCTGTATGGGTCGACTCCCTTGCTCTTAGGAGTCGGCTTCCAGTAACCAAAATATCCAATTTTATAATTTTACAAACGTAATTTTTTTTTATTTTCTCATTCACACACACTCACCTATATATAGTCATTCATGCATTATTTCTCATAACACAAAATCAAACATATACAAAGCTTTTCACCATCATCATCCTCTCTCATTGCATATATACAACAACTACACATAATCATTTTTGTTGTATAATCAAGAGATAGTTTGATAACGTCTAATTAGGATTCAGTGTAATCATTTGGGTTGAAAGATCATCGAGGATTTCAAATCAGAAAATCAAGATAGAGTTTCCTTCAAGATCATTGGTGATTTGAAGGTTTTGAACAAGATTACGCAATTTAGATTCAACCGAGTGAAAGCTTCAAAAGACGGTGGATTTGGTCTAAGGAGTAACGGTAACCGGAGGATCACTTTGGTAAATCTTGGGTCACGATACGTTCGTAATTTGGATTCAGCTGAGCAAAGGATTTGAAAAATAAGGATTCTATCAAAGGAGTAACGGTAACTAGACGATCAAATTAGAAGTATCAGGTTACTTGATCGACCTCTGATCAAGGGGAGACAAGAAGGTATGATCAACATCAAACTTAGAATTTGGAGGGTTGGATTGCCACTTGTTCTCTTGTAAACAATATTTTGCTAAAGTTAATTTTTATTATCTTAATTCCGAGTGGAATTAGGGGAAGACATACCCATAGGAGTCCGATTAGGGAATTGCCTAAACAAATCCTTATGTCTCTTTCTTTCTTTCTTACTCTCTCTTTTACGTTTACTTGCAAATTATGAAAACTTAAATTGTGCAATTGATACATTGAGATAAACTCTTTATTTAATATTACAAATTGTTTTGTTGAGTTGATTACAATCTTTATGACTGTAATTGGATTTACATACCAACAAAATCATAGCAAAATCTATTTTGAATCGATTGCACACCAAGTATTCGTCAAAGTGTTATATGGTTTGAATCAAGCTCTGAGAGCTTGGAATAAAAAGATAGAAGATTTCCTAGTTGAGGTTGGCTTCAAGAAATGTGTGTCCGAGCATGGAGTTTATGTAAATACGGATACAAGTAAATGTGTGATCATACTTTCTCTATATATGGAAGATTTGTTAATAACGAGCAACAACGAGAATAGTATTTCTAAGTTTAAGAGTGAGCTTATGAAAGAATTTAACATGAGTGACCTTGGCATAATGACATACTTCCTTGACATAGAGTTCCACAAGTCCAAAAAGGGACTGCTTATGCATCAAAGGAGGTATGCTTTTGAGATATTGAAGAGGTGTGATATGGAGCATTGCAATGTTTCCATTACAATAGCTGAAGCAACATTGCAGTTGTCCAAGAGTGAAGAGGATAAAAACATAGATCTTACTCAATATAGAAGGTTGATTGGATCATTGTATTACTTGTGTAATATGCGACAAGATTTGGCGTTTAGTGTCGATATTATGAGTAAATTCATGAAGAGACTGAAGGTGTCTCACTTGTCCCCAATCAAGAGAATTCTGAGATACGCCAAAGGATCTATTGGCTGCGAAGTTCTCTTTTCTACAGCGAATACGAGCAGAAAATACAATTTGCTTGGTTTTACCGATTCCAAATGGTGTGGAGATAAAGATTATCGGAATTCTACAACATGATACATCTTTATGTTTGGTGAAGCACCAATATCTTGATGCTTGAAGAAGGAAGCAGTAATTGCACTCTTGTCTTGTGAGGTCGGGTATATTTTTGCTTCGTTATATATGTGTCAAGTTGTATGGTTGATGAATCTATTGGAAGAGTTAGGCAACAATGAGGGTGAGGTTGTCACATTCTTGGTTGATAGTGTTTCAGTCATTAATCTTGCTAAGGACCTAATTGAACTTGGGAGGAGCAAGCACATTGAGATGAGGTATCACTAATTGATGGAGCTTGTTAGTGAAGGAAAGTTAAGATCGGGATATTGTAGAAAGGAGGACCAAGTTGTTAATTTGTTGACTAAGGGAGTCACAAAATATGTGTTCAAGAGTTTGAAGATAAGCATGGACATGGAAGACTTGGAGCACTTGAATTAAGGTGGTTGTTAGATGAAATAATTCAAGTGTTGTAACCGACTAACACAAGGGTGTAATCGATTACAACTAGTGGAAAAGAACTTATAGGACCTGTAAAAGTTGTTTAACCAGTTACACAAACACGTTAACTGGTTATAGCTGTTTAATATTGTTTTTGTTGTTTCAGTGGTAACTGTTTAACATGTTGTGTTAACCGGTTACACATACGAATTTTTAGCTTTTCTTGTATTTTAAAGTTTTGTTTTAGGTCCTAATTGTTAGACATTACTTGTATAAATATCTTGGAGGCATATCATCTCAAAATTAATGCCATTATTAATTTTCACCTCTCTCTCTCTCTCTCTCTCTCTCTCTCTCTCTCTCTCTCTCTCTCTCTCTCTCTCTCTCTCTCTCTCTAATTCTCTTCTTCTCGCACTATCTTCTTCTCCATAATCCTTAAACCTCAATTGATTTACCAATTATGTGATTGTATAATCTAACATATTAAACTTGCACGTATTTTAATAAAAATATTTGTTTATTTCTTAACTCAATAATATCATCCTTGAATTTTTTTAATGTTCTTAATAACTTAAAATGACATGATAAAATATAATTGATAGATTATTTTTTATTGGAAATGCAGGTAAACGACTATGGGTATGGGTACTTAGGTACCCATAGGATACCAGTACGGGAACAAACATTATTTCCCACGCCAGTATGGGCTCGGGTACGAGAATTTTTCAAACTGCAGGTATGGGACATGTACTATAGTATCTTTCCAAAACCATGCCCATTTCCATCCCTATTCATAACATCTTTTCAATTCCCATCTTTTTGGGCTTTATTGTGGTCAACTGGTTATGATTCAACCATCATGGCTTCTTCTATCAAGTCATAATCTTTATCTATAGATTGATAAAAAATTCTCTCATAGTCAGTCAACCTAACACATTGAGTTCTTGCTCTAGTTGACATCTTCACCTCTTGTTCTTGAAAATTTTCCTCTAATAGATCTTGTTGAAAGATAGAGTGACCCTTTATGGAAAAACAAGCATTTACACATATGGAGGTCGTACACCTCGTAACAAATAAATTTTCATCATTCCCCAACAAGGACGTATATCTGTTAGTTTAAGGATATACCCATATCTCAGTGTGCCTATTCCAAATTGTCCTTGGTGGATTAAAAAAATGGCACCCCAATATGTCTTCGTCCATCTAACAATAATTCTTAACATTATAACGAAGTTCTAAAAAAGCCTTTTCCCCATCTCCTCATCATTGTTCAAAGATTAAAATTGACGACCATGAGTCATGCATCTAGCCTCTTCCTCCAACCAACAAATTACTTCATCAACACTAAGTGGGCGCTTCAACTAACACTCTAGACATGCATCAAGTGTCCGCACTTTGGGGTCATCCATGACATTCTCAATGAGAGTAGGATTTGTTAGTTTGACACCTTCAAAACTAAATCATATCTCAAATGTTTATGTTAATTTTGGTGGGATAAAGCTCTCTATCACCGGGGTCGATCATGTTTGTTTCAGTGGTGGAGGCCACATTGCTGAGTTCTAAAAATGAGATTGCTATGAAAGGTTTTTTAGGTTCTCCATATTCAAGCTCTTATATAATAATAGATATGAAAAGGTAAGAAAGAAGGGTTTATCTTGGGTTTTAAATAGCTTGGAAAAAGAAAACAAGTTATAAAACGATTTTTAATGCAATCAACCTGAATCTAGAAGGTTCAACCAATAATGAAAAAACAATCAATAATTTTTATAAAAAAGACGAAACAAGCATAATTTACAAGGTGTGAATGAATCACAAGTTCCCCTTTGTATGCAACGCAAGGACTAACTTTAATGACCACAAACCGTTGGAAAATTAAAAGGACCATCCAATGGCTCAAATCAAGCATTGAAATAGTAACTACTATCGAGTAGACCTAAGCACGTCACTTATCTCCCATGTATGTGTGACACACGTAAAGACCATCATGTTCAAAATATTCCATTAACACGATGTACATTTAATGCACATGTTTCTCATGCCAACTACTCTCACTTAACAAGGAGCCTTTGTTCCAGAAATAAAATCTCCACGATTCAGATTGTTGGACCGACTTCAAATACTTTTGTAACAACAATCCTTGCTTCTTAACTAACAATAATTGTGATCGGTGGATCTGGAACTGACTGTTTTAAAGCTGGTTCGCGGAATGTCGCGGAAGCAAGAGTCGCCACCGTCTTTTATTTTCTCCAAATGGAAAGGACAAAAGCACAGAAAAATTCCTTAAAGAGATTGCTCTCGGTTCGGGAGGTAGATTATAGAAAGGGAAGGTGTTAGCACCCTTTCTATCCATGGTTATCCATGGGCTCTTAGATACTTGCTCAATGTGTTTTCAAACTGGTTTGCTTGCTTTTCAATTGTGGGTTTTAAAAAGTTTCTTTGAAAAATTTCAGTTCGACTCGTACGTCAGAGTGTTTGAAAAGTTTGCTTTGAAAGCTTTTGAAAATGTGTTGGCGTGAAAAGTGTTTTTGTTTGAAATTAGAGCAAGTATCCTTGAGAACCTACCTACCCTAAGGAATTCGTCTGTGTAAATGTCCTTTAAAGTAGTGCCATCCCACCATTGAGAGGTAGGTAGCACCACCGTTGGAGGTGTTCGGGTCAATTCGAGTTTGTAGGGACATGGTGATCACCAGAGCAATGGGAAGATACCTTAGAAGCTACCCTCATGCCAGGTTCCCGGATCATGAGGACTTACTAAGACGTCCTCTACTCGACGATCACCTTTCGAAGGCAAGGCAACAGTGAGGCGTACCCTAGGGGTGGTGTGTGCGATTCGTGTGTCGTTTTCATTTGTATTTGTCTTGTCATGTTCATTGTGATCTACGCTTGATTTTATTTCATCCATTCATTCTTGCATGCTTTTTGTTTAACAGTTTAAAAAAATATTTGCGGGAAAATAAATCTAAACTATTACAAATGGCGCGGGTCCACATCACCAAAATTAAACCGGACCCGATTTGACGGAAAGTAAATAAAGCAAAATAAAAGTGCGAGAAGTTTAAGTTACAACGCTTTGGGACAGGTACATGATTATTTGAATGAAATAAAAATAAATATGCGAAATTAAATAAATTACGAACGAGGGCGTTGGGCCCTTTTGCAAAATATTATTAATAAGGAATTAAAATTAAGAATTAAAAGAAAATGTTTTTTTGGTATTTTTGTGTTTTTATATTTAAGAGAAAAAGAATTAACTAAAACTAAAAATTGGATGTAAACCCTAATTCTAATTGTTTTTAAGTTTATTGTGAAAATATTAAATTAAAATCTAAATTAAACCTAATTTTTTTTTTATGTACAATTTAATTATAAAATAAATACTATAAATACTATTATTGTGGAAGAAATATTACACAAAAAAAGAATAAAAATTAGCTAAACTTAATTCTACATTTTTTAGATTTTATTATGAAAAGAATTAAAATTGTGACCTAATTCAAACTAATTAATTACATGCTAATTTATTTATGAAAATAATTAAAATAAAATAAATATTATATTTCTCTCTTTTTCTGATTTTTGTGTATTTTATAATTTGTAAAGAAAAAAATAAATAATTAATTAAAACAAATAAAGAAGAATATAATAGCAATTAAAAATAAAATAAGAAAAAGTATGGAGAAAGCAAACCAGGGGGGGGGGGGAGGTCCCCAATATGGAGGTGTGGCCTTAGCAATCTGGCCCAGTTAAGCATGAGATTTGTGGACTTTTCCAGGCCACGTATGCGCGCGTTGACTCATCCTCATGGTGTTCTTTAATCTCAGCCCTTGGATTGCTTCTGATGGACGCGTGGATGGCACAATAATGTGGACGTATGGTACATCCTGACGCTGGGAATACACACAAGCATTATTAGAAAAATGATATTGAAAGGGGTGGGGGACCTGGGATCGAACCCAGGTCCTTTTGGTTACCTGCCTATCTGCGTGCCACTGAACCACTTTGCGTGTTTTGAATATATAGAGATAAACAAATAATATAATACAAAAACACCGGTGAATGGAATTTGCGCGCAAAAATTTGAATGAGCCACTCACTGACTGCCACGAAGTCTTCTTCTTCGTTGCTTTGCTTTCCTGAAAAAACAACAAATATTTAACGGGGGTTTTGAACCCCCTCAATACACGCTTGTTTTCAAAATAGCGATTAGCACGCCTTGGTTCAGAAATTTGGCGCGACCATTGCAATCACTTCGTCCAAGCCTCCTGGTTGTGATCCTGGTACTATTGTGTCTCAATTTTACAGGATAAGAGAATCCCCAATTGTGAGCTCAAGAAACCCTAGACTGTATTCATGGTAACATCACGTATATAGCACGAAAACGCAATCAAACTGTATGGTTAGCATCAGAAACTCATAACAAACATGAATCAATGAATTAAAATGGCAAAGTATGCATAAATTATGATGCACGATCCCAGAAATTTTTGGACACAGTTGAGGTTCAATCTACCAGTTCTTGGCGTGTTGATGGATGTTTGGGATTGGAATTGCTTCTGGGAACCTTGAGGAAGCCAATGGAATCAATATTAGGACTTCAATCCACCTAGAACATTGATTTCAGATTTGAGTTTTATGGCAATTTTTTCAAGTTTGTAATAGCTCTTTCTGCGCAGCATCCAGTGTCCTGTGATTAGGGTTAGACTCAGTACTTATGAGGGAAGGGAATTAAGTCATTAGCTGGCCTTGATCCATGCCCATGAGAGAACTAGTCTTAGGTTTTTCACCATTAACAAACTTTCCCTTTTTTAAGCAAAACCAAGACTTGGTGTACAACCTAACCCTAGCATGAGTTTGTGAGCTGGCACATGATATATGGAAGCTATTCCAATTCAAATGACACTATTCCATTGATTTTTAAATTTTATTTGAATTATTAAAGATTTAAAATGAATTAAATTAATAAAAATTAAATAAAATAGAAAAATCAATGTTTGATCTTGAAATTAATCATGGGACACGTGTGTGGCATGACAAGGCTGAATCAAGTGGAAGAAAGTGGGCCCTTTTGTCAAAAATTGAAGTTTCAAGGATAGTTGACTTTTGCCATTTCACAAAAATTTCCCAACTTCTCCAATGCATAACTTGCTCAATTTTTAAGCTTTTCTCATGTTCTTGGACATTTTGGAAAGGTCTTTGAGTCCTTTAACCAATGCCTTTGGTCCCATGTCATTTTGATTTTCCAATCTCAAGTTATGGCCTTTGACTTAAAGTCCCTTTTTGTTGACTTTTGAAAATGACCTATAATGTTGAAATTGATAACTTTTTGTGAGAGCATTTCTTGGACTTGAAGTATGAAGATGAGTTGTAGGAAATGTCTTTCTATTCAAAATGAGCTTTGGATGGAATTTTTCTGATAATCCATGTGAAAGTTATGCCCTGGTCAATTTCAGTTGACTTTTTCAGCTGTCCAAATAAGGAAACTTTTGCATCTTGATGATTTTCTGAGCCAAATTTTGAGAATCATGATCAAGAATTGATCAAATGATGTTTGTGGCTTCAAAATGATATGTTGACCAAAAATTTGAACTTTTGACTGTCAAATGACCATTTTGCCCCTACAGTTGACTGTAGTGCAATTTAGGGTTTTGACTGTGCAATTTTGAGCTGAATGCCTTGAAACTTGATATGAGGATGCTTGACCATGTTTGTAAGCATATGAGACTTGATTGGGCCTTTGAACACTTCCTTTTCTTGATCAGACTCAAAACCCTAGTTTTGACTGTTTAGGAGGCCCTTGCACTGTGCAACCCTTGGGGAATTTTGTGACTTGGCTTGGCAATTTCTTGAAGAATATGGGAGGGAAAATTTTGGGGTACAACAGTTGCCCCTGTTCAATCTTCTTAGACCTGAGGATGCAGATTGGCGGACGTGCCTTTCGTAATCCGAGGGTAGAAGATGATTGGACACTAGAGTGCCCAGAAATTTGCGCTCACATAGTGGCAGTGATGGTGGAATGGGCTTATAGATGCCATCTGGATGTTTGATTGCGTAAGAGATTCCTTGGAGAGAACCTGTATACCTGCAAAACAGAAAATGAGTACCTTAGCATGAATGGTAAGAGAACCTTGGGCGACTTTAACTTCAACAACGCTCGTTGAGAAAAATCTTGGGTGTCTTTAACTTCAACAACGCTTGTTGAGAAAAATCTTGGGTGTCTTCTACTGGAATAAGAATCAGGGAGATCTTAGGGTCGATCTGACTGAACCAGAGAGGCCTTTGACTGGGTAAGAATCAGGAAAATCTTAGGGTCGATTTAACTGAACCAGACAAGGTCTTGAAATATCTTCAACTGGATAAGCATCAGGGAGATCTTAGGGTCGATCTGACTGAACCAGAGAAGGCCTTTGACTGGATAAGCATCAGGAAAATCTTAGGGTCGATTTAACTGAACCGGTCTAGGTCTTGAAATATCTTCAACTGGATAAGCATCAGGGAGATCTTAGGGTCGATCTGACTGAACCAGAGAAGGCCTACGACTGGATAAGCATCAGGAAAATCTTAGGGTCGATTTAACTGAACCGGACAAGGTCTTGGAATATCTTCAACTGGATAAGCATCAGGGAGATCTTAGGGTCGATCTGACTGAACCAGAGAAGGCCTTTGACTGGATAAGCATCAGGAAAATCTTAGGGTCGATTTAACTGAACCGGACAAGGTCTTGGAATATCTTCAACTGGATAAGCATCAGGGAGATCTTAGGGTCGATCTGACTGAACCAGAGAAGGCCTTTGACTGGATAAACATCAGGAAAATCTTAGGGTCGATTTAACTGAACCGGACAAGGTCTTGGAATATCTTCAACTGGGTAAGCATCAGGGAGATCTTAGGGTCGATCTGACTGAACCAGAGAAGGCCTTTGACTGGATAAGCATCAGGAAAATCTTAGGGTCGATTTAACTGAACCGGTCTAGGTCTTGAAATATGATTGAGAATTTAACTGAATCTTTCCTGAAAGGTAAAGGTCAGTCATATGCAATGCATGATATGGATCAAGCAATGATGTTCTCAACATAAATGAGATTTGTATGATATGATGTGTATATGCATGTTATAATGATGTATGTGATGTTTTATGTATGTTTGTTTTCGTTTAGGAAAGTAAATCCTTGACGGGTGCCGGGAAGTCATATCCTGGGCTGATGTTGAAGAATAGATTTTGCTTCCGCTGGGGATGATAACTGCAAGAATACCGGTGGGAGAAGATGACTCCGTTGCGGGATAAACTTGGCAAATGGAGGATTCTGCGGGGAGAAAAGATACTCTAGCGACCATGCTGGGAAGCAATACTCTGTGGGAAGAGGGATGCCTTGCTGAGTGTTGATAATAGTCTGCTGGCGATATCCTTGTTGTACTGAAAGTGTTGATAGACTTCGCTGGGGTAAGAAGACTCTGTCGATGACGATCTTTCCGTGGCTTTTGGCTGAGGATAACCCAGTTATATCCTGTTAAGGAAATAACTCTTTAAATCAAGCCGGACGACGCGTTCGTGCTCTGCGAAGGATAAGCTTCCAGAATTTACTGGGGATAAGCTTACAGCTTGGGGAGATATGAATTCCAACTTTCCTGGGGAAACTAATTGGACTCTTCTGGGGAGTTTTGATGTGCTGGGGAAGTGATTCCTTTGAATGTTGATGTATGCCGCCGGGGAACAATCTTTAGACCAAGACTGCCGGGGATGCTTGTTAAGAATATATGCTGCTGGGGAATGTTGAGATCTGCGGGAGGACACCCAACTTCCTTAAGGTTGATAACTGTTTTGCTTGAGGAGAGTATACTGCTTGCTGTCTCACTCTCTGGGGAATTTAAGATGCCTGGTTATGTTCTTTAGCTGAACCTACCTTGGTACTTTGGAGGATAGAACAATTAGATTGCCTAGACAACTCCTTATTGCCCCTGTTTCTAATGTCCCCTGTAATTAATTCTTTGTTTCGTATGCAAATATTTATGAGCTAGCAAATTATTGTCAATGCATATATCACAAATTGAACCTTGGACGTTCTTCGCAAAACAAAACAAAAAGGCACATTTTAACTGAAAAGTATATTTGTATTGATTTTTGAGTGGTCTGTGAATAGGCATTTTGTATACAAGAGGCTGACGTCCTAATAAGAGAACGCCACCAAGCAAAAAGGGTTTATACAAATTTTGTACAAAAGAAAATAAAACAGCTGTGTGAAATGAATGATCCACTGGGTTTCAACTCTGCTATTGCCTTTATAACTCCGAGCGTCTCATCACTTGATGACCTTGGTTGAAGGTGAAGCTGACTGATCGATGCCGTCTGATCTTGATGTAGATACCGGATTCTGGATGCAAAGTGATCAATGAGACATAGCATTACGCTTTTATCCCTAATTTTTGCCTGGACCGCCCTTTCGGGTTTTCAGTCCACCGGGATATCCATTTTTGCCCAAGCCGCCCTTTCAGGTTTTCGACTTGCCGGGTGTACAGATTTTTTCCATTTTCATCCCTTCATTTTGCCCGAACCCTTTTGGTTCGACGGGAAGCCCTGATTTTTGCCTAGGCATGTCAGCCTAGCGGGTCTTTTTTTTTTTTCATGCGTAATATTTTTTTACTATGTCTGCATTGGCGGGTGTGATACGGTGGGAGAACTGACTTGAGGTTTGCGTTTGTATTCGCAAATGTTGCGGTTAGCAAGAGTCGCCACCGACTTTTTATTTTATCCTAAGGAAAGGTTAAAAAGCACAGCAAAAACCTTTTGAGATGTTTTCTTGGGTTCGGGGAGTAGATTATAGAAAGGGAAGGTATTATCACCCTTTCTATCCATGGTTATCCATGGGCTCTTAGTTACTTGCTTAGATCACTTGCCTTTTGTTTTCAATTGTTTTAAATGGTGCTTGAGTGTGTGGGTTTGAAAATGTTTTTGAAAAGAGGCCAATGTGGTGGCAACCTTTGCAATGATCCATGTGGGGATGTATACAAAGATGTATGTCTTTTGAAAAAGTTTTCATTTTGTTTTTTGAAAGTTTTGTTTTGAAAGTGTTGTGAGGTGTGATTTTGAAATTAGGCAAGTGTTTTGTTTTGCAAGTTGATTCAAGTAACTAAGAGGTTATCTACTCCTAAATTTCTCAAAAGATTATTGCTATACTTTAACCCTTTTAACAAGTTTGCTCCACCATTGTATTTGGTGGGCAACCTTGTGTTAGGATGTGAGAGGGACAGGCGCGGGTCATCGTTTTAGACCATAATTGCAACGACGTTAAATGTCTTTGGGCAATTTTCTCTAAGGGACTTGATCATTTGTTTTTGTTTGTTTTGAAAAGTTTTGTCGAGGGACTATGATCATTCAAATTGTTTGTTTTGCCCAAAGAAGTTTAACATACAATATGGCCCATTTATTTGAAGGCAACAAGTGGAATACCCTAGGGGGTGCAAGTGTGATTTGTGTCCATTTTCATGCTTGTTTATCTTGTATTAGGTCAAACTATTTTTTATCGTTTTTCGCATACAAACCCTAATTCTAACATGTTATTATTAGAAAGCAGTAAAGTGCGAAATTAAAATTACTAAGCTATTACACAACCAAATATGGGAAGGGGGGTACAAATGTTCAAATGGGGGATATTGACAAGAATTTAAATCTAAATTATTACATCATTTGGATATTTGCAAGGTAAATAAATGCATAATTAAATGTAAATTAAATAAATATGTGAAATGCAAAAAGAAAGTTTTTATGTGTATGAGAAAAGTATGGTTTATGTAAAAGGGAAAAGAAAATAAAAATGTATTATTTTTTAGTATTTTGAACTTAGGGTAAAAACCCTAATTTTAAAGAAAAAGGTATTATTTTCTAATTTAATACAACTATTTATTTATTATTTATAAAAATAAAATAAAATGAAGTATATTATGAAAAAAATGTATTTTTATATCAAATATTAATAAAAGTGAAAAATCAAGTATTTTTATATTTTTGTCTTAAATATATTAATAATCACATATATATATATATATATATATATATATATATATATATATATATATATATATATATATATATATATATATATATATATATATATATATATATATATATATATATATATATATATATATATATATATATATATATATATATATATATATATATATATATATATATATATATATATATATATATATATATATATATTAAACCCTAAATATGCATTATACACAAAATAAGTATTTTAATATTTTAATAAAATAAATAAAAAAAAGTATTTTTTGTGTGAAATATTTTCAGAAGGTAAATAAAAATAAAAATGTATTTACACCTTTTTTCTATTTTATTATAATAATGGTATATATATATATTAATGTACAAACAAAGAAAATAAACAAATAAATATGCAATAAATGCAAAAAATGATGGGAAAAATATTTTTAATTTTTAAATGGCATGAGAAAAAATAAACAAAGTCAACCAAAAAAGAAAAAGTCAAAAATGTTAAAGAATGAACAAATGGGCTCAGGGGGGTGTAAACCAAAAAGGATGGTGTGAAAAGAAAGAACACAAAAGTCCAGCCCAATGAAACACTGTCTTCAACCTTTGGCCAAGACTGAGTTCAAAAACGCGCGCCTCTTGCTTCAACATCAAGGTCCTGATTCTTTGATCCTTTGAACAAACTTCCAACACAAAACATATAAAGCATAATCTCACGATTTCATACATATAAAGAACATGAACTATCTCTCTAAGATGAGGGAGAATTTCTCTCCCCCCCATTTCTGACCTAGTTTTTCTACCATTTTCAGAGCTCAAATTCTCTCTACTCAGACAAAAGAAATGAAAAGTAAAGCTATGTACATGTTCAGGGCTATGAGTAGGACCTTGTTTCTTCACAAACTTAAGACTAAAGATGCATAATAAGAGAGATACGAATTCAAACTTTTACCTGTGCAGTTGAACTTCTATGTGGAGAATGAGAGACTTTCAGTGCAATGTAATGATTGGAAAAGCTTCCTTGAGGTCCAGGGATGCTTTTTCAATGCTTACTTTGTCTTGAACCTTCTTGTATCAAGCTGTAGAACTTCACCTGCAAGTCAAAGATATGAAAATGGTGGAAGTGGTTAGAGCAACTACAGATCGTGCCTTAGCTTCTGGATAGTTTGCATATGTTGTAAGGAAGGTAGAGGAACAGGTTTTGATCAAAATGCTCGAAGGGATTGAGAGATAGCACTCAATCTGCAGGGCTTGCTCTGTTTGAGCAGTTTTGTGGTGTTTCTGAGATGGAGAGTGTTTGAAAGACAAAAGGCTCGTGCAAAAGCTTGGTTGGGTGATTTTGAATGTGTTTGATATCTTTTGTGTTGTGTTTGTAAGCTGAGATTCAAGTTGTCACAAGTTATGGACTTTTCTTCTTTTTCTAAGCAACAAAAGCAAGTTGGTGTTCTAGGTCAGTATAGGACCCCCTAATGTGCTGCATAAACATCTCTTGATCAGTGTGTTATGCACATAATCTTGTGCTAAACAGATCTTCTATGTACTTGTTTGATTTACCAATTGACATAAAGCAAACTTTTGTAAAAATGGAAAGTTCACTTTATCCAAAAATGGATCAATCTTGTGTATAATGCTTGAATTCATGGAACAACACTTAGACACAATGAACAAGCATTAAATTAAGGAGTGTAATGTGGTTTAAGGACCTGAAAAGTAGCACAAACTATGCTGAGTTCAAATTTGCCAAGTTTATGAACATGTCTAGATGAAGAACAAAAGTGAATTTTTGCCAACTTGTGAAATTCGAATCTCTCAAGTTATGAGGTTGTTTGATGAGTTCTTAGACATTTTGGAAAGCTTGGAATGTGTACTACAATCCATCTTTGAAATGCAAATCAAAATTCCAAGTGGAAGGGTATGAAAAGTGGCCTTGAAGTAGGGTAGAAAACCTTGTCAAAATAGGTCAAATTTCACTAAGTTAAAAGATGGTTTAGTGCCCTTATTCAAAAAATCATAACTTGAGATACAAGCTTCAAATGAGAAAACTTTGTGAATCAAAGTTGTAGACTATGCAACAAGCTACAACTTTCATGTTTTGACTTTTGTTTGAATCCCAATGGATCATGGTGAAAAGATGGGGTAAAGTTGGGAAAAAATTAGGGTTTTCCATAACTTAGAAAAATTCTAAGTTATGAAAAATTCCATTTTCTAACCCTAATTTGCATTTTGAGATTTCTTGGTGAACAAGTTTCATGATTTGGAATGTTTTGATGAAAAATGAATCTTGACTCTTGATTTTGACCAAAAAGTCAAAGTTTGACTTTTCAGTGTACAGTCAAAATTGATCAATTGACTGGGAAATTCAACTGTCAATCTTGTGTACTTGGGATCTTTTGAGCTTGATGAACATGTCAAGATAATTCCATTGAGTCCTTGAGGCCATATGTGAACTTGGCTTGCCATTGGTTAGGTCAAACAGTCAAAAATTGCCTTTGTGCAGTCAAAACCCTAAAAATGACCATTTTGCCCTTTTGGTGATCTGATCAAATTTCTTGGGGAATTGTGATCCATACTTGATCAAATGGTCTATATGAGTTTATAATGTTGATGTGGATCAAATTTCATGAGGTTTGACTGTCAATTGGCCACAGTTGACTTTTTCCCCAATACAGCTGATTTCTAGGTCAACTGTCTAATTGACTGGGCAAAACTTGGAATCAAGACTTGAAACTTGGTATGGGTAAACTCGGGAGTCCAATATGAAGCATGAAAGTCATTTTAGGCATTTTAGGTCAAAACATCCTAGGGCAAACACAAACCCTAATTTGAGTTCACAGTGCAAGGAGAAGCCTTGAGCAGAGGAAACCCTAACTGTATCTTGATCTTTAAAGGTCTTGTGATGAGAAAATGTTGAGGAAATGGGAGGGCAAATTTTGGGGTACAACAGTTGCCCCTGTTCAATCTTCTTGGACCTGAAGAGTTAGATTGGCAAGTTTGCCTTTCGTGACTCGAGGGTAAAAGGAGATTGGACACTAGAGTGCCCGGAAATTTGCACTCGCATGCTGGAGTCTCAACCATGTGGTGTCGGGAATGGGCTTATAGATGCCATTTGGAAGGGTGACGGAACCTTGTCGGGAATGGGCTTATAGATGCCATTTGGAAGTGTCGGTCGCATAAGAGATTCCTTTGCGAAAGACTTGTATATTTGAGGAAGGAGGATGTTTTCCTGGCTTGTTACAGGTGTTTGATCTTCAGTCTCTTTATGCAGATATGCCCTGGCTAGATACAGGCATCGAATCTACAATCGGTTGCTCACAGATGTGCCCTGGCTGGATACAGGAGTCGAATCTGGAAATAGTCGTCAATAGATGTGCCCTGGCTGGATACAGGAATCGAATCTTCAAACTCTTCAGACGTGCCCTGGCTAGATACAGGAATCGAGTCTGGAAACGTGGTCAACAGATATGCCCTGGCTGGATACAGGAATCGAATCCGGAAATGTTGTAGTTGATAGATGTGCCCTGGCTGGATACAGGAATCGAATCTTTGAACTCTGCAGACGTGCCCTGGCTAGATACAGGAGTCGAGTCTGGAAACTGGTCACTCTCAGATGTGCCCTGGCTAGATACAGGTATCGAATCTGGAATTGTGACAGTTGAAGGTAGTCGTTTTTGAGATTGTCTTTTTCCTGAAAAGGCAAAGACGTAAGTTGTATGCAATGTCATGATGTATGATATGCATGATGTCATGATGTTCAACATTTGATGTTGTATGCGTTTCATCATGTATGTAAGCAAGATGTATGAAAATGTGAAATGTTTATGAGTGTAATTTCATCTTAGGAAAATAAATCCTTGACGAACGGCCGGGAAGCTGCTCTGCAGAAGAGATACTTGGCCGAAGTTTTGATGAGAGGCCTGCTGAGGACTTTAATGATGGATTCCGCTGAGGATGATGGTGATAAACTCCGCTGGGGAACTCCGAAGATAAACTCTGCTTGGGAATACCAAAGATAGACTCCGCTGGGGACTAAAGGAACTTTGCCGAGAGCGATCTTCCGTGGCTTTTAGCTGAGGATAACCCAGTTATAAGTCCTTGTGAGGAAATAACTCTAAATAAAACTCGGGCGAGACATCCGTACTTTGCAGGGGATAAGCTTCCAGAATCTACTGGGGATGAGCTTTAAGACCTGCCCGGGAATGTTGGGCTTCTTCAGGATCGACGGGGGATCAACTTCTCTTGGGGAAAGTATTGCTGAACCTTGTTTTACTCTGCGGGGAGTTAAGATGATTTGGCCACATTTTCAGTTGAACCTACCTTGGTGCCTTGGCGGACAAAACAATTAGACTGCATTAGACAACTCCACATTGCCTCTGTCTTTGATGTCACCTGTAATTAATCTCTTGTTTTATATGCAAATATTTATGAATCAGCAATTTAATGTCAAATGCATATATCAAAAATGAATATTGGACGTTCTTCGCAAGACAAAACAGAAAAAAGGGAAAACAATGGTAATTTGTATGGACAAGTGAATTTGTATTGATTTAAACTTTGCCTGTGAATAGGCGTTTTTTTTTTTTTTTTTTGTACAAGAGACTGACATCCTAGTAAGAGGACATCGCCAAATAGTATAGAGTTTACACTTTGAAAAAGAAAACAAAACAGCTATGTGAACAATCCCACTGGGTTCCAACTCTGCTATTGCCTTTATGTCTTCGAACGTCTCATCGCTTTGCTGCTTAGTTGAAGATGAAGCCGATTGGTCAATGCCGAAATCTGGAGCCAGATAGTTGATGCCGAATTCCGGATGCGAAGTGATCCAATGAGACATAGTGTTACGCTTTTATCCCTAACTTTTGCCTGGACCACCCTTTCGGGTTTTCAGTCCACCGGGATACCCTTTTTTGCCCAAGCCGCCCTTTCAGGTTTTCGACTTGCCGGGTGTACAGATTTTTTCATTTCATCCCTTATTTTTGCCCGAACCCTTTTGGTTCGCCGGGAAGCCCTTGTTTTTGCCTAGGCATGTCAACCTAGCGGGTCTTTTACTTACGTGTAGTATTTTTTTACTATGTCTGCATTGGCGGGGTGAGGAAGGTCGTCACCGTCCATGGTGGTTAGGATCATGGCTCCTCCTGAGAACACACGCTTAACCACAAATGGCCCTTCGTAAGTAGGGGTCCATTTGCCCCGGGGATCACTTTGAGGAAGGATGATGCGTTTGATTACCAGGTCCCCAACTTGATACTCTTGCGGTCTGACTTTCTTGTTAAATGCCCTGATCATCCGTTTTTGATACGTCTGACCATGACAGATAGCAGTGAGCCTCTTTTCGTCAATCAGATTTAATTGATCAAGTCGAGTCTGGATCCAATCATCTTCATTCAAGTCTGCATCCTTCATTATCCGGAGGGAGGGTATCTGGATTTCAATCGGCAAGACTGCCTCCATGCCATAGACCAAGGAGAAAGGAGTTGCCCCGGTTGATGTCCTTGCTGAGGTGCGGTACCCATGAAGAGCGAACGGTAACATCTCGTGCCAATCTTTATAGGTTACTGTCATCTTCTGCACAATTTTCTTGATATTTTTATTGGCTGCCTCTACAGCCCCATTCATCTTCGGCCGGTAGGGAGAAGAATTGTGGTGCTGTATCTTGAATTGTTCACAGAGTTCAGTGATCATCTTGTTGTTGAGATTGGTACCATTGTCCGTAATGATTCTTTCTGGGACGCCGTACCGACAGATCAGATTATGCCGGATGAAACGTGCCACGACGCTCTTGGTTACTGTGGCATAGGAAGCTGCCTCAACCCACTTCGTGAAATAATCGATCGCCACCAAGATGAAGCGATGCCCATTGGATGCCGTCGGTCGGATCTCACCGATCATATCGATGCCCCACATTGCGAAGGGCCAAGGTGCTGTTAGGACATTCAAAGGAACTGGAGGGATATGCACCTTGTCAGCATAGATCTGGCACTTATGACAAGTTCGGGAGTGTTGGTAACAATCGGCTTCCATTGTGGACCAGAAATATCCTGCCCGAAGGATTTTCTTAGCCATGGTGTGTCCACTGGAGTGCGTTCCGAATGTACCTTCATGTAGTTCCATCATGATTTTCTCTGCTTCTGCCTTATCCACACAACGTAGCAGAGTTGAATCATGATTCCGTTTGTAGAGAATGTCGTTGCTGAGGAAGAATTTCGCAGCAAACCTCCTCATGAACTTCTTATCATTGACAGATGCACCTTCCGGGTATTCCTGAGCTTCCAAGTACCTCTTCACCTCGTGATACCAGGTTTTTTCAGTCACTTTCTCAGCCTCGAGCTCACAGCAGTACGCCGGTTCATCCAACTTCCAGATAATGATTCGGGGAGCCTCATTGTCCCATTTAACTTTGAACATTGAAGACATCGTGGCCAGTGCGTCCGCTAGCTGGTTCTCCTCTCTGGGGAAATGCTCAAAAGTTATCTCTTCAAAGTGGGGGAGCAAGGTCGACACATACTCCTTGTAAGGAATAAGATTCGGGTGTTTCGTATCCCACTCGCCTTTGATCTGATTGATCACGAGAGCGGAATCTCCGAAGACACTTAGAAATTTTATCCTTAAATCGATTGCAGCTTGTAGACCCATGATACATGCCTCATATTCTGCCATATTGTTGGTGCAGCTGAAACATAATCGGGCGGTGAGGGGAGTATGAGTTCCTTTGGGAGATATGATTACAGCGCCGACGCCGTTACCCAAAGCATTGGAGGCTCCATCAAAATGCATAGACCATCGGGATCCTTCCTCAGGTCCTTCATCCGGTCCAGGTACTTCACAATCAGTTACCACCATGATGTCTTCGTCCGGAAAATCAAAGTTCAATGATTGGTAATCGTCCACAGGTTGGTGTGCCAAATGATCAGCCAGTACACTTCCCTTAATTGCTTTCTGAGTTGTATACTGGATGTCATATTCTGTTAAGATCATTTGCCACCTCGCTATTCTCCCAGACAGAGCGGGCTTTTCAAATATGTACTTGATGGGATCCATCTTTGAAATCAATAAGGTAGTGTGAGTCAGCATATACTGTCTCAGCCGGCGAGCAGCCCATACAAGAGCGCAACAAGTTTTCTCAAGCAATGAGTAACGAGACTCACAGTCGGTAAACTTTTTGCTCAAGTAATAAATAGCGTGCTCTTTTCGGCCAGACTCGTCATGCTGCCCCAGCACACACCCCATCGAATTGTCAAGTACTGTCAAGTATAGTATCAGAGGTCTTCCTTCCACCGGTGGCATAAGAATGGGTGGCTCTTGGAGATATTCCTTTATCCTTTCAAAGGCGGCCTGACATTCATCATTCCAGCGTACCACTTGATCTTTCTTCAGTAATTTGAAGATTGGCTCACAAGTAGCAGTCAGATGTGAGATGAATCGGGCAATGTAATTCAGTCGTCCTAGGAAACCTCTGACTTCTTTCTCTGTTTTTGGAGTCGGCATCTCTTGTATGGCTTTTACCTTGGCAGGGTCCACCTGAATACCTTTATCACTTACAATGAAACCTAGCAATTTTCCGGACCTCACCCCGAAGGTGCATTTGTTGGGATTCAATCTCAGCTTGTACAACTTGAGTCGGTCAAACAACTTCCTCAGATGGTCAAGGTGCTCCTCCTCAGTTTGAGATCTTGCAATCATGTCATCAACGTATACCTCAATTTCATGATGGATCATATCATGAAATAAAGCAACCATGGCACGTTGATAGGTTGCCCCAACATTTTTCAATCCGAAAGGCATGACCTTATAACAGAAGGTGCCCCACTGAGTCACGAAGGTAGTCTTCTCCATATCTTCAGGAGCCATCTTGATCTGATTATACCCTGAAAAACCATCCATGAAGGAGAACACCTTGTGTTGAGCTGTATTGTCAACCAGGACATCGATGTGAGGTAGGGGGAAGTCATCCTTGGGGCTGGCCCTGTTCAGATCCCTGTAGTCAACACACATTCTGACCTTACCGTCCTTTTTCGGCACTGGCACCACATTGGCAACCCACTGAGGGTAAGAAGTCACTGCAAGGAAACCGGCATCAAACTGTTTCATAACCTCGGCCTTGATCTTTTCAGACATCTCTGGACGCATCCGTCGAACTTTTTGCTTTACCGGAGGGCAATCTTCCTTGGTTGGCAGGTGGTGAACTACAATGTCGGCATCCAAACCAGGCATATCTTCATAGGACCAAGCAAAAATCTCCACGTAGTCTTGTAGCATCTGGATCAATCGTTGCTTCACGCTGAGCTCTAGATTGGCACCAATCTTGACTTCTTTCCTATCTGTCTCAGTACCCAAGTTAATTGTCTCCACAGGCTCTTCGTGTGGTTGAATAGCCCTCTCTTCCTGGAGTAGCAGTCTTGCGAGTTCACCAGGCACTTCGCAATCATCTTCACCTTCGTCTTCGGCCAAGTTGATCGGATTTTCGAAGTCATAACTGGCGGTAGCAGAGCTGTTACCAGTGAGATCCAGAGTGGATTGAAACCTGTATAAGTGAGTGTGTGTAAATATAGCTGTTTTGCAATATGTATAACACAGAAAGAAAAAAGAGCACAAGATTTGAAATGCAACAAACGTCCAATGTTTTGATTGATGATATATGAAAATGTCATACAGAAAGCCCTCACAAATGGAGCTACGATGCCCCGGGTAGGACACCGAGCCAACAAAGTTTTAACATATTGTTTGTTACAAATTTGGAAATCAAAAGAAATCAATTACTGCGTGACAAATGTGATAGGGGTAAAATCCTTTGCTGTCCAGTTGCTTGGTCCGTCGCTGGTAGTCGGGTAGATCCAACTGTCAAACTCTGCTTCCTCCACATCTTCCTCAATAGCGTTCACCCTTGAGCTGGAAATAAACACCGGAGCCTTTCCGATCTTCTCTTTGCGCACTGCCTTCTGAGCCTCTGCAGTAAAGCCTAGCCCAAACTTGTCGTTCTTCTGAGTGAAATCAGGAAGCTGACCCCAGTGTGCACAATTGCCTTTCTGTACCACAGCCCGGGCATCCCTTAGGGAAGCCATCTTCAAGGAATCATTCTCTTCGACCGTTGTCTCTGCAGCTGCTGAAATTGGATGTACCTCCTCGAAATGCTGGAAGGGGGTTTCAATGAACTCTCCGTCCATCTCGATGTACCTGAAGGAATTCAAATGGCTCACCATATACTCCTCTTCTCCTTGTACAGTGACGATCTTCCCCCTAACGGGATACTTCAGCTTTTGGTGCAAGGTGGAGGTCACTGCCCCAGCTTTATGGATCCAAGGTCGACCCAACAGACAAGAGTATGATGGACGTATATCCATCACGTAAAAGGTAGAGTCGAACACTTGAGAGCCCACACGAATAGGGATGTTAACCTCTCCGTGAACCATCCTCTTGGAACCGTCAAAAGCCCTAACGATGATATTGCTGGGTTTCAACTCCAGGCCTTCATAATCCAGACGATCTAAAGCCTTTTTCGAAAGAACATTCAAAGAAGAACCAGTGTCCACCAATACATGTGCCAGAGTAGTGCCCCTGCATTCAATAGAGACATGCAGGGCATCATTGTGGTCTCTCCCTTTTGCGGTCAGGTCAGCATCTGAAAAACCCAAGCCGTTGTCCGCCGTCAGATTCGCTATGCAGTCAGTGAACTGGACTGCAGACGTCTCTTGCGGCACATGGGCCGTCTTGAGAAATGAGATCAAGGCCTTAGCATGGGCCTCGGAGCATAGCAATAGGGAGAGCAGGGAGATCTTGGAGGGCGTATGCCCCGACTGCTCGACAACATTAAAATCACTCTTCTTTATTATTTTCAGAATCTCCTCCATTTCTTGTCGGGAGGCCTCAGCATTTATGGGTATTGGCGCCTCCATCCGGGCAGGCTCTTTTTCAATCCCTTTGCCCCGAGCATTTGATGACTCGGCAGCAGGGGACACAATTTGATCAGCAACAGGACTAGGTAAACTTGCAGGTTTTATGAGGAGGGGTTTTCGAATAGCGGGCGGTGCAATGTCAGGCGAGAAGAGCCTGCCACTGCGGGTGACCTTGGCTGGACCAGTGATATCGCAGATACTGGCACTAGCGTCGAATTCTTGCTTGATTCCATTTACATACACGTCTGCCCCATAATGCCAGGGGACAGCTTTATTAGACACGTAGGAGAGGGGCCCTGGAACAGTAATGATCACAGGCGCAATTGTCATGATTTGAATAGGCTTCTTCGGGGGAGCCTTGATTGGATTTTTGAAGATGGTAATCACAGAAACTTCTTTCATCGGAACCAATTGAACAGCAGTCTTTTTGAATAGAATTTCCTTGCTATCCATTAGGCCTTGGATGCCTAACCTCAGCAAGGGACAATCAGATCGGGAAATAGCACAGAATGGGCAACCTTCACCGCAAACCGGAAATAAACCGGCCCGCAGTAGGTTCTTCTTAACGGTCTTCAGAGGGGTAACAACTTCATCTATCGAAACAGCATACACTTCTTCCTCAATGGCATTCACCCTATGTTGGGGCATAGGAGCCGTTACAACATTTGGTCTTTCTGGCGCTTCAAACTGAATTTCTTTCGCGTCGATCAGATCTTGCACTTTGTTTCTTAAGGCCCAGCAATCATCAGTAGTGTGCCCGGGACTATCAGAATGATAAGCACACCGGGCATTTGGGTTGTATTTAGGAGACGCAGTGTTGACGACCTTAGGAGCTTCTTTGAGGGTCACCAGGTTGGTGGATAATAGTTGGGGTAAAATTTGAGATAATGTCATACTCAGTCGGGTATACTGCCTCTTGGGCCTTTCACTTCTTTGTTGATTGTACTGCTGAGGAGCAGCAACAGGTTTGGAGATGACCAAAGCATTGACGGCTTGGCGACTTTCGGGCTTGACTTGTCTTCTAGGACCATAGACGGCACTTGCTTCTTTCTTAAACGGCCTCTTCTCAGCACTTGTAGAGGCAGCCTTATGTATCTTGCCTGACCTGATGCCAGCTTCAATTCTTTCTCCCGTTAATATCAAACCTGTGAACCCAGCGGAGGAGTTACCAACCAAATGATTGAAAAATGGACCAGACAAAGTCCCAAGGAACATATCAACCAGTTCTCGATCAGTCAATGGAGGCTGCACCCTGCCAGCCAAATCTCTCCATTTTTGAGCGTACTCTTTGAACCCTTCACCCGTCCCTAGAGACATACCCTGAAGTTGGGTACGCGTAGGAGCGAGATCAGAATTGTATTGGTATTGTCTGTAGAATGCGGTTGCCAAATCTTCCCAGTGTCGGATGCTAGTTCCATCTAATTGGTAGAACCATTCAAGCTGAGACCCCGAGAGGCTGTCTTGGAAGAAGTGAATCCAGAGGTTCTTATCCGCCGTGTAAGGTTGGATTTTCCTTACATACGACCTCAGATGCAGCTTTGGGCAGGAGACCCCATCATACTTGGCGAAGGCAGGCGCCTTAAACTTGTGTGGAATGACTACCCCAGAAGATAACCCTAAATCTCCGAAATCCAGTCCTGGCACATTCTGAATTTCCATAGCGCTCAAGCGGTCCTCCAATTGCTTGTATCTGTCAGCAGCAGGTGGGTATTGTTCATCGTTATAGTCCGTCTCGTTGTCGGAGACTGCGGGACTAGGAGCTCCTCCCCCTTGGGGACTATTTTTCTCAACAGAAGAAGTGGTTGGGTCAGCTTCATTGTGGAGTGTGTTCCCAAATCTGCGTCCGGTGTTAAACAACGCAGTCCTCTTTTTCTTCTTCTTCTTCAGGAGTAGAGTCTTTAACTCTTGCTGACCTTGGGCTAGGCTTAGGACCATTTCTTGAAACTGTGCACTTTGGGCCTGAAGGGCCTTGATTGCTTGCTCACTGGAGGAGTCTAGATTCATGATGACTGTGCAAAAATAAACAGCGAAGGAGATTAAGCGACCTGTGAAATAGGGTACCTGCTATGCATATGGTGTAATGGAATGCGTATGTTTTATGTTTTCAAAGACAAACAAGATTCAACTTTGTAGACAAAAAGGGAAACACACTTCATTAGATTAAAATTTTCAATTGTTCAACAATTTGCCCTTAGGCATTACAGGAATGAAAAATACTGGAAAGGAAATAAACTATAAAAGGAAACATTCAAAGCTCCTCAATGCTCCCATGGCCTCCTCCTCTCAGTGCTGATGTAGTTGTTCAGGACCCGTTCTTCCTCCAATTGCTTAGTCAGCCTCTGGATCTTCCTTTCCTGCTCGTTGAACTTCTCCCGATAGAAATCCCGTTCTTCCTTTAGCTGTGCCCAAGATCTCTTCATTATATCAAAATCAGTGGGTATCTGAGGAGGGAGGACAGTTGGAGGAATCCCATCTTCAACAGGAGACTCAAGAATGAGAGGTCTAACAGCTTCGTAGGGCATACCCAACTTCTGAGCACGGATGCGGACCCATTTGCAATAGGGCTCCAATGGTAGAGAAGTCTTTGGTCCTAACTCAAGTGGGTCAGCTTTGTGAATTCTGTCCCAAGCTCTAATGAATCCCTGGCGTAGTTTGTCACTGTCTGCCTGAAATTCAAAATGGAAGTGAGGAACCAGCATCTCATGAGGCCCATCTCCTCTGGCTCTTCCAAACTGACGGAGAGCTAAACACGGATTGTAAGAGATTCCTCCTTGGATACCAATCAACGGGACATTAGGGTATTCTCCGCAACGGTCGATAACAGCTACCTCATCCAAACCTCTGAGAGTCCAAGTGATATCCTTATCTGTGAGAGACATTAACCTCCGAGCCCAACCTTTTCCTTCTTCATTCTTCAGCACGAACTTAGGAAGGTGCGAAATAAACCACCTTACTAGCAAAGGAGCACAACACCACGGAGTCCCCCGTTTTCGAGCAGTACGAGCATAGAGTTGTTGTAGAATGTCACCCAAAAGAGTGGGTACCGGATTCCGAGACGTGAAGATTCTTATGATATGGATACTGATAAAGGTGTCAGGGTTGGGAAACAATACCAGACCATAGATCAAAAGAGCCAGAATATCCTCATATGCCTTGAAGTCCAAGTCATTCCAGAAATCATTAGCCTTGCCAACCAGAAATTTGACCAAAAAGCCCTTGACTCCATTTCTAGTTTCCCAGTTGGACAATATCTCTTCTTTGGTCAAGGGGAGAATTGCAGCAATCTCTTCAGGCCTAGGAGTCTTTTCCAAACCAGTGAAGGGAGTTTGTTCCAAGACAGGAATCCCAAGCAGATAAGAGAACTCTTCCAGGGTAGGAACCAGCTGGAAGTCTTGAAAGGTGAAACAGTGATGCAGAGGGTCATAAAACTGGGTCAGAACACTTATCAGTTGTTGGTCCCATTTTGCAGTGATCAAGCCAAGGAGAGAACCATGTCTATTGATGAAGGAGGTAGTGTTTGGAATCCTTCCAACCAGATCCTTGAGTAAAACTGGTGGTTGAACAAAGTTGAGCCGGACAGTATTTCTACGCACGGGCAACATGATGTCCTACAAAACAGAGCAAAGATGAAACTTTTTTTTGTCTTTGAAATGGGTTAGCCTTTTATACAGGATGCATGCAATGGTATGATGGCATGATGCTATGATGAAGCACAACACAAGTATTCACATAGGCAAATAAGGCACACAAGTCACACAAGACACCCATAGGTTTCAGGCCAGCATGAGTTTCAGGTATTACCCTCTTTTGGTTTTGTTGGTTAAAACCTGTCCTATCAAAAGTAACCGGGTTCTAGAGGATCTCAAATCATTGGCTACCCTCAATCGGTCATAACTCCAGCATCGCAATCTTTTCTCGCGGCCAGAACCATCTCGAGAGTTTAGCCTCAATGAGTGTAGCATACTGCTACTGTCCTAATAGCCAAGTTGGTCAATTTAGGGTTCTAAGGTCGGTTGGTGTTTAATGACCCCTTAGAAGACCTATATTCTCCCCGTTACAACACAAGGGATATAGGTACAGACTAAGATGCCACACCAACGTAGCCACTGCTTCACCCATGTCGGTCTACGCCGGACAGGTCCCTCACAGATTATGCTACCTAAAAAGGGTATATCCCAGATCCGGGTTAGGATCTATGAAACTCCGATGCAAAGCCCACAAATATAAAAGCAAACAAAGCAAACAATTGAAAACAAAGGTGATCTAAACCCTAAGGTTACTCCACTTTTAGAACATTCCCCAGCAGAGTCGCCAGTTCTGTGATACGGTGGGAGAACTGACTTGAGGTTTGCGTTTGTATTCGCAAATGTTGCGGTTAGCAAGAGTCGCCACCGACTTTTTATTTTATCCTAAGGAAAGGTTAAAAAGCACAGCAAAAACCTTTTGAGATGTTTTCTTGGGTTCGGGGAGTAGATTATAGAAAGGGAAGGTATTAGCACCCTTTCTATCCATGGTTATCCATGGGCTCTTAGTTACTTGCTTAGATCACTTGCCTTTTGTTTTCAATTGTTTTAAATGGTGCTTGAGTGTGTGGGTTTGAAAATGTTTTTGAAAAGAGGCCAATGTGGTGGCAACCTTTGCAATGATCCATGTGGGGATGTATACAAAGATGTATGTCTTTTGAAAAAGTTTTCATTTTGTTTTTTGAAAGTTTTGTTTTGAAAGTGTTGTGAGGTGTGATTTTGAAATTAGGCAAGTGTTTTGTTTTGCAAGTTGATTCAAGTAACTAAGAGGTTATCTACTCCTAAATTTCTCAAAAGATTATTGCTATACTTTAACCCTTTTAACAAGTTTGCTCCACCATTGTATTTGGTGGGCAACCTTGTGTTAGGATGTGAGAGGGACATGCGCGGGTCATCGTTTTAGACCATAATTGCAACGGCGTTAAATGTCTTTGGGCAATTTTCTCTAAGGGACTTGATCATTTGTTTTTGTTTGTTTTGAAAAGTTTTGTCGAGGGACTATGATCATTCAAATTGTTTGTTTTGCCCAAAGAAGTTTAACATACAATATGGCCCATTTATTTGAAGGCAACAAGTGGAATACCCTAGGGGGTGCAAGTGTGATTTGTGTCCATTTTCATGCTTGTTTATCTTGTATTAGGTCAAACTATTTTTTATCGTTTTTCGCATACAAACCCTAATTCTAACATGTTATCATTAGAAAGCAGTAAAGTGCGAAATTAAAATTACTAAGCTATTACACAACCAAATATGGGAAGGGGGGTACAAATGTTCAAATGGGGGATATTGACAAGAATTTAAATCTAAATTATTACATCATTTGGATATTTGCAAGGTAAATAAATGCATAATTAAATGTAAATTAAATAAATATGTGAAATGCAAAAAGAAAGTTTTTATGTGTATGAGAAAAGTATGGTTTATGTAAAAGGGAAAAGAAAATAAAAATGTATTATTTTTTAGTATTTTGAACTTAGGGTAAAAACCCTAATTTTAAAGAAAAAGGTATTATTTTCTAATTTAATACAACTATTTATTTATTATTTATAAAAATAAAATAAAATGAAGTATATTATGAAAAAAAGGTATTTTTATATCAAATATTAATAAAAGTGAAAAATCAAGTATTTTTATATTTTTGTCTTAAATATATTAATAATCACATATATATATATATATATATATATATATATATATATATATATATATATATATATATATATATATATATATATATATATATATATATATATATATATATATATATATATATATATATATATATATATATATATATATATATATATATATATATATATATATATATATATATATATATATATATATATATATATATATATATATATATATATATATATATATATATATATATATATATATATATATATATATATATATATATATATATATATATATATATATATATATATATATATATATATATATATATATATATATATATATATATATATATATATATATATATATATATATATATATATATATATATATATATATATATATATATATATATATATATATATATATATATATATATATATATATATATATATATATATATATATATATATATATATATATATATATATATATATATATATATATATATATATATATATTAAACCCTAAATATGCATTATACACAAAATAAGTATTTTAATATTTTAATAAAATAAATAAAAAAAAGTATTTTTTGTGTGAAATATTTTCAGAAGGTAAATAAAAATAAAAATGTATTTACACTTTTTTTCTATTTTATTATAATAATGGTATATATATATATTAATGTACAAACAAAGAAAATAAACAAATAAATATGCAATAAATGCAAAAAATGATGGAAAAAATATTTTTAATTTTTAAATGGCATGAGAAAAAATAAACAAAGTCAGCCAAAAAAGAAAAAGTCAAAAATGTTAAAGAATGAACAAATGGGCTCAGGGGGGTGTAAACCAAAAAGGATGGTGTGAAAAGAAAGAACACAAAAGTCCAGCCCAATGAAACACTGTCTTCAACCTTTGGCCAAGACTGAGTTCAAAAACGCGCGCCTCTTGCTTCAACATCAAGGTCCTGATTCTTTGATCCTTTGAACAAACTTCCAACACAAAACATATAAAGCATAATCTCACGATTTCATACATATAAAGAACATGAACTATCTCTCTAAGATGAGGGAGAATTTCTCTCCCCCCCATTTCTGACCTAGTTTTTCTACCATTTTCAGAGCTCAAATTCTCTCTACTCAGACAAAAGAAATGAAAAGTAAAGCTATGTACATGTTCAGGGCTATGAGTAGGACCTTGTTTCTTCACAAACTTAAGACTAAAGATGCATAATAAGAGAGATACGAATTCAAACTTTTACCTGTGCAGTTGAACTTCTATGTGGAGAATGAGAGACTTTCAGTGCAATGTAATGATTGGAAAAGCTTCCTTGAGGTCCAGGGATGCTTTTTCAATGCTTACTTTGTCTTGAACCTTCTTGTATCAAGCTGTAGAACTTCACCTGCAAGTCAAAGATATGAAAATGGTGGAAGTGGTTAGAGCAACTACAGATCGTGCCTTAGCTTCTGGATAGTTTGCATATGTTGTAAGGAAGGTAGAGGAACAGGTTTTGATCAAAATGCTCGAAGGGATTGAGAGATAGCACTCAATCTGCAGGGCTTGCTCTGTTTGAGCAGTTTTGTGGTGTTTCTGAGATGGAGAGTGTTTGAAAGACAAAAGGCTCGTGCAAAAGCTTGGTTGGGTGATTTTGAATGTGTTTGATATCTTTTGTGTTGTGTTTGTAAGCTGAGATTCAAGTTGTCACAAGTTATGGACTTTTCTTCTTTTTCTAAGCAACAAAAGCAAGTTGGTGTTCTAGGTCAGTATAGGACCCCCTAATGTGCTGCATAAACATCTCTTGATCAGTGTGTTATGCACATAATCTTGTGCTAAACAGATCTTCTATGTACTTGTTTGATTTACCAATTGACATAAAGCAAACTTTTGTAAAAATGGAAAGTTCACTTTATCCAAAAATGGATCAATCTTGTGTATAATGCTTGAATTCATGGAACAACACTTAGACACAATGAACAAGCATTAAATTAAGGAGTGTAATGTGGTTTAAGGACCTGCAAAGTAGCACAAACTATGCTGAGTTCAAATTTGCCAAGTTTATGAACATGTCTAGATGAAGAACAAAAGTGAATTTTTGCCAACTTGTGAAATTCGAATCTCTCAAGTTATGACAAGTTATGAGGTTGTTTGATGAGTTCTTGGACATTTTGGAAAGCTTGGAATGTGTACTACAATCCATCTTTGAAATGCAAATCAAAATTCCAAGTGGAAGGGTATGAAAAGTGGCCTTGAAGTAGGGTAGAAAACCTTGTCAAAATAGGTCAAATTTCACTAAGTTAAAAGATGGTTTAGTGCCCTTATTCAAAAAATCATAACTTGAGATACAAGCTTCAAATGAGAAAACTTTGTGAATCAAAGTTGTAGACTATGCAACAAGCTACAACTTTCATGTTTTGACTTTTGTTTGAATCCCAATGGATCATGGTGAAAAGATGGGGTAAAGTTGGGAAAAAATTAGGGTTTTCCATAACTTAGAAAAATTCTAAGTTATGAAAAATTCCATTTTCTAACCCTAATTTGCATTTTGAGATTTCTTGGTGAACAAGTTTCATGATTTGGAATGTTTTGATGAAAAATGAATCTTGACTCTTGATTTTGACCAAAAAGTCAAAGTTTGACTTTTCAGTGTACAGTCAAAATTGATCAATTGACTGGGAAATTCAACTGTCAATCTTGTGTACTTGGGATCTTTTGAGCTTGATGAACATGTCAAGATAATTCCATTGAGTCCTTGAGGCCATATGTGAACTTGGCTTGCCATTGGTTAGGTCAAACAGTCAAAAATTGCCTTTGTGCAGTCAAAACCCTAAAAATGACCATTTTGCCCTTTTGGTGATCTGATCAAATTTCTTGGGGAATTGTGATCCATACTTGATCAAATGGTCTATATGAGTTTATAATGTTGATGTGGATCAAATTTCATGAGGTTTGACTGTCAATTGGCCACAGTTGACTTTTTCCCCAATACAGCTGATTTCTAGGTCAACTGTCTAATTGACTGGGCAAAACTTGGAATCAAGACTTGAAACTTGGTATGGGTAAACTCGGGAGTCCAATATGAAGCATGAAAGTCATTTTAGGCATTTTAGGTCAAAACATCCTAGGGCAAACACAAACCCTAATTTGAGTTCACAGTGCAAGGAGAAGCCTTGAGCAGAGGAAACCCTAACTGTATCTTGATCTTTAAAGGTCTTGTGATGAGAAAATGTTGAGGAAATGGGAGGGCAAATTTTGGGGTACAACAGCGGGGTGAGGAAGGTCGTCACCATCCATATTGGTTAATATCATTGCTCCTCCTGAGAACACATGCTTAACCACAAATGGCCCTTCGTACGTAGGGGTCCATTTGCCCCTTGGATCACTCTGAGGAAGAATGATTCGCTTGATTACCAGATCCCCGACTCGATATTCTTGTGGTCTGACCTTTTTGTTAAATGCCCTGATCATCCGTTTCTGATACGTTTGACCATGACAGATAGCAGCAAGTCTCTTTTCATCAATAAGGTTGAGCTGATCAAGTCGTGTCTGGATCCAATCATCTTCGTTCAGATTTGCATCCTTCATTATCCGGAGAGAGGGTATTTGCACTTCGATTGGCAAGACTGCCTCCATACCATAAACCAAAGAGAAAGGAGTTGCCCCGGTTGACGTCCTAGTTGAGGTACGGTACCCATGTAGAGCGAACGGTAACATCTCGTGCCAATCTTTATAAGTTACTGTCATCTTCTGCACGATCTTCTTGATGTTCTTATTTGCTGCTTCTACAGCCCCATTCATCTTCGGTCTATAAGGAGAAGAGTTGTGGTGCTGTATCTTGAACTGTTCGCAGAGCTCAGCGATCATCTTATTGTTTAGATTGGTACCGTTGTCTGTAATAATTCTCTCAGGGACGCCGTACCGACAGATCAGGTTATGCCGAATGAACCGTGCTACAACAGTCTTGGTTACCGTAGCATAGGATGCTGCCTCAACCCACTTCGTGAAATAATCAATTGCCACTAGGATGAAACGATGTCCATTAGATGCCGTAGGTTTAATCTCGCCGATCATGTCTATGCCCCACATTGCAAACGGCCAAGGCGCAGTCAGAACATTCAGGGGGACCGGAGGAACATGCACCTTGTCTGCATAAATCTGGCACTTGTGGCATGTCCTGGAATGTTGGTAACAGTCAGCTTCCATTGTGGACCAATAGTATCCTGCCCGTAGGATTTTCTTAGCCATAGTGTGTCCACTGGAATGTGTACCAAAGGTCCCTTCATGTAGCTCTTCCATGATTCTTTCTGCTTCAGTTTTATCCACACAACGCAGTAAGGTTGAATCATGGTTTCGCTTGTACAAGATGTTGTTGCTAAGGAAGAATTTGGCTGCGAATCTTCTCAGGAATTTCTTATCGTTGATAGATGCACCTTCGGGGTATTCCTGAGTTTCCAGATATCTCTTCACTTCGTGGTACCAAGGCTTCTCAGTCACCAATTCAGTTTCGAGATCACAACAGTATGCCGGCTCGTCCAGTTTCCAGATGATGATCCGGGGAGCCTCATTATCCCATTTGACCTTGAACATTGAAGACATTGTAGCTAACGCGTCCGCCAACTGATTCTCTTCTCTTGGAAAGTGCTCAAATGTTATCTCTGTGAAGTGGGGGATCAGGGTCAACACACATTCTCTGTAAGGAATCAAGTTTGGATGTTTCGTATCCCACTCTCCTTTGATCTGATTGATCACAAGAGCGGAATCTCCGAAGACACTCAGAAATTTGATCCTTAGGTCGATCGCAGCTTGAAGACCCATGATACACGCCTCATACTCCGCCATGTTGTTGGTACAGTTGAAACACAGCCGGGCAGTGAGTGGAGTATGAGTACCTTGAGGGGATATAATGATGGCGCCAATACCATTTCCCAAAGCGTTGGATGCTCCGTCAAAATGCATAGACCATCGGGATCCTGGTTCAGGTCCTTCATCCGGTCCAGGTACTTCACAGTCAGTTACTATCATAATGCTTTCATCCGGAAACTCGAAGTTCATTGATTGGTAGTCATCCACAGCTTGATGTGCTAAGTGGTCTGCCAATACACTTCCCTTGATGGCTTTTTGGGTCGTGTACTGAATGTCGTATTCCGTCAAGATCATCTGCCATCTTGCAATTCTCCCAGACAGAGCAGGCTTTTCGAATATGTACTTTATAGGATCCATTTTTGAGATCAACAAGGTAGTGTGAGTTAGCATATACTGTCTCAGCCGGCGAGCAGCCCATACTAAAGCGCAGCAAGTTTTCTCAAGCAGTGAGTATCGGGTCTCACAGTCGGTAAACTTTTTGCTAAGGTAATAAATGGCATGCTCTTTTCGGCCAGACTCGTCATGCTGCCCCAGCACACACCCCATTGAATTATCAAGCACTGTCAGGTAAAGTATCAAAGGTCTCCCTTCAACTGGTGGCATAAGGATGGGTGGTTCTTGGAGATATTCTTTGATTCTGTCAAAAGCAGCCTGACATTCATCATTCCAACGTACTACCTGATCTTTCTTCAGCAGCTTGAAGATTGGTTCACAGGTAGCAGTTAGGTGTGAGATGAACCGAACAATGTAATTCAGACGTCCTAGAAAGCCTCTGACTTCCTTCTCTGTCTTAGGAACTGGCATCTCTTGAATGGCTTTGACCTTAGCAGGGTCCACTTGAATTCCCTTGTCACTTACCACGAAGCCTAGCAACTTTCCAGATCTTACCCCGAAGGTGCACTTGTTCGGGTTCAACCTCAGCTTGTACAGTTTCAAACGGTCAAACAGTTTCTGTAGATGATCAAGGTGTTCTTCCTCAGTCTGGGACCTAGCGATCATGTCGTCAACATACACTTCTATCTCATGATGGATCATGTCATGAAATAAAGCAACCATGGCACGTTGGTAGGTTGCCCCAGCATTCTTTAGTCCAAAAGGCATGACTTTGTAGCAGAAGGTGCCCCACTGAGTAACAAATGTAGTCTTTTCCATGTCTTCAGAAGCCATCTTGATCTGATTGTAGCCTGAAAAACCATCCATAAAAGAGAACACTTTATGCTGAGCTGTATTATCAACAAGGACATCAATGTGAGGTAGAGGGAAGTCATCCTTGGGGCTGGCCCTGTTCAGATCCCTGTAATCGACACACATTCTGACCTTGCCGTCCTTCTTAGGTACCGGCACCACATTAGCAACCCACTGAGGGTAAGAAGTCACTGCAAGAAATCCGGCATCAAACTGCTTCATAACCTCGGCTTTAATCTTCTCAGACATCTCTGGACGCATACGGCGGACCTTTTGCTTAACCGGAGGGCAATCTTCTTTAGTTGGTAAGTGATGGACCACAATGTCGGTATCTAATCCGGGCATATCTTCGTAGGACCAGGCAAAGATCTCCATATAGTCATGCAGCATCTGAGTCAACCGTTGCTTCACGCTGAGCTCTAGGTTGGCACCAATCTTTACCCCTTTCTTGTCTTCTTCAGTACCCAAGTTTATTATTTCCACTGGCTCTTCATGGGGTTGAATTGCCCTCTCTTCCTGTTGTAACAGTCTTGCAAGTTCACCAGGCACTTCGCAATCATCTTCACCTTCGTCTTCGGCTAAGTTGATCGGATTTTCGAAGTCATAACTGGCAGTAGCAGAGTCGTTACCAGTGAGATCCAGAGTGGATTGAAACCTGTATGAGTGAGTGTGTGTGTAAATACAGCTGTTTTGCAATATGTAAAGAAAGGAAAGAAAAGGAGCGCAAAATTTGAAATGTGAAAAACGTCCAATGCTTTTATTTATGATATATGATAGTGACAAACAAAAGCCCTCATAAACAAAACCACGGTGCCCCGGGTAAAGACACCGGGCCATATAGTTTCAAATTATTGTTTATTACAAATCCCAAAACAAAGAAGTTCATTACTGGGGAACAAAAGTTATGGGTGTAAAGTCTTTAGCAGTCCAATTGGTCAATCCACCGTCGGTCGTCGGGTAGATCCAGCTATCGAACTTTGACTCTTCCACTTCGTCTTCCTCTCCAATAGCATTCACTTCTGAGTGGGTGATGAGCACAGGAGGTCTTCCAATTCTCGCCTTGCGCACTGCTTTCTGAGCTTCTGTGGTGAAACCCAGCCCAAACTTGTTAGTCTTAGGAGTAAGATCAGGGAGCTTGCCCCAGTTTGCACATTCACCTCTTTCGATCACAGCCCGGGCGTCCTTTAAAGAGGCCATCTTCAAAGGAGAAACCTCTTCATCCACTGCTTCTGCTGCTGCCAAAGTTTGTGGCACTTCCTCAAAATGTTGAAAGGGGGTTTCAATGAACTCCCCATCCATTTCTACGTATCTGAAGGAGTTGAGGTGGCTGACCATGTACTCCTCTTCCCCTTGAACCGTTACGATCTTCCCCCTGGCCGGGTACTTGAGCTTCTGATGCAACGTGGAGGTCACAGCTCCAGCCTTGTGGATCCACAGGCGACCCAGCAAACAAGAATAGGACGGATGGATGTCCATCACATAGAATTTTGAATCAAATACCTGTGACCCAACCCTGATTGGGATGTCCACCTCACCATGTACCATTCTTTTGGACCCGTCAAAGGCCCGGACAACAATGTTACTTGGTTTGAGCTCTAGACCCTCACAATCCAGCCTATCCAAAGCCTTCTTGGGCAGCACGTTTAATGAAGAACCTGTGTCAACCAGCACATGAGCAAGAGTAGTGCCTCTGCATTCAATGGAGACATGCAGGGCGTCATTATGGTTCTTCCCCTTTGCTGTCAGATCGGCATCAGAGAAACCCAGGCCATTATCAGCGGTTAGGTTGGCCACACAGTCGGTGAACTGGTCAGCAGACGTCTCTTGGGGTACGTGGGCTGTCTTTAAGAAAGCAATCAGAGCCTTGGCGTGGGCCTCTGAACACAGCAGCAGTGACAACATGGAGATTTTAGAGGGGGTGTGCCCCAGCTGTTCTACAACGTTGAAATCACTTTTCTTTATTATCTTGAGGATTTCTTCCATTTCCTGCCTGGAAGCCTCAACAATGGTCTTCGGTGCCTCCGTCCTGGCAGGCACATCAGCAGCAATCCCCTTGTCCCGAGTATCAGATGACTCGGTAGCAGGGGTGGATACTTGGTCAGGGGGAGAAACAGGCACCCTGGCAGGTGTGAAGACCAAAGGCCTAGGAATTACCGGAGGAGCAATGTCTGGCGAGAACAGTCTTCCACTACGAGTGACCTTAGCAGGCCCAGTGATGTTGGAGACACCAGCATCAATGTTGAACTCTTGTTTCACACCCAGAACATAAACATCCGCCCCATAGTGCCATGGGACAGCCTTATCAGATTTGTAGGGGATAGGCCCCGGAACAGTAATGGTGATGGGAGCAATCTTGTGAACCGGCAAAATTTGGACAGGCTTCTTTGAAGGAGCCTTGGACGGGTTGTTGAAGATGGTAACGATCGACACTTCTTCAACAGGAGCAGCAGGAACAACAGTCTTTCTGAACAAAATCTCTCTACTATCTATCAGGTTTTGGACGCCTGACTTCAGCAGAGAACAACCAGCAGGGAAAGCAACACATAGAGGGCAACCTTCGCTACATCCCGGAAATAAACCGGCTAGCAACAGGTTCCTCTTGACCGTCAGCAGCGGAGTAGCAACATCATCCACCGAAGCTACATACAAATCCTCCTCAACAGCATTCACTCCATGCTGGGGCATGGGAGCGGTTACAACATTCGGCCTCTCGGGCGCCTCAAACTGTATTTCCTTTGCATCAATGAGGTCTTGAACCTTATTCTTTAGGGCCCAACAGTCATCTGTGTTATGCCCCGGGCTATCAGAGTGGTAAGCACAGTGAGCATTTGGATTAAACTTGGGGGAGGCAGTATTGGGAAACTTTGGAGCCTCCCTGACAGTCACTAAATTGGTGGATAGCAACTGTGGCAGGATCTGTGATAAGGTCATGCTTAACCGGGTAAACTCTCTCCGGGGTCTTTCAAACTTTTGAGGATTAGTTGGCCGAGGAGCGGCAGCAGGTTTGGAAATCATTACCGCACTGACAGATTGGTGGCGTTCAGGTCGCTCTGGTCTCCGGGAGCTATATACAGCACTAGCCTCCTTTTTGAAGGGTTTCTTTTCAGCACTGGAGGAGGCAACCTTCTGTATCTTCCCCGATTTTATACCGGCCTCGATCCTTTCACCAGTCAGGATCAGATCAGTAAACCCAGCAGAGGAATTACCAATGAGATGATTGAAAAATGGACCAGATAGGGTCCCCAAAAATATATCTACCAGCTCCCGGTCCGTCAATGGTGGCTGCACCCTGCCAGCCAGGTCTCTCCATTTCTGGGCGTACTCCTTAAAACCTTCACCCGACCCTAGCGACATACCCTGGAGCTGGGTACGCGTAGGAGCGAGGTCGGAATTATATTGATACTGCTTGTAAAAAGCAGTGGCCAGATCCTCCCAGTTACGAATGCTGATTCCATCCAGCTGATAGAACCATTCGAGGTGAGTCCCTGAAAGACTCTCCTGGAAGAAGTGGATCCAAAGGTTCTTGTCTGCTGTGTAAGGCTGGATCTTCCTTACATAAGAATGGAGGTGCATCTTGGGACAGGAAGCCCCGTCATACTTCACAAAGGCAGGTGCCTTGAACTTGTGTGGAATCACCACCCCAGTAGATAACCCCAAGTCTCCGAAATCCAGTCCAGGCACCTGCTGAACTTCCATAGCCTTTAATCTGTCCTCCAGCTGCTTGTACCGGTCTTCAGCAGGAGGGTACTGTTCGTCGTTGAAGTCTGTTTCAGTATCAGAGCCCACAGGAGTAGGGACCTCCCTTTCTTGGTGACTACCTTCCCCCACAGATGGGGTGGTCCTTTCAACCTCAACCTGTAAGGTGTTCCCGAGTCTGCGCCCAGTGTTAAATAGCACAGTCCTCCTCTTCTTCTTAGTCTTCTTCAGAAGCATGGTCTTCAACTCTTGTTGAGCCTGAGCCAAGCCCTTGATCAGCTCCTGAAATTGGGCGTTCTGCGCCTGAAGAGCCTTGATAGATGCCTCGGTTGATGATTCAGGGTTCATGATGCTGAAATAAACAGCGAAGGACAGTAAACAACCTGAAAAGAAGAGTACCTGTGATGCACATGATGAATGATATGTGTTTATGCAATGCATTCAAGAGTTCGAAAATTCAAATTTGTTGTAGACCAAAAGGAACACACGTTATTATTAAGAAAATCATTGTTTAATACATCAAAGCCTCATGGGCAAAAGTACAAAAAATCAAATCAATCCCAAAATATGCTGCGCATCCTCTTTGGAGCTATGTAAGTGTTGAGGTTCCTCTCCTCATGCAACAGGCGGGTGAGCTCCAAGACCTTCTTTTCACTGGCATGCAGACTAGTCTCAAGAGAACTCCTTTCCTCCTTAAGCTGGATCCAGCTCTTCTGCATCTCCTCCCAGGATGTGGGCATATCAGGGTGCTGAATAGTGTAGGACACTTCTCCTTCCAGGACTGGTTCTTTGATTACTGGGAGCATATGGGGATAAGGCATCACTAACTTCTGGGAGCGGGCTCGTACCCACTTGAGATAAGGCTCCAATGGGATGGAGTTCCTGTGCCCCAGTGTCTTGCTGTCTATCCTACTGGGCATCCTCCAAGCTTTGATGAATCTCTGGCGAAGTCCTTGAGTATCGCTGTCGAAGTCAAAAACTATGTCAGGAATTAACATGTCATGAGGACCATCCCTCCGAGCATAACCAAACTGTCTCCAAGCCAGGCATGGGCTATAAGTAATACCTCCTCTGATTCCAAGTAAAGGAACATTAGGGTACTCCCCGCAACGATCAATGATAGTGACATCTTCTCTGGACCGAGGGCACCAATGTATATCTGCATGTGTAAGAGTCATCAACCGTTGTGACCATCTCAAACCCCGCTCATTCTTCAGGACTGATTGTGGAAGGTGCGAAATAAACCACCTTCCCAGGAGAGGAGTGCAACACATAAGGACACCTCTTTTTCTCATGGTTCGAGTGTAACATGAGTGAAGGATGTCCCCCAGCAACGTAGGTATAGGATTCCTGGACATAAAGATCTGGACAGTACTGATATCAATGAGCTGATCTGGGTTAGGGAACAACACCAAACCATAAACAAGGAGGGCCACAACCTCTTCAAAAGCTTGCAAGTCAAGGGAGTTCCAACATTCATAGGCCTTTTCAAACAGAAACCTGGCTAAGAACCCTTTGATACCACTTCTAACTTCCCAATGTCCCTTGAGGTCAGATGACCGTAGGTGCAAGGCTTTAGCAATCTCTTCAAGCTTAGGTTCCTTTTCTGTACCGTTGAAGGGTAGCTGATCAAGGATAGGGATCTTCAGGAGCCGGGAGAACTCCTCCAATGTAGGTACCAACTGATAATCCAAGAAGGTAAAACAGTGATGCAGAGGGTCAAAGAATTGGAACATGACCTTTATCATATCTTCCTCAATGTTGGTGTTGACCAAGCTGATGAGGCTTCCATGCCTTTCACTGAATGAAGAGTTCTCGGGAATCCTGGATATAAGCTCCTTAAGCTGAGGAGGGATCCTTACAAGACTGATTTGAATTGTCTTTCTACGAACAGTTTCCATGTCCTACAAAACAAGAACAAAGATGAAAATTCGAACCCCTGAAATGGTTAGTTAATGCATATGATGCTGGATGATGTCATGATGCTATGATTAAACACACCACAGGTATTTACAGAGACAAACATGTAAGGCACACAAGGCACACAAGACAAGCCCTTAAGGTTTAAGGCCAGCATGGGGTCTGGGTAGTACCCTTTTGAAGTTGGTGGGTTCAACCTGTCCTAATCAAAGTAACCGGGTTCTAAGGTTCCCAATATCACGGGATTGCTTTCATTGTTCATCGTTTCGATTTAGCCACTGAACTGGCGACCGAAATATTCCAGGAAAGCAACCCTCAATTGAGTGTAGTATCGAGTATCAACCAACCTCGGACTGCACCAAAGTCAGTTATCTCACTACCCTAAAGAGGCCAAGATAGTTCAATTAAGGTTCCTAAGGTATGTTGATGCTTCACGACACCACGCGGAGGCCCCGTACTCTCCTTGACTGAACTCAAGGGTTACCGGTACACACCAAAGTGCCACATCAACGTAGCAGACTGCTTCAACCATGTCGGTATACCCCGCACAGTTCCCTCACAGCCTTGTTGCTACTTTCTAAGAAAGGTATCCCCAGATCCGGGTTAGGATCTATAGCACTCCCAAGCAACCCACAATAATAAAGCAAGCAAAGAAGACAATTGAAAACATAGTTATGACCTAGCCCTAAGGTACACCCCACTTTAAGTTTTTCCCCAGCAGAGTCGCCAGTTCTGTGATCGGTGGATCTGGAACTGACTGTTTTAAAGCTGGTTCGCGGAATGTCGCGGAAGCAAGAGTCGCCACCGTCTTTTATTTTCTCCAAATGGAAAGGACAAAAGCACAGAAAAATTCCTTAAAGAGATTGCTCTCGGTTCGGGAGGTAGATTATAGAAAGGGAAGGTGTTAGCACCCTTTCTATCCATGGTTATCCATGGGCTCTTAGATACTTGCTCAATGTGTTTTCAAACTGGTTTGCTTGCTTTTCAATTGTGGGTTTTAAAAAGTTTCTTTGAAAAATTTCAGTTCGACTCGTACGTCAGAGTGTTTGAAAAGTTTGCTTTGAAAGCTTTTGAAAATGTGTTGGCGTGAAAAGTGTTTTTGTTTGAAATTAGAGCAAGTATCCTTGAGAACCTACCTACCCTAAGGAATTCGTCTGTGTAAATGTCCTTTAAAGTAGTGCCATCCCACCATTGAGAGGTAGGTAGCACCACCGTTGGAGGTGTTCGGGTCAATTCGAGTTTGTAGGGACATGGTGATCACCAGAGCAATGGGAAGATACCTTAGAAGCTACCCTCATGCCAGGTTCCCGGATCATGAGGACTTACTAAGACGTCCTCTACTCGACGATCACCTTTCGAAGGCAAGGCAACAGTGAGGCGTACCCTAGGGGTGGTGTGTGCGATTCGTGTGTCGTTTTCATTTGTATTTGTCTTGTCATGTTCATTGTGATCTACGCTTGATTTTATTTCATCCATTCATTCTTGCATGCTTTTTGTTTAACAGTTTAAAAAAATATTTGCGGGAAAATAAATCTAAACTATTACAAATGGCGCGGGTCCACATCGCCAAAATTAAACCGGACCCGATTTGACGGAAAGTAAATAAAGCAAAATAAAAGTGCGAGAAGTTTAAGTTACAACGCTTTGGGACAGGTACATGATTATTTGAATGAAATAAAAATAAATATGCGAAATTAAATAAATTACGAACGAGGGCGTTGGGCCCTTTTGCAAAATATTATTAATAAGGAATTAAAATTAAGAATTAAAAGAAAATGTTTTTTTGGTATTTTTGTGTTTTTATATTTAAGATAAAAAGAATTAACTAAAACTAAAAATTGGATGTAAACCCTAATTCTAATTGTTTTTAAGTTTATTGTGAAAATATTAAATTAAAATCTAAATTAAACCTAATTTTTTTTTATGTACAATTTAATTATAAAATAAATACTATAAATACTATTATTGTGGAAGAAATATTACACAAAAAAAGAATAAAAATTAGCTAAACTTAATTCTACATTTTTTAGATTTTATTATGAAAAGAATTAAAATTGTGACCTAATTCAAACTAATTAATTACATGCTAATTTATTTATGAAAATAATTAAAATAAAATAAATATTATATTTCTCTCTTTTTCTGATTTTTGTGTATTTTATAATTTGTAAAGAAAAAAATAAATAATTAATTAAAACAAATAAAGAAGAATATAATAGCAATTAAAAATAAAATAAGAAAAAGTATGGAGAAAGCAAACCAGGGGGGGAGGTCCCCAATATGGAGGTGTGGCCTTAGCAATCTGGCCCAGTTAAGCATGAGATTTGTGGACTTTTCCAGGCCACGTATGCGCGCGTTAACTCATCCTCATGGTGTTCTTTAATCTCAGCCCTTGGATTGCTTCTGATGGACGCGTGGATGGCACAATAATGTGGACGTATGGTACATCCTGACGCTGGGAATACACACAAGCATTATTAGAAAAATGATATTGAAAGGGGTGGGGGACCTGGGATCGAACCCAGGTCCTTTTGGTTACCTGCCTATCTGCGTGCCACTGAACCACTTTGCGTGTTTTGAATATATAGAGATAAACAAATAATATAATACAAAAACACCGGTGAATGGAATTTGCGCGCAAAAATTTGAATGAGCCACTCACTGACTGCCACGAAGTCTTCTTCTTCGTTGCTTTGCTTTCCTGAAAAAACAACAAATATTTAACGGGGGTTTTGAACCCCCTCAATACACGCTTGTTTTCAAAATAGCGATTAGCACGCCTTGGTTCAGAAATTTGGCGCGACCATTGCAATCACTTCGTCCAAGCCTCCTGGTTGTGATCCTGGTACTATTGTGTCTCAATTTTACAGGATAAGAGAATCCCCAATTGTGAGCTCAAGAAACCCTAGACTGTATTCATGGCAACATCACGTATATAGCACGAAAACGCAATCAAACTGTATGGTTAGCATCAGAAACTCATAACAAACATGAATCAATGAATTAAAATGGCAAAGTATGCATAAATTATGATGCACGATCCCAGAAATTTTTGGACACAGTTGAGGTTCAATCTACCAGTTCTTGGCGTGTTGATGGATGTTTGGGATTGGAATTGCTTCTGGGAACCTTGAGGAAGCCAATGGAATCAATATTAGGACTTCAATCCACCTAGAACATTGATTTCAGATTTGAGTTTTATGGCAATTTTTTCAAGTTTGTAATAGCTCTTTCTGCGCAGCATCCAGTGTCCTGTGATTAGGGTTAGACTCAGTACTTATGAGGGAAGGGAATTAAGTCATTAGTTGGCCTTGATCCATGCCCATGAGAGAACTAGTCTTAGGTTTTTCACCATTAACAAACTTTCCCTTTTTTAAGCAAAACCAAGACTTGGTGTACAACCTAACCCTAGCATGAGTTTGTGAGCTGGCACATGATATATGGAAGCTATTCCAATTCAAATGACACTATTCCATTGATTTTTAAATTTTATTTGAATTATTAAAGATTTAAAATGAATTAAATTAATAAAAATTAAATAAAATAGAAAAATCAATGTTTGATCTTGAAATTAATCATGGGACACGTGTGTGGCATGACAAGGCTGAATCAAGTGGAAGAAAGTGGGCCCTTTTGTCAAAAATTGAAGTTTCAAGGATAGTTGACTTTTGCCATTTCACAAAAATTTCCCAACTTCTCCAATGCATAACTTGCTCAATTTTTAAGCTTTTCTCATGTTCTTGGACATTTTGGAAAGGTCTTTGAGTCCTTTAACCAATGCCTTTGGTACCATGTCATTTTGATTTTCCAATCTCAAGTTTGGCCTTTTACTTAAAGTCCCTTTTTGTTGACTTTTGAAAATGACCTATAATGTTGAAATTGATAACTTTTTGTGAGAGCATTTCTTAGACTTGAAGTATGAAGATGAGTTGTAGGAAATGTCTTTATCTTCAAAATGAGATTTGGATGGAATTTTTCTGATAATCCATGTGAAAGTTATGCCCTGGTCAATTTCAGTTGACTTTTTCAGCTGTCCAAATAAGGAAACTTTTGCATCTTGATGATTTTCTGAGCCAAATTTTGAGAATCATGATCAAGCATTGATAAAATGATGTTTGTGGCTTCAAAATGATATGTTGACCAAAAATTTGAACTTTTGACTGTCAAATGACCATTTTGCCCCTACAGTTGACTGTAGTGCAATTTAGGGTTTTGACTGTGCAATTTTGAGCTGAATGCCTTGAAACTTGATATGAGGATGCTTGACCATGTTTGTAAGCATATGAGACTTGATTGGGCCTTTGAACACTTCCTTTTCTTGATCAGACTCAAAACCCTAGTTTTGACTGTTTAGGAGGCCCTTGCACTGTGCAACCCTTGGGGAATTTTGTGACTTGGCTTGGCAATTTCTTGAAGAATATGGTGTTGTACCCCAAATTTTGACCTAAGATACCGTCTTCCATCTGCATCATTCGCATCGCAAGAGTTTTGACCTATTTTTATCAAATTTTCAAAGCAGTTTAAAAATTCATAACTTTTTCGAGTCAGGAGCTGTTTATTTGTTGAACGCTAAATTTATTAACTGATCAAGATTTAAATGACGTTTATTAATTATTTATTATCTTAAATTCAAATAATTGGAATCTATTTTTCAATTGTTATATAATTTAAAGACTTATGAATAATGAAATAAGCATTTGAGAATGAGTTTATTAATTGGTCAACAATGATTATTTAATTCTTTATCATTTTAGATTAAATAATTAAAATTCTATTTTTAATTATTATAATTTGGAATTTTACGAATAATGAATTAAATAGTTGAATTTGTTGATTAGTCAATGATGTTTATTTATTTGTTTGTCATTCTGAATTTAAATGATTGGATTTGATTTTCAATCATTATATGATTTAAGGAATTATAAACAATAAATAAATAATTGGAAAGAAAAGGAATTAATTGGGAAATAATAGAATTTTTATTCACTTTATTCTATTTATTACAATTGTTGTTTAAATACTATTGTACAAAGTATTTATAATAACCATTACATAAATGCTTAAAGTAAAATAAAACTATTTTCCTAAATTCTAATTCTAATCTTCTATCCAATACTCTTTGTCTGCTCATTTAAATTTTACCTGCAAAAAAAACGATTAAAAGAAAGAAATTAGAATTCGAATAAATAATTAAAATGCAGAAAATAAATTCAATGTTCATCATTAAAAGCAATGGCCGGAATCAGTTACTCTTTTTTGCAAATCACGGGATTTCTCCCGGTTCACAAAAAAGAGAGGAATTTTTAAATGAATGCACAATTAAAAAATAGCACATTTTCAAAATCATTTGCATTTTTATCAAAAAAGCCCACTGCATTCTTCACATATGCATAAATTCAATTTTGGTCAAAACTGCATAAGCATAAATCAACAGCATACATAATTTCAAACAAACATATGCATAACAAAAGCCAACGTTAACCTGCACCACATAGGAGATAACATAGGCTAATGCAAGACAAAAGAAAATGCCATCAAACATGTGCAATTTTAAAACAATGTATGCAAGCAACCTATATTTCCTTTTTTCATCATATTCCAGCCTATTACTTTTTCAGACAGCAGTACAAGATATCATATATATATCATTTCTGTACTTGAGGGAGAGAGAGAGAAGAGGTTCCATTTTGCAGGTTCTGGCCTAAGCATGAAATGGGAATGAAATCACATGTAGCAGCATATGTGCAGAGCATTAGAAAATATAAAATACTCAAACCTGAGCCACCAAAAAAAGAAGCAACGGCTATATGAAAAATCCCTTGAAAAAGGAAGTCTAAGCTTGCATATCTCTACAGAACCATAACCTGCATACTACACAGGACTATCAAGCGAAAAAACCATTTTTTTCAAGGCTAAACCACATAACCAGCATACTGCATAAAGCTATCAAATGCCATAGTCCATTTCAAAACATAACCAGCATACTGCATAAAGCTATCAAATGCCATAGTCCATTTCAAAACATAACCTGCATCAAAACTATTCAAAACCATAGTTCATGGCATAACTTGCATACTGTAGCAAAACCTTAGATAAACCAGTATAATCCAAAGTCCAAAAAAACCATTTATTCAATATTTCCAACCAGTTTTTTTAGACGGAGAAGAAGAGAAGAATTAGTGGCAGAAAGCAAGGAGCGAGGAGTCTTCGGAGCTTACCTGACTTCGCCGGAATCGTACCGTCGGACTAGCTCCGACCATGTGAGTTTCTTCAGTTTTTCGCATAAACCTTTATACCGTTGCGTTGCCTTTGTCTCACTTAACAATACTCTCTTTAATTTCCTGAAATCATGTAAATGGCCATTTAATATCATTGCGAATCATCAATACATCAATCCCTATTTAACACCGACAACAATTCGTTCGATAAATTTCAAGTTTATTAAATGTTGCAAGATCGATACACAATCACATATACTGTTAATTTAAAGCCAACTTGTAAAAAATACAGAAAATTCACAAACCTTTTTCAATTACTCATTCGGACTTCGCGGTTCATTACTACCATCTTCGTTCAATTCTCCTGTCGCTCTTAAATCCGCATCTGATACAACGATATCATCGCTTCTATACCCGAATTTTCGTCTTCATCACAGCATCACCACATTTTCATCGGGTTGTTTCTCTACTTCAATCACCACGTGCAACATTAGAAACAATTCGGATATAGAGCTTTTTCATAAAAAAAGAAGATTAAGAAGGCCACTTATATTAGAAAATATACACAGGAAGATCATAACATACCTTTAATCTCTGTTTCCATAACCCTCATGTTAAAACTTTTCTTCGACAACATCATCGCGTTTGCATCATTGTGAACGATGCACATCTTCTGCGAATCCAACAAACCGTGCTAACAGTATCCATCATTATCTCCTCCTGTAATCACACCCTTTTACGGATTCAAATCCAAAACAAAACCATTATTTCACCACAAAAGCATACCATTCAAATCTGAAATTTGAAGAGGAAAAGAAGCGAAGTACCTTTAACCTTCATCCGCTCTCTATCTACTTTATCCCCATCAATTTTCCACCTTCTCTCTGCAATCATCACCATCACCTTCTTCAACTCTAATACAACCGTCCTTCTTCTCCCGCTCAAATCGATGGAAGAACCTGTATTGCAATAGATTTTGGCTATCTGTCCTTGTTTCCTGACTTTGGTTAATGGAAGAATTGGAGGATCCATCACCGGCATATTTACCAACAGGAGGTTGAAGTCGGGTCCGTCTCTTATGCTCCAAACCCCTCATACCCAGTCCAAGAGGAGCAGTTTTGGCAGGTCCAGTTACATCTTGTCTTTCACTTGCAGATGGAACATCCTGTACTTTTCTGATTTTTACCATGGTTTCTCCACTAGAAGAAGTTTGTAAATATTGTTTGGAAGAACTTGAAACAAATTTTTCGACCAAAACATTTGTCTCGTCATTACTACAGATCCAGATGATACGTCCCTGTTAGTTGATTCCATTTGGCCTAACAGAACTGTGTTATCTCCTTGCGAATTACCAACCAAGTTTCTAAGACGAGAATGAATTTCCGCTAAAACATATGACAATGAAGCTGAATCAGGTGGTAGTTGTGAGGTAGATATACTAAATCCAGTTGGTGTGCTACCAGCAGTTCCGATGCCATAAGGGTTAGATACGAGAGTGGTAGATATGTTATTTCTAACAGGTAAAACACGTGTAGAACCTGAATCACCAGAAACAGAACTTCAAGACATGCAAAAAAGGAGCAACGGCTCACAGATTCAGACAAAGAGAAGAGATGGAGAATAGAGCATCTTACCTCTCACGGCCATTGTGAACGCGACGCCTTTTCTGGTTACCCTGTTCCGCGTCCCTCGCTTAATCCCATCTTCATCAAACACAACATACGCTCTTCTCATCCAAATCGCATCCCTCGCTTAAATCATCTTCTTTTCAAATCGAAACGCTATCTCCTCGACCGACCTCCAAGACAGTCACCGGCGGCGGCCATGGTACCACTTCCCTAGGTTTTGTCGCTACAGCTTTTGTGTTCTTGGGTCTGGGTCTTTCCACGACCCGCTCCACTCCTCTCAACCCATCTCAATTCCTTGTTTTACTTAAGCCCATTCTATTTGTTTTACTTAAGCCCATTCTCTTTGCTAATTCACACCCCATCTTTCATTTGGTCTTTAGTTAAATTCTATTCATTTCTTAACTTAATTAATTTAGACTAGTTAGTTTTCTTAGGAATAACATATAGTTTTAAATAGATAATTTTAATATTTTACCCAAATCTCTTTTAATCTAAGTTTGGGTTTATTTAATTTTAGTCTTCCTTATTTTAATTAGATATTTGACTTGTAAGTTTTACTTAATTTGAAAAATATTTAATATCTTTAAAAAACATGTGAAAGTAAAAATGAGAAAACTAAAAGACATTTTATTTTTTATTTTACTCCCCTCATTTTGATTAAATACCAATATAAAAAAGGACATAAAAAATAGAAATATATAAAAACATTAAAAAACATTTCTATTAATTCTCGTCACTTTTTATCTATGTTAAAATGCGTAACCAATTAAAAACATTTTTCTCTTCATGTATTAAACAAAAAATCAAAAAATGCATGTTCACGCTCAGTCTCTTATTTAATTTGTCGTATATCATTTATCTCATAATCTTCTGTTTAAATATCTCGCATTTACTTGATTATTCTGTTTGCGTCAATCCAAAGGGAATTGCCTAATTTTTGTTGACTTCATGTCCTCAAAACGATCGAGCGAATACTCTCATTCATTAAAAACTTAGGTTAATTTTCCTCAAATATTCACCTTTCTTCAAAATTTCAACCTTTTCAAGACTTATACCTTTTAAGCCAAAACTTCGACATTAGGTCGTCGCATTTTTAAAAAACCGTCTGTATCCCTTTTTTCGGCCAAAACGATTTATTTTCAATCAAGCGATCAATTTTAAATAAAACAGATATTTCAAAAGGTTCCTATAGAGTACTATAGATGCATTGGGTGCTAGTACCTTCCCATTGTATAACCAACCCCCGAACCATAAGATCTCTTTTCAAAAACGCTTTGTATTTGTATTTTTAGTTACATTGCATATTTAGGGTTTTATTTCGCTCTCTTCCCTTTTCCTTTGGAAACAATAAAGCGCGGTGGCGACTCTTGCTTTTATGAGGCGAATTAATCAATAATTCGATCTCCGATTTACCCCGCTACATTTTTTATCGCTACAGAATTGGCGACTCTGCTGGGGATAAGTTGACCTCTTGCTGGTCCATCCCTAAGTGGGTTAAGCCTAATTTGTTGTATCTGTTTACTATTATTTGATTTGCTTGATTATATGTTTAAATTGGGGTGTTTGGGTTTTTTGCAAAGGACAAATCCTACACCCGGATTAAGTAACACTTAAGGAATAGGACGGGCGGTACAGTCATGTTAACTTTGAGGGAGTAATCCCAAAGAAGGAGGCATGAGATCCCCCACTCAATGGAAGGCCCTCTTGAACTTAATATTTGTTTACCGAGTAATCGGGAAGACATTATTATTTTCGACCTAGGAGCCCGAGAAGTTGAGGACCGTAGAACCCTAACCCATCTTGGCCTTTTTAGGTGTAGCGCGGAGACTATAACGGAGTAATTCGGAAGTAGTTGTCACGCGATGCTACGCTCGGACGAGTTTCTCTTGAGAATATTGCTAATTATTGAGTAATCAAGACGTTGGTAATATCCGAAAGAGGGATGTAGACTCTGGGAACTCTTAGAACCTTGTCTTACAGGTGTGATCGAAACATTAGTACATACCTTTGGGTGGGCTTTACCCTCGACTCCATGCGGAACGTTGAACCTTTAAACCCCATGTTTTTGACCTTGCTTGTGGTTGTTGCATCGCCATGCATTCATGCATCCATAAAACTCTTTTCACTTGACTTTGAAGGAGTTTGGAGGTCTTTTCTTTGTAAACATCACTAGTTTCGTCAAACTCAATGGATCTTGGGTGTCGATAGGGCGAAAACCCTAATCCACCAAAATGGATGATTGATCTTGACGATGACTTGATCAATGTTTGGAGCCAATTTAAAATTCACCTGTTATCTTCATACTTGGATGTTTATAACTTGATATCTTGAGTTCCTTGAAAGTCAAATAAAACTCTCTTTTGCATATCATACATCATTCTACATCTTTCTTTGTCTCACTTTCAAAAGTCTTTTTCCGAGTCTCATTTTTCCTTCGGTCTCACCAGTACAACACTGACGCTAAGAGAACAATGGAGAATATCAAGCAAGAGGTTTCCGAACTCCGCAGAGAGGTGACTATTTTGAAAGCTGGTTTGGATCACTTAACTGGTTTGGTTGAAATTCTGATCTCCGCCCAAGTCAATCCTTCTAGGAGGGAGGAAGCAAGGATAAAAGTCTTCACGGAGACTCTAAAATCTTTTTCTCATGAAAAGGTGACGGTTAATGCACCTGATGACTTTCCTGACAAGGTGAATGTGGGAGTGCGTCTAGAAGAAGATGTCGGAAAAGGATGTTCATGTGAAGACGGTAGCGCAGCTAATGGTGTGAGGAAGTTTGATAATGACTTTTCCAAGAAAAGAACCAGAAGAGATAATCATCATCAGAATCATCACGTTCACCAACAGAATCAGCAAGTTCCTAATCAGAGGAAAACCCAGTTTGATTCATTTCCAATCACCTATACAGAGTTGTTCCCTATCCTGATGCAGAGGAATTTGGTTCAGACCCGACCTCCACCGAAGGTCCCTAAGAAGATACATTGGAACTACAAAGCTGATTTGGCTTGTACTTTTCATCAAGGTGCTCGTGGGGCATGACTTGGATGGTTGCTTCGCTTTGAAGATTGAGGTTCAGAAGTTGGTCCGAAGTGGTATCTTGTCATTCAGGGACGTTGGTTTTGAAGTCCAAATCAAACGGGTGCCGAAGAGTAAACACGATTGAGGGTGACTTTGAGTTTTTGAAGATGTTTTCGGTAGTTCAAGTGGAAAGCCTTCCCAGATTATTAACTTGTTTCTGCTTTTGTAGCTTTTCTTATTCATCGAAACATTTGTTTGCATGTAAGAACTTGTTTGCGTCTGGATGATTATTTTAATACAATGAGTATGTTTGTCTTGAAGAAATTCATTCGTTTCACTCATATTTGTTTTCAAATTGTAAATTTCTTTTTGCATTATGATGCCAACTTGCTGACCATTCTCTTGCCTAGGCAGAGATTGGGGGGGGGGGGGATGATGATCTAAAGAACACAAAATCTTTGGTTGCATGCTTTTGAATAAAATCTTGTTGATGATGTACAGGCATTGTTTCAAATCCCTAAACACCGGAGATATAAGGAAGATAATCCCTTGCTAACCCCTTTTGAGCCTTTGAAGCAGAAGTTTCTTTTCTATACGAAAAAAACCTTGAATTTTAACCTGGGGCAGGGTAGTTTTCGTTTAATCTGATTGAATGTTCAAAATTCGTAAGAAAGATGTTATCGTCACAAAATCCTTTGAGAGATGAACACTCGTGTTGAATTAACCGAACATAGAGTTGGAGAACATCATGAAGAGTGGGTGGGCACCAAATATTTTGAGCCTTAAAATCTTTTTCTAAAAAATCATGAATCAGACCACATTACAACCTTCAAAAGTCCTAATTGAAACAAGGTTATTTTGAAAGCATACTTCAATGAGATAGTGTTCCTGACTCCCATGAATGTTTTAAATAGTTATGTTGGTAGCATATGTTTTTCCTATACAAAAATAAATGATGCTCTAACTCGCAAAATTTGTGCGATATCTTTTCAAAATCTCCAAGACTTACATAACTGTTGCATTAGAATTTTCATTCTCATTGTAAACTTTTTTCTAACTACAAAACATTTGCTTGATATCAAGGAAGCTCACATAAACACCAGTGATGAGTTTACCCTTTCAAGGCTTGAAACTATGTTGAGTAATTGGGAATCAATTCCAGAAATCATATCCAGGGGCATGTCAGTTGAAGACCTTAAGCATGGACAGGTTGTTTCTCCTAGTTAATGCTTTTCCCAACTTGTTTGCTCGATTGGGGCAAAAATTCGAAGACTTTGTTGTGCCGACTACAGTCAATCCGGGGCAATCACGTCGAGATTTGACGATTTTCTCTAAGAGTTTGAAGACACCAGAGCGTGGTGAATGCCAGGTCTTTTGTAAAACCCTCGTTAGACGATTTTCTCGCCATCAACCTTTTAGCTTGGGGCATTCTAGAAGTGAAACTATTCGCAAGAATCGTCGTGCATCATGCAGCTCGTCAGCAGTAACTTGGGGCATCCATATTGGTCCCAGGGGCAATCTAGACTTGTCAGAATGTGTGTTATGTATCGCACACTTTATCAGAGGATGGTGTTCCCAGTATCTCCAACTAAGAATGGCTCTTTCCAGCTGAAGCACTTGTTCGTGTTGTCGACGATAGAAGACTGGACTTTGGGTTAAATATCTTCCTCTCCAAGAGATTTAAGCCTTGTAAAAGGACTTTGCTCCAGCGGGTTTTTGTCTTCTATCCCCAGTGACGATCCCCTTCCTTTGAGGTTAGCCGAGTGTCGGGTTGTACTATGATGTCTTATCATTTTCTGTCCATCTTCCCCGTCGGTTTTTGTCAGCATATACATGGCATTCATTTATTCATTTACACTTGCATCATGCACGCACAATTGTATTTGTTTATGTCATTGAGTTCGTACACCTTGGTTGTGTCTTTTCAAATAGCACATTTGATCTTTCCAAATAGAGTGCCGACTTAAGCATAAAATGTGCCTCCTTTCTAATTCCCCAACTGAGCTAATCCTCGTGGATGATTTTTGATTTAGCTTACCTTGTCCATTTTTTGGATAGGATAATTTCCCCAATCGATTTACTTTCTCATTGGGAGGAGTCTTGCTTGACTGTTTTCTCTCTGGTTATTCCTGGATGAAGTGGCTGCCTCTTGCATAGGCTATACTCTTTGATTTTCCCCAGTGAGTTTGCGACCAAGTTGACTGGTGCATTTATTTTGCACATTTAAGTATATGATCTCCTCGGGAAGGATTGATTCAGGGTTCTCTTTGATGAAGATTTTATTCTCTGCCAATATCATCGCAGTGTCCTTCTGAATTATGTTGGAAAACGACAGGCGGTAGCTCTTCACGAGCAACTTGTACATTACTTTTTCGAAAGCGCCGAGCAGCAGTTCTTCATGAGCTACTAGTGCGTCATTTATTTTTCTGAAAGCGCCGAGCAGCAGTTCTTCATGAGCTACTAGTGCGTTATTTATTTTCTGAAGCGCCGAGCAGCAGTTCTTCATGAGCTACTAGTGCGTTATTTATTTTCTGAAGCGCCGAGCAGCAGTTCTTCATGAGCTACTAGTGCGTCATTTTATCTTTTCGAAAGCGCCGAGCAGCAGTTCTTCATGAGCTACTAGTGCGTCATTTATTTTTCTGAAAGCGCCGAGCAGCAGTTCTTCATGAGCTACTAGTGCGTTATTTATTTTCTGAAGCGCCGAGCAGCAGTTCTTCATGAGCTACTAGTGCGTTATTTATTTTCTGAAGCGCCGAGCAGCAGTTCTTCATGAGCTACTAGTGCGTCATTTTATTTTTCTGAAAGCGCCGAGCAGCAGTTCTTCATGAGCTACTAGTGCGTCATTTTATTTTTCTGAAAGCGCCGAGCAGCAGTTCTTCATGAGCTACTAGTGCGTCATTTTATTTTTTCTGAAAGCAACGAGCAGCAAACTCTTCATGAGTTACCAGTACGTTATTACTTTTCTTCGGAATACAGCAAGTGGTAGCTTCTTTATTTGAGCAGCTTGTTTGTTATCGGTATTTTCTTCGGAAAACAACAAGTGGCAGCTTCTTTATTTGAGCAGCTTGTTCGTTATCTGTATTTTCTGTGGACGACAACAAGTGGTAGCTTCTTTATTTGACCATCTTGTTTGTTATCGGTATTTTCTCTGGACAACAACAAATTGCAGTTTTTCTTTATTTTAACAACCTTCGGATCTACAGTCTTATTACCTCAGCATTCACGAGTATCTCTGAAAATCTCGCAGAGAAGTCTGTTACGAATCTATACCTCCAGAAGTCGGTAATCAGTTATCCGCAATTTGATACTCTCTGTCTACCATCGACCTTGAGTTGCGAACTCACTGTTTTGGATCAAATCTGTTATGGCCTATGCAAGATGCTCTCTTCGTTAGGGTTAGAGGTCGTATTCCCTCAGTTTTTATTCGCTGTCAGGAGTCTGTCGTTTGAAGTCGATAGCTTGTTTCCCATGTAGCGTATAATTCATGTCTCTGTGTTTTGTTGGTGTTCGATTCCCCCAGCATTATCGTGTTTCATACAATATCTTCTCTGTGAATTCATGCACTACATTCAACACTACATGATGACGGCATCTTAGGACAAATTTGCGTAATTATGTATTTAAGTACCTTCAATCTCGTCGAGACGAAGACTTTAATCTTCATATCTCCGGATAGAAGGAACTTAAATAGGGGCAGCTGTTGTACCCCAAATTTTGACCTAAGATACCGTCTTCCATCTGCATCATTCGCATCGCAAGAGTTTTGACCTATTTTTATCAAATTTTCAAAGCAGTTTAAAAATTCATAACTTTTTCGAGTCAGGAGCTGTTTATTTGTTAAACGCTAAATTTATTAACTGATCAAGATTTAAATGACGTTTATTAATTATTTATTATCTTAAATTCAAATAATTGGAATCTATTTTTCAATTGTTATATAATTTAAAGACTTATGAATAATGAAATAAGCATTTGAGAATGAGTTTATTAATTGGTCAACAATGATTATTTAATTCTTTATCATTTTAGATTAAATAATTAAAATTCTATTTTTAATTATTATAATTTGGAATTTTACGAATAATGAATTAAATAGTTGAATTTGTTGATTAGTCAATGATGTTTATTTATTTGTTTGTCATTCTGAATTTAAATGATTGGATTTGATTTTCAATCATTATATGATTTAAGGAATTATAAACAATAAATAAATAATTGGAAAGAAAAGGAATTAATTGGGAAATAATAGAATTTTTATTCACTTTATTCTATTTATTACAATTGTTGTTTAAATACTATTGTACAAAGTATTTATAATAACCATTACATAAATGCTTAAAGTAAAATAAAACTATTTTCCTAAATTCTAATTCTAATCTTCTATCCAATACTCTTTGTCTGCTCATTTAAATTTTACCTGCAAAAAAAAACGATTAAAAGAAAGAAATTAGAATTCGAATAAATAATTAAAATGCAGAAAATAAATTCAATGTTCATCATTAAAAGCAATGGCCGGAATCAGTTACTCTTTTTTGCAAATCACGGGATTTCTCCCGGTTCACAAAAAAGAGAGGAATTTTTAAATGAATGCACAATTAAAAAATAGCACATTTTCAAAATCATTTGCATTTTTATCAAAAAAGCCCACTGCATTCTTCACATATGCATAAATTCAATTTTGGTCAAAACTGCATAAGCATAAATCAACAGCATACATAATTTCAAACAAACATATGCATAACAAAAGCCAACGTTAACCTGCACCACATAGGAGATAACATAGGCTAATGCAAGACAAAAGAAAATGCCATCAAACATGTGCAATTTTAAAACAATGTATGCAAGCAACCTATATTTCCTTTTTTCATCATATTCCAGCCTATTACTTTTTCAGACAGCAGTACAAGATATCATATATATATCATTTCTGTACTTGAGGGAGAGAGAGAGAAGAGGTTCCATTTTGCAGGTTCTGGCCTAAGCATGAAATGGGAATGAAATCACATGTAGCAGCATATGTGCAGAGCATTAGAAAATATAAAATACTCAAACCTGAGCCACCAAAAAAAGAAGCAACGGCTATATGAAAAATCCCTTGAAAAAGGAAGTCTAAGCTTGCATATCTCTACAGAACCATAACCTGCATACTACACAGGACTATCAAGCGAAAAAACCATTTTTTTCAAGGCTAAACCACATAACCAGCATACTGCATAAAGCTATCAAATGCCATAGTCCATTTCAAAACATAACCAGCATACTGCATAAAGCTATCAAATGCCATAGTCCATTTCAAAACATAACCTGCATCAAAACTATTCAAAACCATAGTTCATGGCATAACTTGCATACTGTAGCAAAACCTTAGATAAACCAGTATAATCCAAAGTCCAAAAAAACCATTTATTCAATATTTCCAACCAGTTTTTTTAGACGGAGAAGAAGAGAAGAATTAGTGGCAGAAAGCAAGGAGCGAGGAGTCTTCGGAGCTTACCTGACTTCGCCGGAATCGTACCGTCGGACTAGCTCCGACCATGTGAGTTTCTTCAGTTTTTCGCATAAACCTTTATACCGTTGCGTTGCCTTTGTCTCACTTAACAATACTCTCTTTAATTTCCTGAAATCATGTAAATGGCCATTTAATATCATTGCGAATCATCAATACATCAATCCCTATTTAACACCGGCAACAATTCGTTCGATAAATTTCAAGTTTATTAAATGTTGCAAGATCGATACACAATCACATATACTGTTAATTTAAAGCCAACTTGTAAAAAATACAGAAAATTCACAAACCTTTTTCAATTACTCATTCGGACTTCGCGGTTCATTACTACCATCTTCGTTCAATTCTCCTGTCGCTCTTAAATCCGCATCTGATACAACGATATCATCGCTTCTATACCCGAATTTTCGTCTTCATCACAGCATCACCACATTTTCATCGGGTTGTTTCTCTACTTCAATCACCACGTGCAACATTAGAAACAATTCGGATATAGAGCTTTTTCATAAAAAAAGAAGATTAAGAAGGCCACTTATATTAGAAAATATACACAGGAAGATCATAACATACCTTTAATCTCTGTTTCCATAACCCTCATGTTAAAACTTTTCTTCGACAACATCATCGCGTTTGCATCATTGTGAATGATGCACATCTTCTGCGAATCCAACAAACCGTGCTAACAGTATCCATCATTATCTCCTCCTGTAATCACACCCTTTTACGGATTCAAATCCAAAACAAAACCATTATTTCACCACAAAAGCATACCATTCAAATCTGAAATTTGAAGAGGAAAAGAAGCGAAGTACCTTTAACCTTCATCCGCTCTCTATCTACTTTATCCCCATCAATTTTCCACCTTCTCTCTGCAATCATCACCATCACCTTCTTCAACTCTAATACAACAGTCCTTCTTCTCCCGCTCAAATCGATGGAAGAACCTGTATTGCAATAGATTTTGGCTATCTGTCCTTGTTTCCTGACTTTGGTTAATGGAAGAATTAGAGGATCCATCACCGGCATATTTACCAACAGGAGGTTGAAGTCGGGTCCGTCTCTTATGCTCCAAACCCCTTATACCCAGTCCAAGAGGAGCAGTTTTGGCAGGTCCAGTTACATCTTGTCTTTCACTTGCAGATGGAGCATCCTGTACTTTTCTGATTTTTACCATGGTTTCTCCACTAGAAGAAGTTTGTAAATATTGTTTGGAAGAACTTGAAACAAATTTTTCGACCAAAACATTTGTCTCGTCATTACTACAGATCCAGATGATACGTCCCTGTTAGTTGATTCCATTTGGCCTAACAGAACTGTGTTATCTCCTTGCGAATTACCAACCAAGTTTCTAAGACGAGAATGAATTTCCGCTAAAACATATGACAATGAAGCTGAATCAGGTGGTAGTTGTGAGGTAGATATACTAAATCCAGTTGGTGTGCTACCAGCAGTTCCGATGCCATAAGGGTTAGATACGAGAGTGGTAGATATGTTATTTCTAACAGGTAAAACACGTGTAGAACCTGAATCACCAGAAACAGAACTTCAAGACTGCAAAAAAGGAGCAACGGCTCACAGATTCAGACAAAGAGAAGAGATGGAGAATAGAGCATCTTACCTCTCACGGCCATTGTGAACGCGACGCCTTTTCTGGTTACCCTGTTCCGCGTCCCTCGCTTAATCCCATCTTCATCAAACACAACATACGCTCTTCTCATCCAAATCACATCCCTCGCTTAAATCATCTTCTTTTCAAATCGAAACGCTATCTCCTCGACCGACCTCCAAGACAGTCACCGGCGGCGGCCATGGTACCACTTCCCTAGGTTTTGTCGCTACAGCTTTTGTGTTCTTGGGTCTGGGTCTTTCCACGACCCGCTCCACTCCTCTCAACCCATCTCAATTCCTTGTTTTACTTAAGCCCATTCTATTTGTTTTACTTAAGCCCATTCTCTTTGCTAATTCACACCCCATCTTTCATTTGGTCTTTAGTTAAATTCTATTCATTTCTTAACTTAATTAATTTAGACTAGTTAGTTTTCTTAGGAATAACATATAGTTTTAAATAGATAATTTTAATATTTTACCCAAATCTCTTTTAATCTAAGTTTGGGTTTATTTAATTTTAGTCTTCCTTATTTTAATTAGATATTTGACTTGTAAGTTTTACTTAATTTGAAAAATATTTAATATCTTTAAAAAACATGTGAAAGTAAAAATGAGAAAACTAAAAGACATTTTATTTTTTATTTTACTCCCCTCATTTTGATTAAATACCAATATAAAAAAGGACATAAAAAATAGAAATATATAAAAACATTAAAAAACATTTCTATTAATTCTCGTCACTTTTTATCTATGTTAAAATGCGTAACCAATTAAAAACATTTTTCTCTTCATGTATTAAACAAAAAATCAAAAAATGCATGTTCACGCTCAGTCTCTTATTTAATTTGTCGTATATCATTTATCTCATAATCTTCTGTTTAAATATCTCGCATTTACTTGATTATTCTGTTTGCGTCAATCCAAAGGGAATTGCCTAATTTTTGTTGACTTCATGTCCTCAAAACGATCGAGCGAATACTCTCATTCATTAAAAACTTAGGTTAATTTTCCTCAAATATTCACCTTTCTTCAAAATTTCAACCTTTTCAAGACTTATACCTTTTAAGCCAAAACTTCGACATTAGGTCGTCGCATTTTTAAAAAACCATCTGTATCCCTTTTTTCGGCCAAAACGATTTATTTTCAATCAAGCGATCAATTTTAAATAAAACAGATATTTCAAAAGGTTCCTATAGAGTACTATAGATGCATTGGGTGCTAGTACCTTCCCATTGTATAACCAACCCCCGAACCATAAGATCTCTTTTCAAAAACGCTTTGTATTTGTATTTTTAGTTACATTGCATATTTAGGGTTTTATTTCGCTCTCTTCCCTTTTCCTTTGGAAACAATAAAGCGCGGTGGCGACTCTTGCTTTTGTGAGGCGAATTAATCAATAATTCGATCTCCGATTTACCCCGCTACATTTTTTATCGCTACAGAATTGGCGACTCTGCTGGGGATAAGTTGACCTCTTGCTGGTCCATCCCTAAGTGGGTTAAGCCTAATTTGTTGTATCTGTTTACTATTATTTGATTTGCTTGATTATATGTTTAAATTGGGGTGTTTGGGTTTTTTGCAAAGGACAAATCCTACACCCGGATTAAGTAACACTTAAGGAATAGGACGGGCGGTACAGTCATGTTAACTTTGAGGGAGTAATCCCGAAGAAGGAGGCATGAGATCCCCCACTCAATGGAAGGCCCTCTTGAACTTAATATTTGTTTACCGAGTAATCGGGAAGACATTATTATTTTCGACCTAGGAGCCCGAGAAGTTGAGGACCGTAGAACCCTAACCCATCTTGGCCTTTTTAGGTGTAGCGCGGAGACTATAACGGAGTAATTCGGAAGTAGTTGTCACGCGATGCTACGCTCGGACGAGTTTCTCTTGAGAATATTGCTAATTATTGAGTAATCAAGACGTTGGTAATATCCGAAAGAGGGATGTAGACTCTGGGAACTCTTAGAACCTTGTCTTACAGGTGTGATCGAAACATTAGTACATACCTTTGGGTGGGCTTTACCCTCGACTCCATGCGGAACGTTGAACCTTTAAACCCCATGTTTTTGACCTTGCTTGTGGTTGTTGCATCGCCATGCATTCATGCATCCATAAAACTCTTTTCACTTGACTTTGAAGGAGTTTGGAGGTCTTTTCTTTGTAAACATCACTAGTTTCGTCAAACTCAATGGATCTTGGGTGTCGATAGGGCGAAAACCCTAATCCACCAAAATGGATGATTGATCTTGACGATGACTTGATCAATGTTTGGAGCCAATTTAAAATTCACCTGTTATCTTCATACTTGGATGTTTATAACTTGATATCTTGAGTTCCTTGAAAGTCAAATAAAACTCTCTTTTGCATATCATACATCATTCTACATCTTTCTTTGTCTCACTTTCAAAAGTCTTTTTCCGAGTCTCATTTTTCCTTCGGTCTCACCAGTACAACACTGACGCTAAGAGAACAATGGAGAATATCAAGCAAGAGGTTTCCGAACTCCGCAGAGAGGTGACTATTTTGAAAGCTGGTTTGGATCACTTAACTGGTTTGGTTGAAATTCTGATCTCCGCCCAAGTCAATCCTTCTAGGAGGGAGGAAGCAAGGATAAAAGTCTTCACGGAGACTCTAAAATCTTTTTCTCATGAAAAGGTGACGGTTAATGCACCTGATGACTTTCCTGACAAGGTGAATGTGGGAGTGCGTCTAGAAGAAGATGTCGGAAAAGGATGTTCATGTGAAGACGGTAGCGCAGCTAATGGTGTGAGGAAGTTTGATAATGACTTTTCCAAGAAAAGAACCAGAAGAGATAATCATCATCAGAATCATCACGTTCACCAACAGAATCAGCAAGTTCCTAATCAGAGGAAAACCCAGTTTGATTCATTTCCAATCACCTATACAGAGTTGTTCCCTATCCTGATGCAGAGGAATTTGGTTCAGACCCGACCTCCACCGAAGGTCCCTAAGAAGATACATTGGAACTACAAAGCTGATTTGGCTTGTACTTTTCATCAAGGTGCTCGTGGGGCATGACTTGGATGGTTGCTTCGCTTTGAAGATTGAGGTTCAGAAGTTGGTCCGAAGTGGTATCTTGTCATTCAGGGACGTTGGTTTTGAAGTCCAAATCAAACGGGTGCCGAAGAGTAAACACGATTGAGGGTGACTTTGAGTTTTTGAAGATGTTTTCGGTAGTTCAAGTGGAAAGCCTTCCCAGATTATTAACTTGTTTCTGCTTTTGTAGCTTTTCTTATTCATCGAAACATTTGTTTGCATGTAAGAACTTGTTTGCGTCTGGATGATTATTTTAATACAATGAGTATGTTTGTCTTGAAGAAATTCATTCGTTTCACTCATATTTGTTTTCAAATTGTAAATTTCTTTTTGCATTATGATGCCAACTTGCTGACCATTCTCTTGCCTAGGCAGAGATTGGGGGGGGGATGATGATCTAAAGAACACAAAATCTTTGGTTGCATGCTTTTGAATAAAATCTTGTTGATGATGTACAGGCATTGTTTCAAATCCCTAAACACCGGAGATATAAGGAAGATAATCCCTTGCTAACCCCTTTTGAGCCTTTGAAGCAGAAGTTTCTTTTCTATACGAAAAAAACCTTGAATTTTAACCTGGGGCAGGGTAGTTTTCGTTTAATCTGATTGAATGTTCAAAATTCGTAAGAAAGATGTTATCGTCACAAAATCCTTTGAGAGATGAACACTCGTGTTGAATTAACCGAACATAGAGTTGGAGAACATCATGAAGAGTGGGTGGGCACCAAATATTTTGAGCCTTAAAATCTTTTTCTAAAAAATCATGAATCAGACCACATTACAACCTTCAAAAGTCCTAATTGAAACAAGGTTATTTTGAAAGCATACTTCAATGAGATAGTGTTCCTGACTCCCATGAATGTTTTAAATAGTTATGTTGGTAGCATATGTTTTTCCTATACAAAAATAAATGATGCTCTAACTCGCAAAATTTGTGCGATATCTTTTCAAAATCTCCAAGACTTACATAACTGTTGCATTAGAATTTTCATTCTCATTGTAAACTTTTTTCTAACTACAAAACATTTGCTTGATATCAAGGAAGCTCACATAAACACCAGTGATGAGTTTACCCTTTCAAGGCTTGAAACTATGTTGAGTAATTGGGAATCAATTCCAGAAATCATATCCAGGGGCATGTCAGTTGAAGACCTTAAGCATGGACAGGTTGTTTCTCCTAGTTAATGCTTTTCCCAACTTGTTTGCTCGATTGGGGCAAAAATTCGAAGACTTTGTTGTGCCGACTACAGTCAATCCGGGGCAATCACGTCGAGATTTGACGATTTTCTCTAAGAGTTTGAAGACACCAGAGCGTGGTGAATGCCAGGTCTTTTGTAAAACCCTCGTTAGACGATTTTCTCGCCATCAACCTTTTAGCTTGGGGCATTCTAGAAGTGAAACTATTCGCAAGAATCGTCGTGCATCATGCAGCTCGTCAGCAGTAACTTGGGGCATCCATATTGGTCCCAGGGGCAATCTAGACTTGTCAGAATGTGTGTTATGTATCGCACACTTTATCAGAGGATGGTGTTCCCAGTATCTCCAACTAAGAATGGCTCTTTCCAGCTGAAGCACTTGTTCGTGTTGTCGACGATAGAAGACTGGACTTTGGGTTAAATATCTTCCTCTCCAAGAGATTTAAGCCTTGTAAAAGGACTTTGCTCCAGCGGGTTTTTGTCTTCTATCCCCAGTGACGATCCCCTTCCTTTGAGGTTAGCCGAGTGTCGGGTTGTACTATGATGTCTTATCATTTTCTGTCCATCTTCCCCGTCGGTTTTTGTCAGCATATACATGGCATTCATTTATTCATTTACACTTGCATCATGCACGCACAATTGTATTTGTTTATGTCATTGAGTTCGTACACCTTGGTTGTGTCTTTTCAAATAGCACATTTGATCTTTCCAAATAGAGTGCCGACTTAAGCATAAAATGTGCCTCCTTTCTAATTCCCCAACTGAGCTAATCCTCGTGGATGATTTTTGATTTAGCTTACCTTGTCCATTTTTTGGATAGGATAATTTCCCCAATCGATTTACTTTCTCATTGGGAGGAGTCTTGCTTGACTGTTTTCTCTCTGGTTATTCCTGGATGAAGTGGCTGCCTCTTGCATAGGCTATACTCTTTGATTTTCCCCAGTGAGTTTGCGACCAAGACGACTGGTGCATTTATTTTGCACATTTAAGTATATGATCTCCTCGGGAAGGATTGATTCAGGGTTCTCTTTGATGAAGATTTTATTCTCTGCCAATATCATCGCAGTGTCCTTCTGAATTATGTTGGAAAACGATAGGCGGTAGCTCTTCACGAGCAACTTGTACATTACTTTTTCGAAAGCGCCGAGCAGCAGTTCTTCATGAGCTACTAGTGCGTCATTTATTTTTCTGAAAGCGCCGAGCAGCAGTTCTTCATGAGCTACTAGTGCGTTATTTATTTTCTGAAGCGCCGAGCAGCAGTTCTTCATGAGCTACTAGTGCGTTATTTATTTTCTGAAGCGCCGAGCAGCAGTTCTTCATGAGCTACTAGTGCGTCATTTTATCTTTTCGAAAGCGCCGAGCAGCAGTTCTTCATGAGCTACTAGTGCGTCATTTATTTTTCTGAAAGCGCCGAGCAGCAGTTCTTCATGAGCTACTAGTGTGTTATTTATTTTCTGAAGCGCCGAGCAGCAGTTCTTCATGAGCTACTAGTGCGTTATTTATTTTCTGAAGCGCCGAGCAGCAGTTCTTCATGAGCTACTAGTGCGTCATTTTATTTTTCTGAAAGCGCCGAGCAGCAGTTCTTCATGAGCTACTAGTGCGTCATTTTATTTTTCTGAAAGCGCCGAGCAGCAGTTCTTCATGAGCTACTAGTGCGTCATTTTATTTTTTCTGAAAGCAACGAGCAGCAAACTCTTCATGAGTTACCAGTACGTTATTACTTTTCTTCGGAATACAGCAAGTGGTAGCTTCTTTATTTGAGCAGCTTGTTTGTTATCGGTATTTTCTTCGGAAAACAGCAAGTGGCAGCTTCTTTATTTGAGCAGCTTGTTCGTTATCGGTATTTTCTGTGGACGACAACAAGTGGTAGCTTCTTTATTTGAGCATCTTGTTTGTTATCGGTATTTTCTCTGGACAACAACAAATTGCAGTTTTTCTTTATTTGAACAACCTTCGGATCTACAGTCTTATTACCTCAGCATTCACGAGTATCTCTGAAAATCTTGCAGAGAAGTCTGTTACGAATCTATACCTCCAGAAGTCGGTAATCAGTTATCCGCAATTTGATACTCTCTGTCTACCATCGACCTTGAGTTGCGAACTCACTGTTTTGGATCAAATCTGTTATGGCCTATGCAAGATGCTCTCTTCGTTAGGGTTAGAGGTCGTATTCCCTCAGTTTTTATTCGCTGTCAGGAGTCTGTCGTTTGAAGTCGATAGCTTGTTTCCCATGTAGCGTATAATTCATGTCTCTGTGTTTTGTTGGTGTTCGATTTCCCCAGCATTATCGTGTTTCATACAATATCTTCTCTGTGAATTCATGCACTACATTCAACACTACATGATGACGGCATCTTAGGACAAATTTGCGTAATTATGTATTTAAGTACCTTCAATCTCGTCGAGACGAAGACTTTAATCTTCATATCTCCGGATAGAAGGAACTTAAATAGGGGCAGCTGTTGTACCCCAAATTTTGACCTAAGATACCGTCTTCCATCTGCATCATTCGCATCGCAAGAGTTTTGACCTATTTTTATCAAATTTTCAAAGCAGTTTAAAAATTCATAACTTTTTCGAGTCAGGAGCTGTTTATTTGTTGAACGCTAAATTTATTAACTGATCAAGATTTAAATGACGTTTATTAATTATTTATTATCTTAAATTCAAATAATTGGAATCTATTTTTCAATTGTTATATAATTTAAAGACTTATGAATAATGAAATAAGCATTTGAGAATGAGTTTATTAATTGGTCAACAATGATTATTTAATTCTTTATCATTTTAGATTAAATAATTAAAATTCTATTTTTAATTATTATAATTTGGAATTTTACGAATAATGAATTAAATAGTTGAATTTGTTGATTAGTCAATGATGTTTATTTATTTGTTTGTCATTCTGAATTTAAATGATTGGATTTGATTTTCAATCATTATATGATTTAAGGAATTATAAACAATAAATAAATAATTGGAAAGAAAAGGAATTAATTGGGAAATAATAGAATTTTTATTCACTTTATTCTATTTATTACAATTGTTGTTTAAATACTATTGTACAAAGTATTTATAATAACCATTACATAAATGCTTAAAGTAAAATAAAACTATTTTCCTAAATTCTAATTCTAATCTTCTATCCAATACTCTTTGTCTGCTCATTTAAATTTTACCTGCAAAAAAAAACGATTAAAAGAAAGAAATTAGAATTCGAATAAATAATTAAAATGCAGAAAATAAATTCAATGTTCATCATTAAAAGCAATGGCCGGAATCAGTTACTCTTTTTTGCAAATCACGGGATTTCTCCCGGTTCACAAAAAAGAGAGGAATTTTTAAATGAATGCACAATTAAAAAATAGCACATTTTCAAAATCATTTGCATTTTTATCAAAAAAGCCCACTGCATTCTTCACATATGCATAAATTCAATTTTGGTCAAAACTGCATAAGCATAAATCAACAGCATACATAATTTCAAACAAACATATGCATAACAAAAGCCAACGTTAACCTGCACCACATAGGAGATAACATAGGCTAATGCAAGACAAAAGAAAATGCCATCAAACATGTGCAATTTTAAAACAATGTATGCAAGCAACCTATATTTCCTTTTTTCATCATATTCCAGCCTATTACTTTTTCAGACAGCAGTACAAGATATCATATATATATCATTTCTGTACTTGAGGGAGAGAGAGAGAAGAGGTTCCATTTTGCAGGTTCTGGCCTAAGCATGAAATGGGAATGAAATCACATGTAGCAGCATATGTGCAGAGCATTAGAAAATATAAAATACTCAAACCTGAGCCACCAAAAAAAGAAGCAACGGCTATATGAAAAATCCCTTGAAAAAGGAAGTCTAAGCTTGCATATCTCTACAGAACCATAACCTGCATACTACACAGGACTATCAAGCGAAAAAACCATTTTTTTCAAGGCTAAACCACATAACCAGCATACTGCATAAAGCTATCAAATGCCATAGTCCATTTCAAAACATAACCAGCATACTGCATAAAGCTATCAAATGCCATAGTCCATTTCAAAACATAACCTGCATCAAAACTATTCAAAACCATAGTTCATGGCATAACTTGCATACTGTAGCAAAACCTTAGATAAACCAGTATAATCCAAAGTCCAAAAAAACCATTTATTCAATATTTCCAACCAGTTTTTTTAGACGGAGAAGAAGAGAAGAATTAGTGGCAGAAAGCAAGGAGCGAGGAGTCTTCGGAGCTTACCTGACTTCGCCGGAATCGTACCGTCGGACTAGCTCCGACCATGTGAGTTTCTTCAGTTTTTCGCATAAACCTTTATACCGTTGCGTTGCCTTTGTCTCACTTAACAATACTCTCTTTAATTTCCTGAAATCATGTAAATGGCCATTTAATATCATTGCGAATCATCAATACATCAATCCCTATTTAACACCGGCAACAATTCGTTCGATAAATTTCAAGTTTATTAAATGTTGCAAGATCGATACACAATCACATATACTGTTAATTTAAAGCCAACTTGTAAAAAATACAGAAAATTCACAAACCTTTTTCAATTACTCATTCGGACTTCGCGGTTCATTACTACCATCTTCGTTCAATTCTCCTGTCGCTCTTAAATCCGCATCTGATACAACGATATCATCGCTTCTATACCCGAATTTTCGTCTTCATCACAGCATCACCACATTTTCATCGGGTTGTTTCTCTACTTCAATCACCACGTGCAACATTAGAAACAATTCGGATATAGAGCTTTTTCATAAAAAAAGAAGATTAAGAAGGCCACTTATATTAGAAAATATACACAGGAAGATCATAACATACCTTTAATCTCTGTTTCCATAACCCTCATGTTAAAACTTTTCTTCGACAACATCATCGCGTTTGCATCATTGTGAACGATGCACATCTTCTGCGAATCCAACAAACCGTGCTAACAGTATCCATCATTATCTCCTCCTGTAATCACACCCTTTTACGGATTCAAATCCAAAACAAAACCATTATTTCACCACAAAAGCATACCATTCAAATCTGAAATTTGAAGAGGAAAAGAAGCGAAGTACCTTTAACCTTCATCCGCTCTCTATCTACTTTATCCCCATCAATTTTCCACCTTATCTCTGCAATCATCACCATCACCTTCTTCAACTCTAATACAACCGTCCTTCTTCTCCCGCTCAAATCGATGGAAGAACCTGTATTGCAATAGATTTTGGCTATCTGTCCTTGTTTCCTGACTTTGGTTAATGGAAGAATTGGAGGATCCATCACCGGCATATTTACCAACAGGAGGTTGAAGTCGGGTCCGTCTCTTATGCTCCAAACCCCTCATACCCAGTCCAAGAGGAGCAGTTTTGGCAGGTCCAGTTACATCTTGTCTTTCACTTGCAGATGGAGCATCCTGTACTTTTCTGATTTTTACCATGGTTTCTCCACTAGAAGAAGTTTGTAAATATTGTTTGGAAGAACTTGAAACAAATTTTTCGACCAAAACATTTGTCTCGTCATTACTACAGATCCAGATGATACGTCCCTGTTAGTTGATTCCATTTGGCCTAACAGAACTGTGTTATCTCCTTGCGAATTACCAACCAAGTTTCTAAGACGAGAATGAATTTCCGCTAAAACATATGACAATGAAGCTGAATCAGGTGGTAGTTGTGAGGTAGATATACTAAATCCAGTTGGTGTGCTACCAGCAGTTCCGATGCCATAAGGGTTAGATACGAGAGTGGTAGATATGTTATTTCTAACAGGTAAAACACGTGTAGAACCTGAATCACCAGAAACAGAACTTCAAGACATGCAAAAAAGGAGCAACGGCTCACAGATTCAGACAAAGAGAAGAGATGGAGAATAGAGCATCTTACCTCTCACGGCCATTGTGAACGCGACGCCTTTTCTGGTTACCCTGTTCCGCGTCCCTCGCTTAATCCCATCTTCATCAAACACAACATACGCTCTTCTCATCCAAATCGCATCCCTCGCTTAAATCATCTTCTTTTCAAATCGAAACGCTATCTCCTCGACCGACCTCCAAGACAGTCACCGGCGGCGGCCATGGTACCACTTCCCTAGGTTTTGTCGCTACAGCTTTTGTGTTCTTGGGTCTGGGTCTTTCCACGACCCGCTCCACTCCTCTCAACCCATCTCAATTCCTTGTTTTACTTAAGCCCATTCTATTTGTTTTACTTAAGCCCATTCTCTTTGCTAATTCACACCCCATCTTTCATTTGGTCTTTAGTTAAATTCTATTCATTTCTTAACTTAATTAATTTAGACTAGTTAGTTTTCTTAGGAATAACATATAGTTTTAAATAGATAATTTTAATATTTTACCCAAATCTCTTTTAATCTAAGTTTGGGTTTATTTAATTTTAGTCTTCCTTATTTTAATTAGATATTTGACTTGTAAGTTTTACTTAATTTGAAAAATATTTAATATCTTTAAAAAACATGTGAAAGTAAAAATGAGAAAACTAAAAGACATTTTATTTTTTATTTTACTCCCCTCATTTTGATTAAATACCAATATAAAAAAGGACATAAAAAATAGAAATATATAAAAACATTAAAAAACATTTCTATTAATTCTCGTCACTTTTTATCTATGTTAAAATGCGTAACCAATTAAAAACATTTTTCTCTTCATGTATTAAACAAAAAATCAAAAAATGCATGTTCACGCTCAGTCTCTTATTTAATTTGTCGTATATCATTTATCTCATAATCTTCTGTTTAAATATCTCGCATTTACTTGATTATTCTGTTTGCGTCAATCCAAAGGGAATTGCCTAATTTTTGTTGACTTCATGTCCTCAAAACGATCGAGCGAATACTCTCATTCATTAAAAACTTAGGTTAATTTTCCTCAAATATTCACCTTTCTTCAAAATTTCAACCTTTTCAAGACTTATACCTTTTAAGCCAAAACTTCGACATTAGGTCGTCGCATTTTTAAAAAACCGTCCGTATCCCTTTTTTCGGCCAAAACGATTTATTTTCAATCAAGCGATCAATTTTAAATAAAACAGATATTTCAAAAGGTTCCTATAGAGTACTATAGATGCATTGGGTGCTAGTACCTTCCCATTGTATAACCAACCCCCGAACCATAAGATCTCTTTTCAAAAACGCTTTGTATTTGTATTTTTAGTTACATTGCATATTTAGGGTTTTATTTCGCTCTCTTCCCTTTTCCTTTGGAAACAATAAAGCGCGGTGGCGACTCTTGCTTTTGTGAGGCGAATTAATCAATAATTCGATCTCCGATTTACCCCGCTACATTTTTTATCGCTACATATGGGAGGGCAAATTTTGGGGTACAACAATAATGACTTGGGAGATAAATGTTTTGGGGTTGACAATAATCCAACAATCGGTCCAATCCATGTAGACCTAATCTCTTCAAGGTGTCCAACGCACCGTACAAGTAGATATCCTTATATTGTCACTGCATAAAAATGTGCCCCTTCCGTCTAAGTTATTTGATCAACATTCAATGTAAGTCCGCGCTTCATGTTGGATAATATGGAGACAATAACAAGAGTCACCCATATATAAGTGTGGCATCGAGTCATGCCCATTTACGATTCAAACCCTACTTGCAAAATTTCACTTCAATTTCATATTGACTAGAGTGTCAGAAGGTTAATTTTTTTTACATTTGCCCTTTCCTATCATCGGTAGGGGTGTTCGCGGTGAGGTTTGGGCGGTTTTGACGCTAAGAATCATATGGACCACAAGAGAAAAAAACGTGCGGTTTGGTTTAGTTTAGTTGGTTCGGTTTTTTATAAATATTTTATTGAGCCATACATACACATATAGATGACAACATAACTTTGTATTTAGTCATTCACACACTACCAAATAACAACAAAACTCATCATATTTGGACAACAACTTCTCATTTAATATGTAAAAAATAGATTAGACAAAAGTGAAATAATAAACATAAAATAATAGCATAAAATAATATAAAAATATTATAATGAAAAAAATAGAAGAGATGAGAGATTTGTGATGATGAAAAAGAAAGAACATAAGAGATAAGAGATTAGAGAAGAAGGTGTCTGATAAAAACGAAATTGAAAAAGAGAACATTTGCATAAAAATAAAAAGTGAAAAAGAAAGAATATAAGAGAGTAGATATTAGAGAACAAGAGACAAGATGCATGTGGCGAATAAGACACGATAATGCTAAAAGAGATTTGAGAAGACTACAATTGAAACTATAAATGTAAAGATGAAAAAGTTATTCTTAATCATAAGGTTAAGGTATAATAGGTTTAGGTTTGAGTTGAATATGAGTTAAGTAAAATTTAAATTGTAACATAATGGAGTTTGATTCGATTTAACCATACAATTTTGTTAAAAGATGACTTAAACATATCTAAACTAAATACGATTTTTTTTACGATTTCGATTTTGATCATCCTACTAATCATGATATGCCCCGATTCATGACAATAACAATAAAAAAAAAAAAAAAAAAGGCAATGTAATCATTTTATTTAACCTAATTGAACGGCCGCTCTTTCTCCTATCCCTTTCACTTTGCAAACAGTCAACTGCGACTCTTGTTTCACTCATCTCATAGTCACATGCCATTGTACTATCACTCCACATGCTAATTCTCACTCACCACCTCCACCCTTCCATTTCTAAACTAAACCTCATGTTTTCACCTCCATCTCCAACACTGTTCCCTACATTGGATCCTATTTTTTTCACCTATCACCATCATTTCTCATTAATCATAACCCCTACTTTTTCATAATTACCATTCTTTTTTCTTCACATCACACTACATTCTTTTTTCAGATCCACATTAAATAAGTTAGAAACAACATTCAAAACTTACCACCTCCTCAAATTAGTTAACAACTCATGCTTTTTACACCTTATATAAACAAACACATATCTTTAACGTTGACATTGCAAATTTCTCTGTTTCTGTTTTTCTTAACCGTTTCAAAACCCTAAACCCTCAACTAGTTCAAATGAGTTATTATTATTATTATTATTACATTTTTCTGTTTTCACTTTACTTCATTGGTTTCTTAGTGTGTCAATGCAATGCAGAACCTGTTGAAGACAAAAAAGCATTGTTAGAGTTTGTTACTAAATTACCACATTCTAAGCCTTTGAATTGGAATTTGAGTTCTTCAGTGTGTTCTACTTGGAATGGTGTAACTTGTAGTTTAGATCAGTCTCGAATCATCGCGATTCGATTACCGGGATTTGGATTTAATGGCACAATTCCTGTTAATACTATTAGTAGAATCAAAGGTTTGCAGAAATTGAGTCTTGGGTCTAATTTTATAGGTGGTTATTTTCCTGATGATTTTGTTAATTTGAAGAATCTTTCTCTTTTGTATCTTCAGTTCAATGATTTTGTAGGTCCTTTACCTGATTTTGGTGTTTGGAGGAACTTATCTGTTGTTGATTTGTCTAATAATAGATTCAGTGGTGAAATTCCCGATGTAAACTTGCCTTTGTTGGAACAATTGAATTTGTCTAACAACAATTTACAAGGTGTTGTTCCTGTTTCACTTAGGAGGTTTCCGAATTCGGGGTTTGCTGGAAACAATGTTTCTCTTGCAAGTTGTTTGATGCATTGTTCGAAATCTGAGAAACATGGGAGGGTTGGTGGAACATTAGTGTTGGGAAGTATTGTTGTTGGTGGTTTTTTATGCCTTGCAGCATTTATTGTTTTTATGTATGTTTTGTGTTCTAAGAGGAAAGATTGTGATGTTTTTGATGCCAAGTTGGAGAAAGGAGGGAAAATGTCACCTGAAAAAGTGGTTTCTAGAAACCAAGATGCAAACAATAAGCTTTTTTTCTTTGAGGGGTGTAACTATGCTTTTGATTTGGAGGATTTGTTAAGAGCTTCTGCTGAGGTACTTGGTAAGGGAACATTTGGTGCCGCATACAAGGCTGTACTAGAGGATGCAACCACTGTAGTCGTGAAGAGGTTGAAAGAGGTAGCTGTCGGAAAGAAGGATTTTGAGCAACACATGAATGTTGTTGGAAGTCTTAAACATGAAAATGTGATTGAGTTAAAGGCGTATTACTATTCCAAAGACGAGAAACTTGTCGTATATGACTACTATAGTCAGGGTAGCATCTCTGCTTTGTTGCATGGTATGTGACATATATTACTTTTAAACTAATATTGATGTTCAATTGTATATATTTCGATTTTGTTTGATCATCTGTATTCAAAGGATAGATTGTGTATATGTTTGGTATGTTAAACTAGTCAAAATATTGTATCTTGATAACCCAGATAGGACTCGGAGTTTAGCTATGTGAATATCGTGTACGAATATATAATCCTCGTGCATATAAACAACCTTTGCTTTCTGGAAATTTCAGGTAAGAGAGGAGAGGAGAAGGTGGCTTTAGATTGGAATACTCGGATCAAAATAGCTTTAGGTGCTGCACGAGGCCTTGCTCGTATCCATTCTGAAAATGGTGGGAAACTTATACACGGCAATATCAAATCCTCAAACATCTTTCTTAACACTAAACAGTATGGTTGTGTGTCTGATCTTGGCCTGGCAACCATAATGAGCTCAGTCTGCCAGCCTATCTCGCGAGCAGCTGGTTACCGGGCACCAGAAGTTACAGACACCAGAAAAGCAACACAGGCTTCGGATGTTTACAGCTTTGGTGTGGTGTTACTAGAACTTCTAACTGGGAAATCTCCTATCCATACGACTAGAGGAGATGAGATTGTCCACCTTGTGAGATGGGTTCATTCTGTTGTGAGAGAGGAGTGGACGGCTGAAGTATTTGACCTCGAGCTTATGAGATGTCCTAATATAGAAGAAGAGATGGTGGAGATGTTACAGATAGCTATGTCATGTGTTGTAAGGATGCACGATCAAAGACCTAACATGTCAGAAATTGTGAAGATGATTGAGAATGTGAAGCAAGTCGATTCAGAGAATCCACCATCATCTGAGAACCAAGTTGAAAATGCAACACAGCATAAATCCTCTCAAGGTGACAGTCCACCTCCTACCAAAGGAGATGAATAATAGAAAGCTTCTGCATTTTAGTGTATCTGAAAATGCTGTTCTCCAAATTTTGAACAAAGAGATTTTTTTTATCCGAAAATGCTCTTTATCCTTAACTTGTTTGATATTATATTTTCTGTTTTATATTTTCGGAAGCTCCCCAAAATATTTGCAATCACATTGACGGTTAAAATGATTTCAAAATAACTTCTTATGCTTAGCCATTAGAGTGTTTGCAAGTACTGTCACTGCATGTTCCACCGTGATTCCTTGTTTCGCTCACTTCTTTCCGCTTTGGAAAGCTTTCCTCCGGTAGTCCGGTTTAGTGTGCATTAATTGGCATGTTGCTCTAAGAACAAAGGTGTTTCACACCAATATTTAAAGCAGTTGTTGCATTTTGCCTCAAAATTTTAAGGATCACAGCAACCATAGAATGCATTTTTCTATGCTGTGACATTAAATGAGCTTATTGCAAAACTATATAACAATATAAATGCATATAGAAATTAATAAGTGTTAGTAGGATAGAAAACTAACTGAGCTAGGTAGAAAAGTTTGGTATTTTGAGTAGTTTTCAGCTTTCAAGTTTCTGTTTATTAAGGAAACTACTAATTTAATATGTTTGCCTGTTTTGGTAGGCCTTCCTCCATTATGAAAGAGTATTAACTTTGTCCCAAAACCATATTGATTGTCCCACCTACAATGCATGTAGTTTTTTTTTTGGGTAGAGTGGTTTGTTGTCTGTAAAGTGTGAAGTGTGAGTTAAAATTCACACTTCAAATGAAAAAATGATTGTTAAGATATAAGGAAAATGATTGTTAAAGTTCTAATCATGATGAATGACATGTACACTGTCGGCAAGCTAGTGCATCCTATTTTATTGCTAAAAAGCCTTTTGGGTTTGATTGGATTTTTGTAACTTACTTTTTTTTCTTATCATTATTCTTAAGAGAATACTCCTATAGTCCTACTATGTATCACTTCACACACATCTTTTTATTATTTTGAAATAGGTCATCAAACATTCACTTATATTTTAACTCATATTAATTAATATAATAAATAAATAATAATTCAAATAAAAATATAAATCATCTTATTGCATAATTAAATCATTAAATAAATTAAAACTTCTTATAAATAAATAACTAATAGAATTAATTTAAGTATATAATTGAATAATTTATTAAGGGGTTAAATATATGTTATCCCTCCATTTATAACGAGTTTTCATTTGTTCTCCTATAAGAATCTTTTTTTGATCTCCTCTTAACTTTTTCAGATTCTCTCAAATATGACCCTGATAAAGCATTTTCATGAAGATTCTCCAAACATATCTTATGTGGCATTTAATATTTTGTTGACTGGATATTTAATTTTATAATTAAAAGAAAAATGAACTTACAAAATAAATATTTTCTTATCCCCTCCACTTGGAAACCTAGGGCTCACAGTTGTCCCTTTCACCCAAAATAGAAATTGGAGACGAGGAAGACGAAGAAAGTGAAGCAATCGGAGAAGATCAAAGTCACGGTGCAATCACAGTGCAACGAAGCAAAGGACCATCTTGAAGAAGACGCAAAGGCTTCGCAAATGTCACATGTTCGTTTTTCCACTGCATGTTGGTTTAAAGTTTGTCTTATCTCTTAAGTATTTATCGTTTTCCCAATGTCTATTAGTGTAAAGTTTGTGTTATCTATATGTAGCAACTAATTTTTAAATTGAGAGTCGCCACTATTATTTTTTTATCCTAAGGAAGGAAATCTAACAAAAAACCCTAATTCACAGACAGAGATTCTAAGTTTCGGACTCAATTAGACGAAAGGAAGGTGTTAGGCACCTTTCATTTACCTTGTTCACAAGGATACTAGGTTTTAGTTTTAAGTTCGACTAAAATAGGGTTTTAAATTTTAATAGGAGAAAATGGATTTTAATTTTTAATAAGGGAACTCGCTACGATTTTTGATCGTATGCCCACGTATCCTCTTATGAGGAATCAGAGTCTCAATTCGTAGTTCGTATGGGGTTGGTGTTTTTTAGGGGTCGCAAACATACTTTGAATCACCTCGCATTTTGGCCGGGAGTAGTGATTGCGGAGATTTTGGCTAAACGCACGGTTAGTCAAAATCTGTTTGAAACCTTTTTGCAAAAAACAGTTGATTAGATTAGTTGATTGTGAAAAATAGTTTGTTGTTTGTTGCGTGTTTTTTAATCGTATTAACTTTAAAAATTCTTGATTAATGCATGATCAAAAAGATATTTAATGCAAAATATATAAAATAATGTTCATGAGTTTTGAATAAAAATAATTTGTTTATGATAATATAAATAATATTCATATGTAATAAATAAAGGATATAAAAAAATATAATAATATTTACATATAATAATAATATAAAAATTAATATTAATAATAGTAATAATTATTATTATAAAAGATAGTAAAAATAATAACAATAGAAAATATATAAAAGATAGAAAAATTGTTAAAATTAAACAGGGGTGTAATTTATATTAGTAAGTAAAATAAGAGGGTGTTAAAAGGAGTCTGGCTAGGCCCATTGTATAGACTGGACAAGGGGGTGCTATTTTCTGTGCGTTTTAGTGAAACAGGCGAACGGGGGTGCGGAACTTAATGGGCTTAGGCCCATTGCAAATTGGAGAGAGGCCTGGTCGTTCACGTGTATGAGGGAGTACGGGACTTACGGTGAACCTGGCCTCACGGTCGTTCAAACATGATCTAACGATGAGATTTAAGGATGCATGCTAGCTACTGTAAACGCGCGCGTATTGGATCTAAACAGAATATAAGTTGTTTTTACATTATTATTTCATTATTTGCTACAACTTTTCATCTTTCTCTCTCGCGAATCCGGAAAAACCCTTCCCTTCATCTTCTTCTTCTTACAGCCCTTTCCCTGTAACCTTAATGTCCCTGCAGTGACGCAAACCCAACCTCCCTTATCTTAACCCTCATCAGGAAAATTACAAGTGAATAAAGAAAGAAGCTAAGTGTCCTTACCCTTGTGCGATTTCTTCTTGCTCTGATCTCTGAATTTCTGGATTTAAGCTAATCCCTCTTTCTGTTTCTCTGATTCGTAGGTCACGGTGAAGATTGCAGCGACGCGGTGAAGCAAGGACGGCGAGGTTATCAGTGGTGATTAGGGTTTCAGATGTTGAAACCCTAATCGCTCTTCTTCTTCTTCAACGCTTGGATCGGTATTTGCTCTTTCGTGTTCTTCTTCAACTTCCGTTCTTCCAAAATTCTTCCCCCATTTCTTCTGTATCTGGTTTAGTATTTATAGGGTTGTCATTAGGGTTTAAACAATTGCTTAGATTTAGAGACTTAGAGATAAATTAAGGATTCAAATTGTTGTAGATTTGAGATTTGTTGTATTTTTTAGATCAAAATTAATTTTTGGATTTGTTGATTTTGCACACTTGATCGAATGTAATCCGTATTTTGTATATTCGCATTAACTGCAAAAGATTTGTTTTTAGTAATTTTTAGATTTGATTCGATTTCAATTGCAATCTAAACAGTAAGTGTTATTGCGTAATTTTATGGCTTCGATCGCTACAGTATGTGTTACTGATTTGGGCTTCGCGTTGTTATTGTTTACGGTCCAACTTGTAAAGGAGCTGCAAATACCACTGTATAAATTGGGCCTAATTTCCTAACAACTTTGATCCAAACAAATATTTTTTTTAGAAACACCTTATAAAAAAAAGTCTAATAAAATGTTTCAGAAAACATTTAATGATAAACAACAAAATAATTATAAAAAGATTTAATAAAACAGTAACAAATGTCCATTGGGGCGAAAACTCAGTGGGCCTGTAAATTATCGTTCAGCCTACAATATCATTTCCCTTTTTTTATTACAGCAAAAAAAACACAACTTTCCAATTCAATTCGGCTTGCGCATTATCTCCTGTTCAGCCCAGCAAGACTGCATTTTTATTACAGCAACATGTTTTTATACTACTGGCCCAAATAGTTTTCAAAACAATTTTTCCCAAATAATCTTTAATAAAGGATCTTAAAACCCAATATCTAATAACCAAAAATTGCTTCAACAAAAACAGCAAAAAAGTTAATTGGGCTTAACTTAATGGGCTTAGTTATTGATAAGCACACCCCCCTTTTTATCAACTTAACCTAAACAAGCTTATGCAAAATAAACTTAATAATTATTATTCTTTTGAAATAATTCCCATTTTTGAATCGCATGGGCCATTGACCAACATGCTTCGAGAATGGGTTTATGAGTCTTTCTGATTTAGAAAGCCTCACTTAAATACACCCCTAGTCTTGGATAAATATGGGCCATCAGATATTGTTGTACCATCTTTAATTAAATATTTTTTCTATTTTAAAATAAATCATCGAGGTAGGGAAAATTTGGGGTACGACAGCTGCCCCTATTCAATTATCTTCCAATCGAATAGCGTGAGAATGCACGAGTCTTGCACATTCTGATTGGGAGTTTATTGAATACTTGGAATACCCAAAATTTGTCCGACGATCATATGGTTACACTGATATAGCATACCCTTACGAGTCTTGAGGAAGTGGGCAAAGCTGATGATATATCGCTTACCAGGGTTTGATGACGCGGCAGGTGGTCTTGAGCTTGAGAGAAATCTTATCCGTTTTGGTTTGCTTTTGCTTATTCGTCCTTTTGGGGGGATGAATAATTCAATACTTGATGATGCATGGCTGCTTGGAGACTGAGGTCATGGGTTATGTCTGTGAATCGCTGCATGACGTCTTAGGCGATAAGCTAGATTTTGTTTTCCGAACATTGCTGCATGTCGTCTTAGGCGATGGGTTGAATAAGGAGAGTACATTGAGGCTTAGAGGCAGTGTATCGAGCTTTACGAATACATTGCGGCTTAGAGGCAATGTAGTGAGCTTACAAATACATTGCGGCTTAAAGGCAATGTGCTGAGTTTTGCGAATACATTGCGGCTTAAAGGCAGTGTATCGAGTTTTGCAAATACATTGTGGCTTAGAGGCAATGTGCTGAGTTTTGCGAATACATTGCAGCTTAGAGGCAGTGTACCGAGTTTTTCAAATACATTACGGCTTAAAAGGAAATGTGCTGAGTTTTTGCGAATACATTGCGGCTTATAGGCAATGTACCGAACTTGCGAATACATTGCAGCTTAGAGGCAATGTAATGATTTTTGAGAATACATTGCGGCTTAGAGGCAATGTACTGGGTTTTGAGAATACATTGCGGCTCAGAGGAAATGTACTGGGTTTTGTGAATACATTGCGGCTTACAGGCAATGTACTGAGTTTGCGAATACATTGCGACTTAGAGGCAATGTACTGAGTTTTGAGAATACATTGCGGCTTAGAGGCAATGTACTAAGTTTGCAAATACATCGTGGCTTAGAGGCAATGTACTGAGTTTTGAGAATACATTGCGGCTTAGAGGCAATGTACTGAGTTTTGCAAATACATTGCGGCTTAGAGGCAATGTACTAAGCTTGCGAATACATTGCGGCTTAGAGGCAATGTACTGAGTTTTGCGATTACATTGCAGCTTAGAGGCAATGTACTGAGTGTTGTTCATTACTGCATGGAGACTTAGGTAATGGACTAATTTATAAGGAACTTATCACTGCATGGAGACTTAGGTGATGGGCTGAACGTGTCACGACATGGAGACTTAGGTGACGAGTTGAGTCACAGGAGAAGTGTTTTGTTGACTGACCTTTGAATAATTGGGTTGAGGGTAAGATGGTTTGTTTGATGTGTGATACATGCGTATGATGTTTGATATTGAGATGGGACCCTGGGCGTATGTGTATTGAATTGTATGTATATGCAAAATGTATGATGTGAATATGCTCTGGATATGCAAAATGTATGTATGCAATGTGCGTAAAATGCGTGTATGCTTTGAAATTCTATGAAGACTATTTTTGTCATTCTCCCCTTTAAATCATTGGTTTAGAGTTATCACTCCCCTGGCATTGTATGTAGTGTCGTCGTAGCTTTGTTGAATTTGCGGTGAAAAAGTGCTAGTAAACTTTTGAACATTTTTCTATGTTACAAGCACAAGTGTAGCCGTAGACGTATGTATTGACCTATGTGTAGACTTTTGTATGTTGTAAGCGCATGCGTAAGCGTGGACGTAGACATGTGTGTAGAATTTGTATTGTTGATGCAGGAGTAGACATGGACGTAGACGTGGATTTTCTTTCGATATTTTTCTAACCAAAATGCTTTTTTCAATGTTTTGTCAAATGCTTTTATTTTGTTAATTTCCCCGAAATGATTTCAAGACAATATTCACAAGTAATAATCATAGTATTTTGTAAACAAGTCAGAGAAAAGAAAACCGCAATTTGAAAGATGCAAAGAAAGCAAATGTTTTGTTGATATGCCTCTGAATAGGCGAGAGTACAAGATGCAGTTCCTAGAAAGAGGTAATTACAGAAATTTTTACAACTGTAAATGGCAATGAAAAATGATAATTGCTGCTGCTGTTTCCCAATATCCTTTTAATGATCTTATCTCCTTTGCTTCTGAGTTGTATGATTCAAATCTATCTCTCCTGCCGTGGTTCGTAGTCGCAGTTCTTAGATCGCAGTCTTTTTGTTCTTTATTTCTTTTTGAGTGATCCCTAACTTTTGCCTGGATTGCCCTTTCGGGTTTTCAATCCACCGGGATAATTTTTTTGTTATATGCCTCTAATTTTTTCCTGGATCTCCCTTTAGGGTTTTCGATCCACCGGGACGCTCCTTTTTGCCTAAGTCGCCCATTTAGGGTTCGAGCTTAGCGAATTTCTTATACATAGTATTTTTTGACTACGTCTGAGTTTGCCGGATGCGGTAATTCTTCCTCATCCATTGTTGTGAGGATAAGACCACCTCCAGAGAATGCTGTTTTGACTACGTATGGACCTTCGTAGTTGGGTGTCCATTTACCATGTGAATCGAGGCGAGGTAGTAGAATCTTCTTGAGCACTAGATTCCCTTCTTTGAATATTCGAGGACGGACTTTCTTGTTGAAGGCTCTCTTCATCTGCTTCTGATGTAGCTGACTATGGCACAAAGTTGTCAATCGTTTTTCTTCAATAAGGTTGAGTTGATCAAGCTGTGTTTGCACCCATTCTGCTTCTTTCAGATTTGTTTCCATTAGAACCCAAAGTGATGGTATCTCGATTTCAACTAGAAGTACTGCCTCCATGCTATATACCAGCGAGAAAGGAGTCGCGCCTGTTGATGTGCGTACAAAAGTGCGATATCTATGTAGAGCGAAGGGAAGCATTTCATGCCAATCTTTGTATGTCTTCACCATCTTCTGGATGATTTTCTTGATATTTTTGTTGGCTGCTTCAATGGCCCCATTCATCTTTGGTCTGTATGGTGAGGAATTATGATGCTCGATTTTAAAGTCGTCGCACAGTTCCTTCATCATTTTGTTGTTTAAATTGGACCCGTTACCTGTAATTATCCGGCTTAGGACACCGTATCTGCATATGATATTCTGCTTGATGAAGCGTGTAACCACTTGACTTGTCACGTTGGCGTAGGACGCCGCTTCTACCCATTTGGTAAAGTACTCGATGCCTACCAATATAAAATGGTGTTCGTTGGATGCTTTCGGCTTGATCATGCCAATCATATCAATTCCCCACATTGAGAATGGCCAAGGGGAGCTCATGACATTCAGAGGAGTGGGTGGCACATTTATCTTATCGGCGTAGATTTGACATTTATGACACGTCTTCGTGTAGTGATAACAATCGGCTTCCATTGTTAACCAATAATACCTTGCTCGCAGAATATTTCTAGCCATGGCATGCTCATTCGTATGAGTCCCGAAAGTACCCTCGTGGATTTCTCTCATAAGTTGTGATACGTGTAGCGATAAAAAATGTAGCGGGGTAAATCGGAGATCGAATTATTGATTAATTCGTCTCACAAAAGCAAGAGTCGCCACCGCGCTTTATTGTTTCCAAAGGAAAAGGGAAAGAGCGAAATAAAACCCTAAATATGCAATGTAAATAATAATAAAATACAAAGCGTTTTTGAAGAGATCTTATGGTTCGGGGGTTGGTTATACAATGGGAAGGTACTAGCACCCAATGCATCTATAGTACTCTATAGGAACCTTTTGAAATATCTGTTTATTTAAAATTTGATTGCTCGATAATAAATAAATCGTTTTGGCCGAAAAGGGGTACGGATAGGTTTTTGAAGATATGACGACCTAATGTCGAAGTTTTGACTTAAAACGGTATAAGTTTTGAAGAAAGTGGATATTTGAGGAAAAATTATCCTAAGTTTCGATGAAATGAGAGTATTCGCTCGATCGTTTTTTGAGGACATGAAGTCAACAAAAACTAGACAATTCCCTTGGATTGGTGCAAAACAGAATAATCAAGTAAAAGATGAAATATTTAAACAGAAAATTATGAGATAAATGATACACAACAACTAAATGTGAACATGCATTTTTATATGATTTTGTTTAATATGTGAAAAGAAAATGTTTTAATTGGTTTTCATTTTAACATAGATAAAAGGTAATGAGAATTAATAGAAATGTTTTTTAAGGTTTTTATATGTTTCTATTTTTTATGTCTTTTTTTTATATTGGTATTTAACCAAAATGAGGGGAGTAAATTAAAGAAAAATAGCATGTTTTTTAGTTTTCTCATTTTTACTTTCATATGTTTTTAGAGATATTAAATATTTTTCAAACTAAATAAAACTTACAAGTCATGAATTTAAATCTAATTAGAAATAAGGAAGACTAAAGTTATTAAATAAACCTAAACTTAAACTAAATAAGATTTGGGCAAAATATTAAAAATTGTCTAATTAAAACTATATGTTTATTTCTAAGAAACTAACTAATCTAAATTAAATAAGTTTAGCTAAGAAAATGAATAGAATTGAACTAAAGAGCATATAAAAGAAATGGGGTGTGAATTTAGGTCAGGGGGTATGATCAGAAAACAGAGGCGCAAGGCCCAGTAAAAGGGCAACTCAGACCCATCAACTCTTTTGATATTATATTCTAATTATTAAAAAAAAGAAAATAAGAAAGCTAAGAGGAAAAAGTGATGAAACGGCAATGTGGTGTCTAGGACTGGAAAGAGGTGACTATTTGGCAGAGGTGAGAAGAGTTTCACGGAAAGGTTATCAATTTGACGAAAGAAACTGAGGCGGAGCGTATACAATAAAGAAGAAAAAAAGGGTTTCGCTGTTTATGAAGGAATCGAAGAGAGTTCGGCGCGGAGGAGAACAAAGGGTTAGCAGAGAAGGGGGTTGCAGGGTGGTGATGGAAATCGTAGGTCTTCTTCTTGCACTTCTTGACGTCACCACGGAGACGGAGGACAAGGTGAAGAGTGGATTCCTTCTGGATGTTGCAGTCAGTGGTGGTGCGGCCGTCTTCGAGCTGTTTGCCGGCGAAGGTGAGACGTTGCTGGTCCGGTGGTATCCCTCCTTTGTCCTGGATCCGGAGATGTTGGATGTGAGGGTGAAGAAATTGAGAAGCTGCTAGGGTTTGGAGTTGCGGATTTGAGAGTGGCAGAAGAATAGAATGAAGATGATAGTGATGAACCGTGAAGTCCGAATGGGTAATTGAAAAAAGGTTTGTGAATTTCCTATATTATTTACAAGTTGATTTTAAATTAACGGTGTGTTTATGATTGTGTCGGTCTTGCAACATTATGAGTTTTGAAATTTATCAATTGAATTATTGCCGGTGTTTAAATAGGGATTTGATGTGTTGCTGTAACAGAATAGGGGTAGAGTTGATGAAGGCAGCGATTAGCTTATCGCTCTTTGAAGTTTGTCTGCTTGTTGGATTATTGCGATTGTACATCGATGCAATTGTTGAGTGGAATTGTTATTTTCTGTTTTCACTTGCAGGTAAAAGAAGCAAGGTAGATTGATGCGAGATTGGAAGGAGATTGTTGATTGAATCAGAAGATTGTGAAGATAGTGAAGATTGCTTTTGCGATGAATATGATGATCGAAGAGGATTAAAGGTTTTGAAGAGGAAGGTGATAAAGACTTTGAGATGAAGATTCAGTGAGAGAGAGCAGTTGTGCATGGAAGATGAATATTGTTGCAAAAAAAACAGAGTGATCTGGAGTTTTATTTACGATTCTTCTGCAGAATGAAGAAAGAATCAATGCAAGGTAATTTTTGTTATTATATTTTTGTTAGAGTTGTGGAAATTCTGTTACTTGAGAATTGATCTGAGCCTTCGATTTTTACTTCGATTATAAGATCCAATGGATGAGATTGACCTGACATGAGGTTAGATATGGTTGTTTTTTCTGAGATGGAATTGAGAAGATCGAAGAATGCTTTTTGTTCAAGTGGGTTAATGGGAGGAGGTTCGTTGTTTTCAGATGTCAGGACAACGAAAAGGATGAAGGCGAACCAAAGGAAATGGATATGGTGAGAAGCATATATTACAGTGAAGCTTTTGGGGGTAAGAAACATATTTTTTACTTTTTATTGTATATTTTCCTCTTTCGAAATTAACAGTAACACGTCTTTGCAGCGGCAAGCAAATGAAACCCTTAATAACCAATCCCCCCTATTGCAAAAGATGATGGATTATCGTGAAGCTGAAGCAAATATAACGTCGAAATTAATAAAAATGGAGTCATAAACCTGGTATGTTGAATTGTCCTTTGACTATGTTCTTGGTCTTTCTCTAACTTTCCTTATGAACCTGAATTACATCTTCTGCATTTGTGTAGTGGCTGTTGGTTGAAACACTTTTCTCTCCTGTGTCTGCTTTGGTTCCACGAATTTTTATCTTGGCACCAATTTCCTTCTCTAGTCGCTTTTGATTATCACCTCCAGGCCCATATGTTAGACCAATGAATTTATACCCAGGATGCTCTTGGACCGGTACATATGGTAAGGTTTTTGTGATGAATCTGAAGAAAGCTGATGGTTGATGGTTTAGGCCAAGGTGTTTGTATATTTCCTGGTTTGTTTATGTTGATCAACGGTTTATCAGTGTGCAGGTTTTTATTGTTTTTATGCTGTGCAGAATGGTTTTGCAGTAGGTTATGTGGTTTAGCAATATGCTATGGTTTTGAATGGTTTAGATGTAGGTTCTGTGGTTTTGCCTTGGAGCAAAAAATGATTTTTTTGCTTTGATAGTCTTGTCTAGAACCCCCCTTCCTGCAGGTTATGGCCTCTCCTTTTGAAGGGGTTTTTCTCTCATATAGCCGTTGCTTCTTTTGGTGATGGCTCAGGTTTGAGTATATTTAATATATTTTCTTGATGCTCTGCACATATGCTGCTACATATGGTTTGACTTTATTCCTATTTCATGCTTAAACCAAAACCTGCAAAACTAAACCTTTTTCTCTCTTCTCTCTCAAGTACATATTGATACATAAAAATGATATCCTGTACTGCTGTTCTGAAAAAGCAATAGGCTGGAATATGATGAAAAAGGGAAATACTTGCTTGCACATTGTTTGAAATTGTATATCTCTTTTGTCTTGCATGGAAGCCTATGTTACTCTCCTATATGGCTGCAGGTTAACGTTAGCTTTTACTTGTGGGAAATGGCATATGCTGTTACTTGTATGCTGTATGTTTTTTTTTGAAATATGCATTTGGATTTTTGAAAAATGCAATTGATTTCTAATGTGCTATTTTGACAAGAAAAATGATTTGTGCATTCATAAAAATTCCTCCCTTTTTGTGAACCGGGAGAAATCTCGTGATTTGCAAAAAGGGCAAACTGATTCCGGCCGTTTGCTTTTAATGATGAACATTAAATTTATTTTTTTTGCTCTTAATTGTTTATTCAATTCTGACTTTCTTTTAATCGTTTTTGCAGATAAAATTTAAATGAGCAGACAAGAGCATTGGATGGAAGATTTAGAATTAGAATTTAGAAAAATAGCTTTTTATTTTACTTTAAGCATTTGTGTAATTGTCTTTATAAATATTTTGTAATAACACAACATTTAAATGACAATTGTAATGAATAGAATAAAGTGAATAAAATTCTATTATTTCTCAATTAATTCTTTTTCTTTCCAATTACTCATTTATTGTTTATAATTCTTTAAATTATATAATGACTGAAAATCAAATCCAATCATTTAAATTCAGAATGACAAACAAATAAATAAACATCATTGACTAATTAACAAATTCAACTATTTAATTCATTATTCATAATATTCTAAATTATAATAATTAAAAAATAAAATTTTAATTATTTAACCCAGAATGATAAAGAATTAAATAATCATTGTTGACCAATTAATAAACCCATTCTCAAATGTTTATTTCATTATTCATAAGTCTTTAAATTATATAACAATTGAAAAAATAGATTCCAATTATTTAAATTTAAGATAATGAATAATTAATAAACGTCATTTAAATCTTGATTAGTTAATAAATTTAGCGTTCAACAAATAAACAGCTCCCGACCCGAAAAAGTTGTGAATTTTTAAATTGCTTTGAAAATTTGATAAAAATAGGTCAAAACCCTTGCAATGCGAATGATGCAGATGGAAGACGGTATCTTAGGTCAAAATTTGGGGTACAACAGCTGCCCCTATTTAAGTTCCTTCTATCCGGAGATATGAAGATTTAATTCTTCGTCTCGACGAGATTGAAGGTACTTAAATACATAATTACGCAAATTTTGTCCTAAGATGCCATCATCATGCAGTGATATGAATGTAGTGCTTGAATTCACAGAGAAAGATATTGTACGAAACAAGACAATGCTGGAGGAATCGAACACCAACAAAACACAGAGACATGAATTATACGCTACTGGGGAAACGAGCTATCGACTTCAAACGACAGACTCCTGACAGCGAATAAAATTGAGGGGATACGACCTCTGACCCTAACAAAGAAGGCGTCTTGCATAGGCCGTAAAGATTATTGACCCAAAACAGTGAGTTCTCAACTCAAGGTCGATGGTAGACAGAGAGTATCAAAATGCTGATAACTGATTACCGACTTCTGGAGGTATAGATTCGTAACAGACTTCTCTGCTAGATTTTCAGAGATATACTCATTAATGCTGAGGTAATAAGATTGTAGATACGAAGGTTGTTCAAATAAAGAAAACTGCCATTTGTTGTTGTCCAGAGAAAATACCGATAACATACAAGCTGCTCAAATAAAGAAGCTGCCGCTTGTTGTTGTCCAAAGAAAATACCGATAACATACAAGCTGCTCAAATAAAGAGACTACCACTTGCTGTATTCCAGAAAGTAATAACGTACAAGTTTCTCAAGTAAAGAGACCGCCGCTTGCCGTTTTCCGAAGAATAATAACGTACTGGTAACTCGTGAGGAGCTACTGCTTGTCGCTTTCAAAAAAATAAATGACGCACTAGTAGCTCGTGAAGAACTGCTGCTCGGCGCTTTCAAAAAAAGTAAATGACGCCCTAGTAGCCCGTGAAGAACTGCTGCTCGACGCTTTCAAAAAATAAATGACGCACTAGTAGCTCGTGAAGAACTGCTGCTCGGCGCTTTCAAGAAGTAACGTACAAGTTGCTCATGAAGAGCTGCCGCTTGTCGTTTTCCAACGGTGTCTATAACGTACAAGTTGCTCATGAAGAGCTACCTCTTGTCATTTTCCAAAATAATAATAACGCACAAGTTGCTCGTGAAGAGCTGCCGCTTGTCGTATTCCAAAGTGATAACGCACAAGTTGCTCGTGAAGAGCTGCCGCTTGTCGTTTTCCAAAATGATAACGCACAAGTTGCTCGTGAAGAGCTGCCGCTTGTCGTTTTCCAAAATGATAACGCGCAAGTTGCTCGTGAAGAGCTGCCGCTTGTCGTTTTCCAAAATGATAACGCACAAGTTGCTCGTGAAGAGCTGCCGCTTGTCGTTTTCCAAAATGATAACGCGCAAGTTGCTCGTGAAGAGCTGCCGCTTGTCATTTTCCAAAGAGTAACTCAGAAGGAAGTTGCGATGACACTGGCAGAGAATAAAAATCTTCGTCAAAGAGAACCCTGAATCAATCCTTCCCGAGGAGATCACCTACTTAAAGGTGCAACATAAATGCACCAGCCGTCTAGGTCGCGAACGTACTGGGGAGAATCAAAGAAATAGCCTACGCAAGAGGCAGCAACTTCATCCAGGAATAACCTAGAGAGAAAACAGTCAAACAAGACTCCACCCAATGAGAAAGTAACTCAATTGGGGAATTCCTCGTATTCAGAAATGGGCAAGGTAGGCTAAACCAAAATCATCCATGAGGATTAGCTCAGTTGGGGAATTTAGAAAGGAAGCACATTTCCTGCCTAAGCTAACCTTCTACTTGGAAAGAAAAATGTACGTTGTTCGAATAAACAAAGTACGACCCAAAATCAACGGCGAATGTGGATATGCATGCTGATATGAGTGTAAATGAATAAATGAATGTTATGCTGACAAAACCGACAGATGGAATATCTTGGAGATAATAAGATGTCACAGCAAAATAGATACTCGGCCAATCTTGAAAAGACGGAAGATAAACGGAACTGGAAACACACAGCAACGTCGGAGGGTATCACGCTACAAGGTCCAAGTCTTCTGAGGAGAAAAGCATCCAAATCCAATCTTCTAACACCAATAGATCACGGTATGAGACAAAACGTACCAAACTTCGGAAATCGCCCAACTAGAGATAGCCAAAACAATGCTCAACTGGAAAAGCTGGGGAGTCACCAAACTTAGTACCACTAGAAACACAAGTTTCCACAACCAACACCTCATGGCGATTTTGAAATAAAACATGTTCATCATGCGAGGATAAATTACTGTACTACTTCGCAGTTCCTGGCTTGACCATCCTTGGAACAAACTGTTAATATTCCTTTCGTTATCCACGACACATATTTAAAATAAGAACACTTAAGTAAATTTGTTTCAAGTATTTTTTCATAAAAATTAAAATTTTGCCCACAAAAGGTAAGTGCTCAAATTCCATTGATAAGAGGTAGTTCGCTAACAATGCGACTCCAACGGTTTACAAAAGCTTGGGGAAATAATACATGAAATAAAAGGTCATACAAAAACAATGATCGCTATTCTCCCTAACAACTTTGAATTCCAGAATGTGCTCAGATGCCAAGGCTGATTTGACCAGAAATTTGCCTAAGCGAAATACTTCTTGACTGCATCGGCGTTCAAGGGACGTGGGAGTTCTTCACCGTCCATATCGGTGACAATCAAGGCACCCCCAGAGAAAACTTTCTTAACAACATACGGTCCTTCATAATTCGGAGCCCACTTGCCCCTAGAATCAGGTTGGAAAGATAATATTTTCTTGAGTACAAGGTCACCTTCTCTGAACTCGCACGGTCGAACCTTCTTATCAAAAGCCTTCTTCATCCTTTGCTGGTACAACTGACCGTGACACAAAGCTGTCAATCTCTTCTCTTCGATTAGATTCAACTGATCATATCTACTTTGACACCATTCAGCCTCAGAAAGTTTAGCTTCCATCAACACTCTCAGAGACGGAATCTCAACCTCCACGGGGAGTACTGCTTCCATACCGTAAACTAGGGAAAATGGGGTCACGCCCGTTGAAGTTCGAACTGAAGTACGGTATCCGTGTAAAGCAAACGGAAGCATTTCATGCCAATCTTTATAAGTTACCACCATCTTCTGGACAATCTTCTTGATGTTCTTGTTAGCAGCTTCAACAACCCCATTCATCTTCGGTCTGTAAGGAGAGGAATTATGGTGTTCGATCTTGAACTCTTCACAAAGCTCTCTCATCATCTTGTTATTCAAATTCGAACCATTATCAATGATGATCTTGCTCGGGATACCGTATCGACAAATGATCTGATTCTTGATAAATCTGACTATCACCTGTCTGGTTACATTAGCATAAGATGCTGCTTCCACCCATTTAGTAAAATAATCGATTGCTACCAAGATGAAACGATGACCATTTGAAGCTTTGGGTTCAATCATTCCAATCATATCAATGCCCCACATAGAGAAAGGCCAAGGTGAAGAAATAACATTGAGGAGAGTCGGCGGCATGTGCATCTTATCCGCATAAATCTGGCATTTATGACACTTCTTCACATACTTGCAGCAATCAGATTCCATTGTCATCCAATAGTAACCAGCTCTTAACATCTTTCTAGCCATTGCATGTCCATTGGCATGAGTGCCAAAGGATCCTTCGTGTAATTCTTGCATCAGCATGTCCGCTTCACGTCTGTCTACACATCTGAGCAAGACCATGTCGTAATTCCTCTTATACAAAACTTCTTCATCGAGAAAGAAACTGCTTGCTAATCTTCTCAACGTCTTCCTATCTTTGTTGGATGCCCCAGGCGGGTACTCTTGAGTTTGAAGAACACGTTTAATGTCATGGAACCACGGTTTGTCGTCGGTGACCTCTTCCACTGAAAACACATGAGCAGGTCTGTCAAGGCGCATAACTCGGATTGTAGTCACATCGTTCCAACCATTCACTTGAAACATTGAAGACAAAGTAGCTAAAGCATCAGCCATTTGATTCCCGTCTCTAGGGATATGATGTAATTCCACCTTGTTGAAGAAAGTTAACAACCTTCTAGCGTAGTCTCTGTAAGGGATCAAACCAGGATGACGGGTCTCCCATTCTCCTTTGATTTGATTAATCACCAATGCCGAATCTCCATAAATATCAAGAATTTTAATCCTTAGGTCTACTGCTTCTTCGAGACCCATAATACACGCCTCATACTCAGCCATGTTGTTCGTGCAGTCAAACTTCAATCTTGCCGTGAACGGGATATGAGTACCTCAGGGAGTGACGATGATTGCCCCAATTCCATTTCCATAGGAATTCACAGCTCCGTCAAATATCAAACCCCAACGGGATTCAGGATCAGGTCCTTCTTCAGGTAATGGCTCTTCACAATCTTTAGCTTTCAAGTACATAACATCTTCATCTGGGAAATCAAACTTGATGGATTGATAGTCTTCAATTGGTTGGTGAGCCAAATGATCGGCTAAAATACTCCCTTTGATCGCTTTCTGAGTGTGATACTCAATGTCATATTCAGATAACAACATCTGCCAACGGGCTATCCTTCCGGATAAGGCGGGCTTCTCAAAGATATACTTGATCGGGTCCATTTTGGAGATCAACCAAGTAGTGTGATTAATCATATACTGGCGTAGACGGCGAGCAGCCCAGGCTAAAGCACAACAGGTTTTCTCAAGCAACGAGTATCGAGGCTCACAGTCTGTGAATTTCTTACTCAAATAATATACATCATGTTCTTTTCTTCCGGTCTCGTCTTGCTGACCAAGCACACATCCCATGGAGTCTTCCAATATAGTCAGGTACATAATCAAAGATCTTCCTTCCACCGGAGGAATCAAAATGGGAGGTTCAAGCAAATATTCTTTGATGCTATCAAAAGCTCTCTGACAATCTTTTGTCCACACACATCCTTGGTTCTTCCGAAGAAGCTTGAAAATCGGCCCACAGGTAGCAGTCATATGAGATATAAATCTAGAAATATAGTTCAGTCTCCCAAGGAATCCTCTTACTTGTTTTTCTGTCTTGGGTGCGGGCATTTCCCGAATAGCTTTGACTTTATCAGGATCTACCTCAATACCTTTCTGACTGACAATGAACCCCAGAAGTCTTCCAGAACGAACACCAAAAGTGCACTTGTTGGGATTCAGACGGAGTTTGTACTTTCTCAAACGCTGGAATAACTTCAACAAATGTTCCAAATGATCTTCCTCAGTTTGTGATTTGGCAATCATGTCATCCACATACACTTCAATCTCTTTATGCATCATGTCATGGAACAAAGCAGTCATGGCTCTTTGGTATGTTGCACCAGCATTCCTCAAACCAAACGGCATAACCCGATAACAGAAAGTTCCCCAAGGTGTAATGAAAGCGGTCTTCTCCATATCTTCCGGCGCCATCTTGATTTGATTGTAACCAGAGAAACCATCCATGAAAGAAAAGACTTTGAACTTGGCGGTACTGTCGACCAATACGTCAATATGAGGTAATGGGAAATCATCCTTCGGACTAGCTCTATTCAAATCTCTGTAGTCTACACACATCCGAACTTTGCCATCCTTCTTTGCAACAGGCACTATATTGGCTAACCATTGAGGATAGACCGATGTAACAAGGAAACCTGCATTGATCTGCTTCTGAACCTCCTCTTTGATTTTGTCAGCCATATCGGGACGAGTCCTTCTCAACTTCTGCTTGATTGGCGGACATTCAGGTCTCAACGGTAAACGATGCTCCACAATATCATTGCCCAAACCCTGGCATATCTTGGTAGGACCAAGCAAACACGTCAACATACTCTTTAAGAAGCTCCAACATCTTCTCCTTAACTTTCGGGATAAGCAATGCTCCGACCTTGACTTCCTTTCTATCCTCTTCATCACCCAAATTAACCAACTCTACAGGTTCTTCAAATGGTTGAATGACCTTCTCATCATGCTCAAGCAAACGGGAAATCTCAACAGGAACCTCTTCATCATCCTCTTCTTCGGCTCTGAACACAGGGAATTCAAAGTTGGGAGAGGGTATAGGATCATTGTTTTCGATGGTTAAGTCATGGATTAATCTGCACATATGATTATGCTTTATTTTAGAAATCGATTTGTGCAAATAAAACAAAATGTTATTAATTAATTTTCATTGTTATTTCCCAGAAAAAGTGAAAAATAAAACAGCAGTGGACAAAATAACATTTTTATTCATTAAAGGAAATACTTGAAACAAAAAGCCCAGACATTTCTCTTTTGCCTTGGGCAGAGCAAAAGGAGTTATTTTTCATAGCCCGACACAAAATACGTTTCGCCTTGGGCAGAGCGAATTTTTCAAAGGAAAATAAACAAAACATTACTCGGAAATGTGCATAACCACAGGAACGTCAACAGCTATCCAGTTCTGGCAAACCACTCCATGCGTTAAAAAATCCAGTTTTAGAAAACATGTGAAGTGTTGGATGATGCATGATATGCAAAAGAGAGTTTTTATTTGACTTTCACGGAACTCAAGATATTAAGTTGTAAACATCAAAGTGTGAAGATAGAAGATGAATTTTGAATTGGATCAAAGCGTCGATCAAGTTATCATCAAGATCAATCATCCATTTTGGTGGATTAGGGTTTTCACCCTATCAACACCCAAGATCCATTGAGCTTGACGAAACTTGTGATGTTTACAAAGAAAGACCTCCAAATTCCTTGAAAGTCAAGGGAAAAGGGTTTTATGGATGCATGAATGCATGGCTATGCAACAACCACAAGCAAGGTCACAAACATGGGGTTAAAAGGTTCAACGTTTCAGCATGGAGTCAAAGGGTAAAGCCCACCCAAAGGTATGTACTAATGGTTCAATCACACCTGTAAGACAAGGTTCTAAGAGTTCCCAGAGTCCACATTCCTCCTTCGGATATTGCCAACGTCTTGATTACTCGATAATTAGCAATATTCTCAAGAGAAACTCATCTGAGCGTAGCATCGCGTGACAACTACTTCCGAATTACTCCGTGATAGTCTCCGCGCTACACCTAAAAAGGCCAAGATGGGTTAGGGTTCTACGGTTCTCAACTTCTCGGGCTCCTAGGTCGAAAATAATAATGTCTTCCCGATTACTCGGTAAACAAATATTAAGTTCAAGAGGGCCTTCCATTGAGTGGGGATCTCATGCCTCCTTCTTCGGGATTACTCCCTCAAAGTTAACATGACTATACCGCCCGTCCTATTCCTTAAATGTTACTTAATCCGGGTATAGGATTCGTCCTTTGCAAAAACCCAAACACCCCAATTTAAACATGTAATCAAGCAAATCAAATAATAGTAAACAGATAAAACAAATTAGGCCTAACCCACTTAGGGATGGACCAGCAAGAGGTCAATCTTTCCCCAGCAGAGTCGCCAATTCTGTAGCGATAAAAAATGTAGCGGGGTAAATCGGAGATCGAATTATTGATTAATTCGTCTCACAAAAGCAAGAGTCGCCACCGCGCTTTATTGTTTCCAAAGGAAAAGGGAAAGAGCGAAATAAAACCCTAAATATGCAATGTAAATAATAATAAAATACAAAGCGTTTTTGAAGAGATCTTATGGTTCGGGGGTTGGTTATACAATGGGAAGGTACTAGCACCCAATGCATCTATAGTACTCTATAGGAACCTTTTGAAATATCTGTTTATTTAAAATTTTATTGCTCGATAATAAATAAATCGTTTTGGCCAAAAAGGGGTACATATAGGTTTTTGAAGATATGACGACCTAATGTCGAAGTTTTGACTTAAAACGGTATAAGTTTTGAAGAAAGTGGATATTTGAGGAAAAATTATCCTAAGTTTCGATGAAATGAGAGTATTCGCTCGATCGTTTTTTGAGGACATGAAGTCAACAAAAACTAGACAATTCCCTTGGATTGGTGCAAAACAGAATAATCAAGTAAAAGATGAAATATTTAAACAGAAAATTATGAGATAAATGATACACAACAACTAAATGTGAACATGCATTTTTATATGATTTTGTTTAATATGTGAAAAGAAAATGTTTTAATTGGTTTTCATTTTAACATAGATAAAAGGTAATGAGAATTAATAGAAATGTTTTTTAAGGTTTTTATATGTTTCTATTTTTTATGTCTTTTTTTTATATTGGTATTTAACCAAAATGAGGGGAGTAAATTAAAGAAAAATAGCATGTTTTTTAGTTTTCTCATTTTTACTTTCATATGTTTTTAGAGATATTAAATATTTTTCAAACTAAATAAAACTTACAAGTCATGAATTTAAATCTAATTAGAAATAAGGAAGACTAAAGTTATTAAATAAACCTAAACTTAAACTAAATAAGATTTGGGCAAAATATTAAAAATTGTCTAATTAAAACTATATGTTTATTTCTAAGAAACTAACTAATCTAAATTAAATAAGTTTAGCTAAGAAAATGAATAGAATTGAACTAAAGAGCATATAAAAGAAATGGGGTGTGAATTTAGGTCAGGGGGTATGATCAGAAAACAGAGGCGCAAGGCCCAGTAAAAGGGCAACTCAGACCCATCAACTCTTTTGATATTATATTCTAATTATTAAAAAAAAGAAAATAAGAAAGCTAAGAGGAAAAAGTGATGAAACGGCAATGTGGTGTCTAGGACTGGAAAGAGGTGACTATTTGGCAGAGGTGAGAGGAGTTTCACGGAAAGGTTATCAATTTGACGAAAGAAACTGAGGCGGAGCGTATACAATAAAGAAAAAAAAAGGGTTTCACTGTTTATGAAGGAATCGAAGAGAGTTCGGCGCGGAGGAGAACAAAGGGTTAGCAGAGAAGGGGGTTGCAGGGTGGTGATGGAAATCGTAGGTCTTCTTCTTGCACTTCTTGACGTCACCACGGAGACGGAGGACAAGGTGAAGAGTGGATTCCTTCTGGATGTTGCAGTCAGCGGTGGTGCGGCCGTCTTCGAGCTGTTTGCCGGCGAAGGTGAGACGTTGCTGGTCCGGTGGTATCCCTCCTTTGTCCTGGATCCGGAGATGTTGGATGTGAGGGTGAAGAAATTGAGAAGCTGCTAGGGTTTTGTGATCGGTGGATCTGGAACTGACTGTTTAACGCTGGTTCGCGAAATGTCGCGGAAGCAAGAGTCGCCACCGTCTTTTATTTTCTCCAAATGGAAAGGACAAAAGCACAGAAAAATTCCTTAAAGAGATTGCTCTCGGTTCGGGAGGTAGGTTATAGAAAGGGAAGGTGTTAGCACCCTTTCTATCCATGGTTATCCATGGGCTCTTAGATACTTGCTCAATGTGTTTTCAAAAATGTTTGCTTGCTTTTCAATGTGGGTTTAAAAAAGTTTCTTTTGAAAAATTTCAGTTCGACTCGTACGTCAGAGTGTTTGAAAAATTTGCTTTGAAAGCTTTTGAAAATGTGTTGGTGTGAAAAGTATTTTTGTTTGAAATTAGAGCAAGTATCCTTGAGAACCTACCTACCCTAAGGAATTCGTCTGTGTAAAAGTCCTTTAAAGTAGTGCCATCCCACCATTGAGAGGTAGGCAGCACCACCGTTGGAGGTGTTCGGGTCAATTCGAGTTTAGGGACATGGTGATCACCAGAGCAATGGGAAGACACCTTAGAAGCTACCCTCATGCCAGGTTCCCGGATCATGAGGACTTACTAAGACGTCCTCTACTCGACGACCACCTTTCGAAAGGCAACAGTGAGGCGTACCCTAGGGGTGGTGTGTGCGATTCGTGTGTCGTTTTCATTGATATTTGTCTTGTCATGTTTATTTGTGATCTACGCTTGATTTTAATTAAGGCCATTCATTCTTGCATGCATACTTAACAGTTATAAAGTTTGCGAAAAATAAATCTAAGGCTATTACAAAGGCGCGGGTCCACATCGCCAAAATTAAATCGGACCCGATTTGACGGAAAGAATAAATAAAGCGAAAGAAATAAAAGTGCGAAAAATAGAATCGTTACATCGCTATGGGAGAATTACATAATAATAATAAATGACACAAAATAAATGCGCAAATTAAATAATTAAAGACAATGGGCGTTGGACTCTTTTGCAAAAAATTAAATTAATAAGACATCACAATTAAAACTGAAAAATTAAATGTTTTTTAGTATTTTTGTGTTTTTTAAGATTTAAAAGAAAAAGAATTAATTAAAACTAAAAAAATTTGATGTAAACCCTAATTCTAATGTTTTTTAAGTTTATTATGAAAGATATTGAAATTTAACCTAATTTAAATCCTAATTTATTTATGTACATTTGATTATAAAATAAAATAAATAAATAAATAATATTGTGGTAAAAAGGAAAAATTAAAAAGATATAAAAATTATCAATTAACCTAATTCTAAATTTTTGGACTTTATTAAAAGGAATTAAAGTTAAAAACCTAATTAAACTAAATAATTACATGTAATTTATTTATAAAAGTAATTAAAATAAAAATTATATTTTTTTGCCTTTTTCTGATTTTTATGATATTTTTCTGATGTTTTCATATTTTATAAAAAGAAATAATTATTGAATTAAAACAACAAAACAAATAAAATAATAATTAAAAAGATATAAGAAAAATAAATAAAATTGGCAAACCAGGGTGGGGTGTAGCCCCAAAATTGGAGGTAAGGTTCAGCAAGTCAAGCCCATTAAGCATTGGATCCATTGACTTTGCCAGTTGTGTGCTAACGCGTTGACTCCTGTGCACGTGTTCTTCAGATCTAGGCCATTGATTTGGAGCAGCTAGGCGCGTGTATGATGGGATGATGATGGAACATGGTGCACCTGGACGTTAGCGTAGCATAGGATTTTATATTGAAAAATAACATTGAAATTTGCCAGACCTGGGACTTGAACCCAGGTCTTGGAGGTTGCATGCATTGGTACCTGCCAGCTGAGCCATCACGTTTTAATTAATATATCATAGCGAATAAATAACAAAAAGTAAAACCCACGCGTAATGGCTAAAAACGCGCGCAATTCAAACTAGCGAATCACTGGCTGACAACACATCGTCTCTTTCGTTTTCCTGAAACATGAAGAACGAAGGCAACGGTTTTTGAGCGTTGTTTTAGAGGCCCTTTGAAAAAATAGCGATTAGCGCTATGTGGGTCATAAATTAATCGCGAGGCTTGAGTTTGCTTCGTCTTGACGTGACGAATTTGCCTGTACCAGTTTGGTGATCTAATTTTACGCCTTGCACAAAGCCCCAATTTTGGAACCTTGGAACCCTAGAATCTGTCAATGGTGGAATCTCATACACAGCAAAATAATGCAATTAAACATAGTGGTTAGCTTGTAAACTTCATTATGAGCATGAATCAATAAAGAAAAATGCAAAAAGATGCTTGAATTATGCTATACGATTTCAAAAATATTGCTTCACAGTTTGAGTTATAGATACCACTTCTTTGCGTTTTGGTTGATGTTAGGGATTGGCACACGTTCAGAATTGTCCCAGGAATCTAATGGAATGGAAGTTGAGGCTTGAATCGTCTCCTAACCTTGAAATCAGTTTTTGTGTTTTATGAAAAAATTTCAATTTGCAAGGTGTTCTTGGGGCGCAGCTTAGAGTGTAAAGGCATTAGGTTTGCATTCCTGATCATATAGTGAGCATACTAGGTCAACAAATTTGCACCAAATCTCATGAATTCAATTTTTGCATATTTGATTTTGTAAAATCTTTTTTGAATCTTTTTCACATGTAATGTGGTTCAATCATGCTCCAATCACACCAAAACTTGGCATATTTAATTGTACACGAAATCTTGAGAGTAGAATGTGCACAAAAAGATTTTTTTAGGTCAAGTTTATATTTTTCACATATTTAAATAATTTAAATGAATTAATATTAATATAAATTCAAATAAATAATTAAAAATTGAGAAAATACTTCCCTTTGGGCTTAATGGTCGTGCATAGGCTTGGCATGAAGAAACTTGGAAGAAAAATGGGCCCATTTGCATTTTTAGGTCATTTGAACCATTGTTGACTTTTCAAAATTTCCAAAAATTTCCCAACTTCCACAAGGCATAACTTGCTCAATTTTTAAGCTTTTCACATGTTCTTGGACATTTTGGAAAGGTCTTTGAGTCCTCTAACCAATGCCTTTGGTCCCATGTCATTTTGATTTACCAATCTCAAGTTATGGCCTTTGACTTAAAGTCCCTTTTTGTTGACTTTTGAAAATGACCTATAATGTTGAAATTGATAACTTTTTGTGAGAGCATTTCTTGGACTTGGAATATGAAGATGAGTTGTAGGAAATGTCTTTCTCTTCAAAATGAGCTTTGGATGGAATTTTTCTGATAATCCATGTGAAAGTTATGCCCTGGTCAATTTCAGTTGACTTTTTCAACTGTCCAAATATAGCAACTTTTGCATCTTTGATGATTTCTGAGCCAAACTTTGAGAATCATGATCAAGCATTGATCAAATGATGTTTGTGGCTTCAAAATGATATGTTGACCAAAAATTTGAACTTTTGACTGTCAAATGACCATTTTGCCCCTACAGTTGACTGTAGTGCAATCTAGGGTTTTGACTGTGCAATTTTGAGCTGAATGCCTTGAAACTTGATATGAGGATGCTTGACCATATTTGTAGGCATATGAGACTTGATTGGGCCTTTGAAAACTTTCAATTCTTGATCAGAACCCAAACCCTAGTTTTGACTGCATAGGAGACAGTTGCACTGCACAACCCTTTGGGGAATTTTGCAGCTTGATTTGGAAATTTCTTGAAGAATATGGGAGGGCAAATTTTGGGGTACAACAGTTGCCCCTGTTCAATCTTCTTAGACCTGAGGATGCAGATTGGCTGACGTGCCTTTCGTAATCCGAAGGTGGAAGATGATTGAACACTAGAGTGCCCAGAAATTTGCGCTTACATAGTAGCGGTGATGATGGAATGGGCTTACAGATGCCATTTGGGGATTGATGAATAAGGTGATGGGCTTATAGATGCCATCTGGATGTTGATCGCGTCAGAGATTCCTTAGCGAGAACCTGCATACCTGCAAAAGAAAAATGAGTACCTGACACGTTGCAGGAGCTGGTTTTTAGATGCTCGGTATAGATGTGTCCTGACTGGTTACAGGAGCTGGGTCTGGAGCTTCAAATTATGATGAATGAACCAGGGATGGTTACTAACTTGCATGAACGGTAAGAGAACCTTGGGTGACTTTAACTTCAACAACGCTCGTTGAGAAAAACCTTGGGTGTCTTCTACTGGGATAAGAATCAGGGAGATCTTAGGGTCGATCTGACTGAACCAGAGAAGGCCTTTGACTGGATAAGCATCAGGAAAATCTTAGGGTCGATTTAACTGAACCGGACAAGGTCTTGAAATATCTTCAACTGGATAGGCATCAGGGAGATCTTAGGGTCGATCTGACTGAACCAGAGAAGGCCTTTGACTGGATAAGCATCAGGAAAATCTTAGGGTCGATTTAACTGAACCGGTCTAGGTCTTGAAACATCTTCAACTGGATAAGCATCAGGGAGATCTTAGGGTCGATCTGACTGAACCAGAGAAGGCCTTTGACTGGATAAGCATCAGGAAAATCTTAGGGTCGATCTAACTGAACCGGTCTAGGTCTTGAAATATCTTCAACTGGATAAGCATCAGGGAGGTCTTAGGGTCGATCTGACTGAACCAGAGAAGGCCTTTGACTGGATAAGCATCAGGAAAATATTAGGGTCGATCTAACTGAACCGGACAAGGTCTTGGAATATCTTCAACTGGATAAGCATCAGGGAGATCTTAGGGTCGATCTGACTGAACCAGAGAAGGCCTTCGACTGGATAAGCATCAGGAAAATCTTAGGGTCGATTTAACTGAACCGGTCAAGGTCTTGGAATATCTTCAACTGGATAAGCATCAGGGAGATCTTAGGGTCGATCTGACTGAACCAGAGAAGGCCTTCGACTGGATAAGCATCAGGAAAATCTTAGGGTCGATTTAACTGAACCGGTCTAGGTCTTGAAATATCTTCAACTGGATAAGCATCAGGGAGATCTTAGGGTCGATCTGACTGAACCAGAGAAGGCCTTTGACTGGATAAGCATCAGGAAAATCTTAGGGTCGATTTAACTGAACCGGTCTAGGTCTTGAAATATGATTGAGAATTTCAACTGCATCTTTCCTGAAAGGTAAAGGTCAGTCATATGCAATGCATGATATGGATCAGGCAATGATGTTCTCAATATAAATGAGACTTGTATGATATGATGTGTCTATGCATGTTATAATGATGTATGTGATGTTTTATGTATGTTTTTGTCTAGGAAAGTGAATCCTTGACGGGTGCCGGGAAGTCGTATCCTGGGCTGATGTTGAAGAATAGATTTTGCTTCCGCTGGGGATGATAACTGCAAGAATACTGGTAGGAGAAGATAACTCCGTTGAGGAATAAACTTAGCAAATGAAGAGTCTGCAGGGAGAAAAGATACTCTAGCGACTATGCTGGGAAGCGGTACTCTGTGGGGATAGAGATGCTTTGCTCGAATTATTGACAACTTGCTGAGGATACCCTGCTGTATTGGAAATATGAATGGACTTCGCTGGGGTAAGAAGATTTCGTCGAGGACGCTCTTTCCGTGGCTTTTGGCTGAGGATAACCCAGTTATATCCTGTTAAGGAAATAACTCTTTAAATAAAGCCGGACGACGCGTTCGTGCTCTGCGAGGGATAAGCTTCCAGAATCTACTGGGGATAAGCTTACTGCTTGGGGGTTTGAATTCCAACTTTGCTGGTGAAGCTGGATTGGATTCTTCTGGGGAAGTTTTGAACCATGCTGGAGAAGAAGTGATTCCTTTGAATGTTGAGATGCCGCCGGGGAACGATCTTTAGACCAAGACTGCCGGGGATGCTTGTTAAGAATATATGTATTGCTGCTGGGGAATGTTTGAGATCGGCTGGAGGCTACTCAATTTCCTTGATATTTGATGATTTGCTTGGAGAAGAATGTATTGTTTTACTCTCTGGGGACTTAAGATACACTTGGCCGTGTTCTTTAGTTGAACCTGCCTTGGTACCTTAGAGGATAGAACAATTAGACTGCTTAGACAACTCTTTATTTCCCCTGTTTCTAGTGTCACCTGCAACTAATTCCTTTGTTTCGTATGCAAATATTTATGAGTTAGCAAATTATTGTCAATGCATACATCACAAATTGAACCTTGGACGTTCTTCGCAAAACAAAACAGAAAAAAGAAAAACACTTGGCACGTTTAACTGAAAAATATATTTGTATTGATTTTTGAATGGCCTGAAAATAGGCGTTTTGTGTACAAGAGGCTGACGTCCTAGTAAGAGGTACGTCGCCGATTAAAAGAGTTTATACAAGTTTTGTACAAGAGGAAAATAAAACAGCTGTGTGAAGTATGAATGATCCACTAGGTTTCAACTCTGCTATTGCCTTTATAACTCCGAGCGTCTCATCACTTGATGACCTTGGTTGAAGGTGAAGCTGACTGATCGATGCCGTTTGAGCTTGATGCAGATACCGGATTCTGGATGCAAAGTGATCAATGAGACATAGTTTTACGCTTTATCCCTAATTTTTGCCTGGACCGCCCTTTCGGGTTTTCAGTCCACCGGGATACCCATTTTTGCCCAAGCCGCCTTTTCAGGTTTTCGACTTGCCGGGTGTACAGATTTTTCATTTTCATCCCTTCATTTTGCCCGAACCCTTTTGGTTCGATGGGAAGCCCTAATTTTTGCCTAGGCATGTCAGCCTAGCGGGTCATTTTTTCATGCGTAGTATTTTTTAACTATGTCTGCATTGGCGGGGTGAGGAAGGTCGTCACCATCCATGTTGGTTAATATCATTGCTCCTCCTGAGAACACATGCTTAACCACAAATGGCCCTTCGTACGTAGGGGTCCATTTGCCCCTTGGATCACTCTGAGGAAGGATAATTCTCTTGATAACCAGATCCCCAACTTGATATTCCTGTGGTCTGACCTTTTTGTTAAATGCCCTGATCATCCGTTTCTGGTACGTCTGACCATGACAGATAGCAGCAAGTCTCTTTTCGTCAATAAGGTTGAGCTGATCAAGTCGTGTCTGGATCCAATCATCTTCGTTCAGATTTGCATCCTTCATTATCCGGAGAGAGGGAATTTGTACTTCGATTGGCAAGACTGCCTCCATGCCATAAACCAGAGAGAAAGGAGTTGCCCCGGTTGACGTCCTTGCTGAGGTACGGTACCCATGTAGAGCGAACGGTAACATCTCGTGCCAATCTTTATACGTCACTGTCATTTTCTGCACGATTTTCTTGATGTTCTTGTTAGCTGCTTCTACAGCCCCATTCATCTTCGGTCTGTAAGGAGAAGAATTGTGGTGCTGTATCTTGAACTGTTCGCAAAGCTCAGCAATCATCTTATTGTTCAGATTGGTACCGTTGTCCGTAATAATCCGCTCAGGGACGCCGTATCTACAGATCAGGTTGTGCCGAATGAACCGTGCCACAACAGTCTTGGTTACCGTAGCATAGGATGCTGCTTCAACCCACTTCGTAAAATAGTCGATCGCCACTAGGATGAAGCGATGTCCATTGGATGCCGTAGGTTTAATCTCGCCGATCATGTCTATGCCCCACATTGCAAACGGCCAAGGCGCAGTCAGAACATTCAGGGGAACCGGAGGAACATGCACCTTGTCTGCATAGATCTGGCACTTGTGGCATGTCCTAGAATGTTGGTAGCAATCAGCTTCCATGGTGGACCAGTAATATCCTGCCCGTAGGATTTTCTTAGCCATAGTATGCCCACTGGAATGCGTACCAAAGGTCCCTTCATGTAGCTCTTCCATGATTCTTTCTGCTTCAGTCTTATCCACACAACGCAACAAGGTTGAATCATGGTTTCTCTTGTACAAGATACCGTTGCTTAGGAAGAATTTGGCTGAAAACCTCCTCAGGAATTTCTTGTCATTGATAGAGGCACCTTCAGGGTATTCCTGAGCTTCCAGATATCTCTTCACTTCGTGGTACCAAGGCTTCTCAGTCACCAACTCAGTTTCGAGATCACAACAGTATGCCGGTTCGTCCAGTTTCCAGATGATGATCCGGGGAGCTTCATTATCCCATTTGACCTTGAACATTGAAGACATTGTAGCTAACGCGTCCGCTAACTGATTCTCTTCTCTTGGAAAGTGCTCGAAGGTTATCTCTGTAAAGTGAGGAATCAGGGTCAACACACATTCTCTGTAAGGAATCAAGTTTGGATGTTTCGTATCCCACTCTCCTTTGATCTGATTGATCACAAGAGCGGAATCTCCGAAGACACTTAGAAGTTTGATCCTTAGGTCGATCGCAGCTTGAAGACCCATGATACACGCCTCATACTCCGCCATGTTGTTGGTACAGTTGAAACATAGCCGGGCAGTGAGTGGAGTATGAGTACCTTGAGGAGATATGATGATGGCGCCGATACCATTTCCCAAAGCATTGGAAGCTCCGTCAAAGTGCATAGACCATCGGGATCCTGGTTCAGGTCCTTCATCCGGTCCAGGCACTTCACAGTCAGTTACAATCATAATGCTTTCATCCGGAAACTCGAAGTTCATTGATTGATAGTCATCTACAGCTTGATGAGCTAAGTGGTCTGCCAATACACTCCCTTTGATGGCTTTCTGGGTTGTGTATTGAATGTCGTATTCCGTCAAGATCATTTGCCATCTTGCAATTCTCCCAGACAGAGCAGGCTTTTCGAATATGTATTTTATCGGATCCATCTTTGAGATCAACAAGGTAGTGTGAGTCAGCATATACTGTCTCAGCCGGCGAGCAGCCCATACCAAAGCGCAGCAAGTTTTCTCAAGCAGTGAGTATCGGGTCTCACAGTCGGTAAACTTTTTGCTAAGGTAATAAATGGCGTGCTCTTTTCGGCCAGACTCGTCATGCTGCCCCAGCACACACCCCATTGAGTTGTCTAGCACTGTCAGATATAGTATCAGAGGTCTCCCTTCAACCGGTGGCATAAGGATAGGTGGTTCTTGGAGATACTCTTTGATTATGTCAAAAGCGGCCTGACATTCATCGTTCCAACGTACTACCTGATCTTTCTTCAGCAGCTTGAAGATTGGCTCACAGGTAGCAGTCAAATGAGATATGAATCTAGCGATGTAATTCAGGCGTCCTAAAAAGCCTCTGACTTCCTTCTCTGTCCTAGGAACTGGCATCTCTTGAATAGCTTTGACCTTAGCAGGGTCCACTTGAATACCTTTATCACTGACCACGAAGCCTAGTAACTTCCCAGATCTTACCCCGAAGGTGCACTTGTTCGGGTTCAGTCTCAGCTTGTATAGTTTCAACCGGTCAAACAACTTTTGTAGATGATCTAGATGCTCTTCCTCAGTCTGGGACCTTGCGATCATGTCGTCCACATACACTTCTATCTCGTGATGGATCATGTCATGAAATAAGGCAACCATGGCACGTTGGTAGGTTGCCCCAGCATTCTTTAATCCGAACGACATGACCTTGTAACAGAAGGTGCCCCACTGAGTAACAAATGTAGTCTTCTCCATGTCTTCAGGTGCCATCTTGATCTGATTGTAACCTGAAAAGCCATCCATGAAAGAGAATACCTTGTGCTGAGCTGTGTTATCAACAAGGACATCAATGTGAGGTAAAGGGAAGTCATCCTTGGGGCTGGCCCTGTTCAGATCCCTGTAATCGACACACATTCTGACCTTACCGTCCTTTTTAGGTACCGGCACCACATTAGCAACCCACTGAGGGTAAGAAGTCACTGCAAGAAACCCGGCATCAAACTGTTTCATGACCTCGGCTTTAATCTTTTCTGACATCTCTGGACGCATCCGACGGACTTTTTGCTTGACTGGAGGACAGTCCTCCTTAGTCGGCAAGTGATGGACGACAATATCGGTATCCAACCCTGGCATGTCTTCGTAGGACCAGGCAAAGATCTCCATATAGTCATGTAACATCTTGGTTAACCGTTGCTTCACGCTGAGCTCTAGGTTGGCACCAATCTTTACCTCTCTCCTGTCTGCTTCAGTACCCAGGTTTACTGTTTCCACTGGCTCTTCGTGGGGTTGAATTGCCCTCTCTTCCTGAAGCAACAGTCTTGCAAGCTCTCCAGGCACTTCGCAATCATCTTCACCTTCGTCTTCGGCTAAGTTGATCGGATTTTCGAAGTCATAATTGGCAGTAGCAGAGCTGTTATCAGTAAGATCCAGAGTGGATTGGAACCTGTATGAGTGAGTGTGTGTGTAAATACAGCTGTTTTGAAAATTTATGTAAAGGAAAAGAAAGACGGAAAAGGAACACAATATTTGCAATGCGAAAAATACGTCCAAGATTTTCATTCATGATGTATAAAATGACAGTTTGTATGCCCTCACAAATAGAACCACGGTGCCTCGGGTAAGACACCGGGCCATAGAGTTTATCATTGTTTATTACAAAATATAACGAAACAAAGAAATTTATTACTGCGTCACAAAGGTAACAGGGGTATGGTCCTTTGCACTCCAATTGTTCAATCCGTCTTCGGCCGTCGGATAGATCCAGCTGTTGAATTCAGCTTCGTCCACTTCATGGTCTTCCCCAACAGCATTCACTTCTGAACTTTTAATAAATACCGGAGGTCTTCCGATCTTTGCTTTCCTCATAGCTCTCTGACCTTCTGAGGTGAAACCCAGCCCAAGTTTATCAGTCTTCTGGGTGAAGTCTGGAAGTCTGCCCCAGTCGGCACATTCACCCTTCTGCACCACAGCCCTGGCATCCTTCAGGGAAGCCATCTTCAAAGGACCACTTGCTTCTGTAGTTTCTGTTGCAATTGGAAACACCTCCTCGAAGTGCTGAAAGGGGGTTTCAATAAACTCCCCATCCATCTCAATGTATCTGAACGAGTTTAGGTGACTCACCATATATTCTTCCTCTCCTTGCACGGTGACAATCTTCCCTCTGACGGGGTATTTCAGCTTTTGATGCAAGGTAGAGGTCACTGCCCCAGCCTTATGTATCCAGGGTCGACCCAGCAGACAAGAGTAAGATGGACGGATGTCCATCACATAAAAAGTGGAGTCGAACACCTGAGAGCCCACCCGAATCGGAATGTCAACTTCTCCATGGACCATCCTCTTTGAACCGTCAAAGGCCCTGACGATAATGTTGCTGGGTTTCAAATCCAGGCCTTCACAATCTAGACGATCCAGAGCCTTCTTGGGTAGCACATTCAAAGATGACCCAATATCAACCAACACATGTGCCAAGGTGGTGCCCCTGCATTCGATTGAGACATGCAGAGCATCATTATGGTCTCTCCCTTTTGCGGTCAAGTCAGCGTCTGAGAAACCCAAGCCATTGTCTGCCGTTAGGCTTGCCACGCAATCAGTGAATTGGACTGCAGAGGTTTCATGTGGCACATGGGCCGTCTTGAGGAATGAGATGAGGGCCTTTGCATGGGCCTCAGAGCACAGCAGTAAAGAGAGCATGGAGATCTTGGAGGGCGTATGCCCCAACTGTTCCACAACGTTAAAATCGCTCTTCTTTATAATCTTCAAAATCTCCTCCATCTCTTGTGGGGAGGCCTCAGCAGCTATGGGTATGGGTGCCTCCATTTGGGCAGGCTCAGTTTCAATTCCCTTGCCCCGAGCATTGGATGACTCGGCAGCAGGAGAAACGATCGGATCAGCAGCAGGAACAACAACTTGATCAGCAACGGGAGTAGGTGTACTTGCAGGAATTATCAGGAGCGGTCTTCGGGCAGCAGGTGGCGCAATGTCAGGCGAGAAGAGCCTGCCACTGCGGGTAACTTTGGCCGGGCCAGTGATGTCACAGATGCTGGCGCCAGCGTTGAGCTCTTGTTTAACTCCGTTTATATATACATCTGCCCCATAGTGCCAAGGGACAGCTTTGTTGGATACATAGGGCAGGGGCCCAGGAACAGTGATAGTAACAGGTGCAACGGTCAGAATTTGAACGGGCTTCTTCTGGAGAGCCAGGATCGGATTATTGAAGATAGTCACCACAGAGACTTCTTCTATTGGAACCAAACGAACAGCAGACTTCTTGAATAGAATCTCCTTGCTATCCATTAAGCTTTGGATGCCTAACTTTAGCAAGGGACAACCGGATGGGGACACAACACAGAACAGGCAACCCTCACTACAACCCGGAAATAAACCGGCCTGCAGTAGGTTCTTCTTAACGATCTTTAGAGGAGTGGCTAGATCATCCACAGAAACAGCATAAACGTCTTCATCCACAGCATTTACCCCGTGCTGAGGCATAGGGGCAGTAACTACATTCGGCTTTGCAGGCGCTTCGAATTGTATCTCTTTTGCGTCGATAAGGTCTTGCACCTTATTCTTCAACGCCCAACAGTCATCAGTAGAGTGCCCCGGGCTTTCTGAATGATAAGTACAACGAGCATTCGGGTTGTACTTGGGGGATGCAGTATTTGGAAACTTCGGCGCCTCCCTGACAATCACTAAATTAGTTGAGAGTAACTGTGGCAGGATCTGCGACAAAGTCATGTTTAAGCGGGTGAATTCTCTCCGGGGTCTTTCCACCTTCTGAGTATTGTTTGGCCGAGGCGCGGCAGCAGGCTTAGCAATCATTACCGCACTGACAGATTGGCGGTGTTCATGTCTCTCTGATTTCCTGGAGCCATACACGGCACTAGACTCCTTCTTGAAGGGTTTCTTCTCCGAACTAGATGATGCACCCTTTGCAATCTTCCCAGACTTTAATCCAGCTTCAATCCTCTCTCCAGTCAAGATCAAATCAGTGAAACCAGCAGAAGAATTCCCAATGAGATGATTGAAGAATGGCCCAGATAGGGTCCCCAAGAACATGTCAACCAATTCCCGATCCGTCAATGGTGGCTGCACCCTGCCAGCCAGGTCTCTCTACTTCTGAGCGTACTCCTTAAAACCTTCGCTTGCACCTAACGCCATACCCTGGAGTTGGGTACGTGTGGGGGCAAGGTCGGCATTATACTGATACTGCTTGTAGAAAGCAGTAGCCAGCTCCTCCCAGTTACGAACTTTGGTCCCATCCAGCTGATAGAACCATTCGAGATGAGTCCCTGAAAGACTCTCCTGGAAGAAGTGGATCCATAGATTCTTGTCCGCAGAGTACGGCTGAATTTTTCGAACATAGGACCTCAAATGCAGCTTGGGACAAGATGCCCCGTCATACTTGGAGAAGGTGGGTGCTTTGAACTTGTGGGGAATGATCACACCAGTCGACAAACCCAGATCTCCGAAATCCAGCCCAGGTGCCTGTTGCACCTCCATAGCCTTCAACCTGTCCTCCAGTTGCTTGTACCTGTCATCTGCAGGAGGGTACTGCTCTTCATCAAAATCCGTCTCGTTGTCGGAGACCACTGGAGTAGGAACCTTTACTTCTGCCTGAGAAGGACTCTTGCCAACAGAAGAACCAGCCTCTTCATGTTGCAGAGTATTGCCAAACCTTCGGCCCGAGTTGAATAGAACAGTTCTTCTCTTCTTCTTCTTCTCCTTCTTCAGGAGCATAGCCTTTAGTTCCTCTTGGCCCTTAGCCATACCCTTGATTAGTTCTTGGAATTGTGCATTCTGCACCTGGAGAGCCTTGATTGATGTCTCTGTTGATTCAGATCCGGGATTCATGATGCTGAAATAAACAGCGAAGAACTGTAAGCAACCTGAAAAAGGGGAAAAACCTGCTATGCACATGATGTATGAAATGCGTATGGATTATGTTTTCAAAGACAATCGGGAATCAACTTTGTAAACACAAAAGGAACACACTTTATTAGATTCAACTTTGCAACTGAAATTATTCAACAAGTTGCCCTTAGGCGTTTACATGAAACGAAACAACTGGAAAGGAAATAAAAACTGTAAAGGCACATTCAGAATTCCTCATTGATCCCATGGTCTCCTCTTCTCAGTACGGAGGTAGGCATTCAGAGCTCTCTCATTCTCCAACTGCTTTGTCAGCTTCTGGATCTTTGATTCTTGCTCGTTGAACTTTTCCCGGTAAGAATCCCGTTCTTCTTGCAGTTGCGACCAAGATCTCTTCAATGTCTCATAATCAGTAGGTATCTGAGGAGGAAGGACAGTTGGAGGAACACCATCTTTATCAGGACACTCAAGAATGACGGGTCTGACAGCTTCATACGGCATACCTAACTTCTGAGCACGGATGCGGACCCATTTGTAGTAGGCTTCCATAGGTAAAGAAGTCTTTGGCCCTAGCTCTTGTGGGTCAGCTTTATGAACCTTGTCCCAAGCCTTGATGAACCTACGACGCAGCTCGTCACTATCCACCTGAAACTCGAAACTGATGTGAGGCACCAACATCTCATGGGGGCCTGCTCTTCTTGCTCTTCCAAACTGACGGAGTGCTAGACATGGATTGTAAGAGATCCCTCCTTGAGTACCAATCAGAGGAACATTAGGATACTCCCCGCATCGATCAATAATAGCTATCTCATCCAAACCTCTGCAAGTCCAAATGATGTCTTTATCGGTGAGAGACATTAACCTATGAGCCCAACCTCTTCCTTCTTGGTTCTTCAGTATGAACTTAGGGAGGTGCGAAATAAACCACCTCACCAACAAAGGGATACAACACCATAGGGTTCCTCGTCTTCGGGTAGTACGGGCATGAAGTTGTTGCAAGATGTCACCCAAGAGAGTGGGCACTGGATTCTGGGACATAAAGATCCTTATGGCAGTGACATTGATGAAGTTGTCGGGATTAGGAAACAGGACTAACCCATAGATTAGGAGAGCCAAGATGTCTTCATATGCTCTGAAGTCCAAGTCATTCCAGAAATTGTTAGCTTTGCCAATCAGAAACTTGGCCAAGAAACCCTTAACTCCGCTTCTAGTTACCCAGTTGTCTGTTACCTCTTGATGGGTCAAAGGAAGAGCTGCAGCAATGTCCTCAAGCCTGAGGGTCTTTTCCCAACCAGTAAAGGGAGTCTGATCCAAGATAGGGATGCCAAGTAAATCAGAGAACTCTTCCAGGGTAGGGACCAGCTGGAAGTCTTGAAAGGTGAAGCACTGGTACTGAGGGTCATAGAACTGGGTCAGAACACTCATCAACTGTTGATCCCGCTTTGCAGTGACTAAACTGAGAAGAGAACCATGCCTCTGAATGAAGGAAGTGGTATTTGGAATTCTGCTAACCAATTCATCAAGCAACTCAGGTGAACGAACAAAGTTGAACCGGATAGTGTTCCTTCGCACAGGCATCATAATGTCCTACAAAACAGAGCAAAGATGAAACCCTCTTGTCTTTGAAATGGTCAGTTCTTATGCAGGATGCATGCAATGCTCATGATGCTATGATGTTATGATAAAGCACACCACATACAGATACAAAGGCAAACATAGTAAGGCACACAAGTCACACAAGGCAAGCCCTTAAGGTTTAGGCCAGCATGAGGTCTAGGTACTACCCTCTTTCAGTTTGTTGGTTCATACCTGTCCTAATCAAAAGTAACCGGGTTCTTAGAGGATCCCAATATCATTGACTACCCTCAATCGGTCATAACTCCAGCATCGCAATCTTTTCTTGCGGCCAGAACCATCACGAGAGTTTAGCCTCAATGGGCGTAGCATACTGCTACAATTCTAAAGGCCAAGTTGTGTCAATTAAGGTTCTAAGGTTGTTGGTGCTTAATGACTCCTTAGAAGACCCATATTCTCCTCGTTGCGACACAAGGGATATCGGTACAGACTAAGGTGCCACACCAACGTAGCCACTGCTTCACCTGTGTCGGTCTACGCCGGACAGGTCCCTCACAGCTTATGCTACCTAAACAGGGTATCCCCAGATCCGGGTTAGGATCTATGTATCTCCGATGCAACCCACAATAGTAAAGCAAGCAAAACAATACAAGTGAAAACACAGTTATGACCTAGCCCTAAGGTACACCTCACTTTAAGTTTTCCCCAGCAGAGTCGCCAGTTCTGTGATCGGTGGATCTGGAACTGACTGTTTAACGCTGGTTCGCGAAATGTCGCGGAAGCAAGAGTCGCCACCGTCTTTTATTTTCTCCAAATGGAAAGGACAAAAGCACAGAAAAATTCCTTAAAGAGATTGCTCTCGGTTCGGGAGGTAGGTTATAGAAAGGGAAGGTGTTAGCACCCTTTCTATCCATGGTTATCCATGGGCTCTTAGATACTTGCTCAATGTGTTTTCAAAAATGTTTGCTTGCTTTTCAATGTGGGTTTAAAAAAGTTTCTTTTGAAAAATTTCAGTTCGACTCGTACGTCAGAGTGTTTGAAAAATTTGCTTTGAAAGCTTTTGAAAATGTGTTGGTGTGAAAAGTATTTTTGTTTGAAATTAGAGCAAGTATCCTTGAGAACCTACCTACCCTAAGGAATTCGTCTGTGTAAAAGTCCTTTAAAGTAGTGCCATCCCACCATTGAGAGGTAGGCAGCACCACCGTTGGAGGTGTTCGGGTCAATTCGAGTTTAGGGACATGGTGATCACCAGAGCAATGGGAAGACACCTTAGAAGCTACCCTCATGCCAGGTTCCCGGATCATGAGGACTTACTAAGACGTCCTCTACTCGACGACCACCTTTCGAAAGGCAACAGTGAGGCGTACCCTAGGGGTGGTGTGTGCGATTCGTGTGTCGTTTTCATTGATATTTGTCTTGTCATGTTTATTTGTGATCTACGCTTGATTTTAATTAAGGCCATTCATTCTTGCATGCATACTTAACAGTTATAAAGTTTGCGAAAAATAAATCTAAGGCTATTACAAAGGCGCGGGTCCACATCGCCAAAATTAAATCGGACCCGATTTGACGGAAAGAATAAATAAAGCGAAAGAAATAAAAGTGCGAAAAATAGAATTGTTACATCGCTATGGGAGAATTACATAATAATAATAAATGACACAAAATAAATGCGCAAATTAAATAATTAAAGACAATGGGCGTTGGACTCTTTTGCAAAAAATTAAATTAATAAGACATCACAATTAAAACTGAAAAATTAAATGTTTTTTAGTATTTTTGTGTTTTTTAAGATTTAAAAGAAAAAGAATTAATTAAAACTAAAAAAATTTGATGTAAACCCTAATTCTAATGTTTTTTAAGTTTATTATGAAAGATATTGAAATTTAACCTAATTTAAATCCTAATTTATTTATGTACATTTGATTATAAAATAAAATAAATAAATAAATAATATTGTGGTAAAAAGGAAAAATTAAAAAGATATAAAAATTATCAATTAACCTAATTCTAAATTTTTGGACTTTATTAAAAGGAATTAAAGTTAAAAACCTAATTAAACTAAATAATTACATGTAATTTATTTATAAAAGTAATTAAAATAAAAATTATATTTTTTTGCCTTTTTCTGATTTTTATGATATTTTTCTGATGTTTTCATATTTTATAAAAAGAAATAATTATTGAATTAAAACAACAAAACAAATAAAATAATAATTAAAAAGATATAAGAAAAATAAATAAAATTGGCAAACCAGGGTGGGGTGTAGCCCCAAAATTGGAGGTAAGGTTCAGCAAGTCAAGCCCATTAAGCATTGGATCCATTGACTTTGCCAGTTGTGTGCTAACGCGTTGACTCCTGTGCACGTGTTCTTCAGATCTAGGCCATTGATTTGGAGCAGCTAGGCGCGTGTATGATGGGATGATGATGGAACATGGTGCACCTGGACGTTAGCGTAGCATAGGATTTTATATTGAAAAATAACATTGAAATTTGCCAGACCTGGGACTTGAACCCAGGTCTTGGAGGTTGCATGCATTGGTACCTGCCAGCTGAGCCATCACGTTTTAATTAATATATCATAGCGAATAAATAACAAAAAGTAAAACCCACGCGTAATGGCTAAAAACGCGCGCAATTCAAACTAGCGAATCACTGGCTGACAACACATCGTCTCTTTCGTTTTCCTGAAACATGAAGAACGAAGGCAACGGTTTTTGAGCGTTGTTTTAGAGGCCCTTTGAAAAAATAGCGATTAGCGCTATGTGGGTCATAAATTAATCGCGAGGCTTGAGTTTGCTTCGTCTTGACGTGACGAATTTGCCTGTACCAGTTTGGTGATCTAATTTTACGCCTTGCACAAAGCCCCAATTTTGGAACCTTGGAACCCTAGAATCTGTCAATGGTGGAATCTCATACACAGCAAAATAATGCAATTAAACATAGTGGTTAGCTTGTAAACTTCATTATGAGCATGAATCAATAAAGAAAAATGCAAAAAGATGCTTGAATTATGCTATACGATTTCAAAAATATTGCTTCACAGTTTGAGTTATAGATACCACTTCTTTGCGTTTTGGTTGATGTTAGGGATTGGCACACGTTCAGAATTGTCCCAGGAATCTAATGGAATGGAAGTTGAGGCTTGAATCGTCTCCTAACCTTGAAATCAGTTTTTGTGTTTTATGAAAAAATTTCAATTTGCAAGGTGTTCTTGGGGCGCAGCTTAGAGTGTAAAGGCATTAGGTTTGCATTCCTGATCATATAGTGAGCATACTAGGTCAACAAATTTGCACCAAATCTCATGAATTCAATTTTTGCATATTTGATTTTGTAAAATCTTTTTTGAATCTTTTTCACATGTAATGTGGTTCAATCATGCTCCAATCACACCAAAACTTGGCATATTTAATTGTACACGAAATCTTGAGAGTAGAATGTGCACAAAAAGATTTTTTTAGGTCAAGTTTATATTTTTCACATATTTAAATAATTTAAATGAATTAATATTAATATAAATTCAAATAAATAATTAAAAATTGAGAAAATACTTCCCTTTGGGCTTAATGGTCGTGCATAGGCTTGGCATGAAGAAACTTGGAAGAAAAATGGGCCCATTTGCATTTTTAGGTCATTTGAACCATTGTTGACTTTTCAAAATTTCCAAAAATTTCCCAACTTCCACAAGGCATAACTTGCTCAATTTTTAAGCTTTTCACATGTTCTTGGACATTTTGGAAAGGTCTTTGAGTCCTCTAACCAATGCCTTTGGTCCCATGTCATTTTGATTTACCAATCTCAAGTTATGGCCTTTGACTTAAAGTCCCTTTTTGTTGACTTTTGAAAATGACCTATAATGTTGAAATTGATAACTTTTTGTGAGAGCATTTCTTGGACTTGGAATATGAAGATGAGTTGTAGGAAATGTCTTTCTCTTCAAAATGAGCTTTGGATGGAATTTTTCTGATAATCCATGTGAAAGTTATGCCCTGGTCAATTTCAGTTGACTTTTTCAGCTGTCCAAATATAACAACTTTTGCATCTTTGATGATTTCTGAGCCAAACTTTGAGAATCATGATCAAGCATTGATCAAATGATGTTTGTGGCTTCAAAATGATATGTTTACCAAAAATTTGAACTTTTGACTGTCAAATGACCATTTTGCCCCTACAGTTGACTGTAGTGCAATCTAGGGTTTTGACTGTGCAATTTTGAGCTGAATGCCTTGAAACTTGATATGAGGATGCTTGACCATATTTGTAGGCATATGAGACTTGATTGGGCCTTTGAAAACTTTCAATTCTTGATCAGAACCCAAACCCTAGTTTTGACTGCATAGGAGACAGTTGCACTGCACAACCCTTTGGGGAATTTTGCAGCTTGATTTGGCAATTTCTTGAAGAATATGGGAGGGCAAATTTTGGGGTACAACAGGTTTGGAGTTGCGGATTTGAGAGTGGCAGAAGAATAGAATGAAGATGATAGTGATGAACCCTGAAGTCCGAATGGGTAATTGAAAAAAGGTTTGTGAATTTCCTATATTATTTACAAGTTAATTTTAAATTAACGGTGTGTTTATGATTGTGTCGGTCTTGCAACATTATGAGTTTTGAAATTTATCAATTGAGTTATTGCCGGTGTTTAAATAGGGATTTGATGTGTTGCTGTAACAGAACAGGGGTAGAGTTGATGAAGGCAGCGATTAGCTTATCGCTCTTTGAAGTTTGTCTGCTTGTTGGATTATTGCGATTGTACATCGATGCAATTGTTGAGTGGAATTGTTATTTTCTGTTTTCACTTGCAGGTAAAAGAAGCAAGGTAGATTGATGCGAGATTGGAAGGAGATTGTTGATTGAATCAGAAGATTGTGAAGATAGTGAAGATTGCTTTTGCGATGAATATGATGATCGAAGAGGATTAAAGGTTTTGAAGAGGAAGGTGATAAAGACTTTGAGATGAAGATTCAGTGAGAGAGAGCAGTTGTGCATGGAAGATGAATATTGTTGCAAAAAAAACAGAGTGATCTGGAGTTTTATTTACGATTCTTCTGCAGAATGAAGAAAGAATCAATGCAAGGTAATTTTTGTTATTATATTTTTGTTAGAGTTGTGGAAATTCTGTTACTTGAGAATTGATCTGAGCCTTCGATTTTTACTTCGATTATAAGATCCAATGGATGAGATTGACCTGACATGAGGTTAGATATGGTTGTTTTTTTCTGAGATGGAATTGAGAAGATCGAAGAATGCTTTTTGTTCAAGTGGGTTAATGGGAGGAGGTTCGTTGTTTTCAGATGTCAGGACAACGAAAAGGATGAAGGCGAACCAAAGGAAATGGATATGGTGAGAAGCATATATTACAGTGAAGCTTTTGGGGGTAAGAAACATATTTTTTACTTTTTATTGTATATTTTCCTCTTTCGAAATTAACAGTAACACGTCTTTGCAGCGGCAAGCAAATGAAACCCTTAATAACCAATCCCCCCTATTGCAAAAGATGATGGATTATCGTGAAGCTGAAGCAAATATAACGTCGAAATTAATAAAAATGGAGTCATAAACCTGGTATGTTGAATTGTCCTTTGACTATGTTCTTGGTCTTTCTCTAACTTTCCTTCTGAACCTGAATTACATCTTCTGCATTTGTGTAGTGGCTGTTGGTTGAAACACTTTTCTCTCCTGTGTCTGCTTTGGTTCCACGAATTTTTATCTTGGCACCAATTTCCTTCTCTAGTCGCTTTTGATTATCACCTCCAGGCCCATATGTTAGACCAATGAATTTATACCCAGGATGCTCTTGGACCGGTACATATGGTAAGGTTTTTGTGATGAATCTGAAGAAAGCTGATGGTTGATGGTTTAGGCCAAGGTGTTTGTATATTTCCTGGTTTGTTTATGTTGATCAACGGTTTATCAGTGTGCAGGTTTTTATTGTTTTTATGCTGTGCAGAATGGTTTTGCAGTAGGTTATGTGGTTTAGCAATATGCTATGGTTTTGAATGGTTTAGATGTAGGTTCTGTGGTTTTGCCTTGGAGCAAAAAATGATTTTTTTGCTTTGATAGTCTTGTCTAGAACCCCCCTTCCTGCAGGTTATGGCCTCTCCTTTTGAAGGGGTTTTTCTCTCATATAGCCGTTGCTTCTTTTGGTGATGGCTCAGGTTTGAGTATATTTAATATATTTTCCTGATGCTCTGCACATATGCTGCTACATATGGTTTGACTTTATTCCTATTTCATGCTTAAACCAAAACCTGCAAAACTAAACCTTTTTCTCTCTTCTCTCTCAAGTACATATTGATACATAAAAATGATATCCTGTACTGCTGTTCTGAAAAAGCAATAGGCTGGAATATGATGAAAAAGGGAAATACTTGCTTGCACATTGTTTGAAATTGCATATCTCTTTTGTCTTGCATGGGAGCCTATGTTACTCTCCTATATGGCTGCAGGTTAACATTAGCTTTTACTTGTGGGAAATGGCATATGCTGTTACTTGTATGCTGTATGTTTTTTTTGAAAAATGCATTTGGATTTTTGAAAAATGCAATTGATTTCTAATGTGCTATTTTGACAAGAAAAATGATTTGTGCATTCATAAAAATTCCTCCCTTTTTGTGAACTGGGAGAAATCCCGTGATTTGCAAAAAGGGCAAACTGATTCCGGCCGTTTGCTTTTAATGATGAACATTAAATTTATTTTTTTTGCTCTTAATTGTTTATTCAATTCTGACTTTCTTTTAATCGTTTTTGCAGATAAAATTTAAATGAGCAGACAAGAGCATTGGATGGAAGATTTAGAATTAGAATTTAGAAAAATAGCTTTTTATTTTACTTTAAGCATTTGTGTAATTGTCTTTATAAATATTTTGTAATAACACAATATTTAAATGACAATTGTAATGAATAGAATAAAGTGAATAAAATTCTATTATTTCTCAATTAATTCTTTTTCTTTCCAATTACTCATTTATTGTTTATAATTCTTTAAATTATATAATGACTGAAAATCAAATCCAATCATTTAAATTCAGAATGACAAACAAATAAATAAACATCATTGACTAATTAACAAATTCAACTATTTAATTCATTATTCATAATATTCTAAATTATAATAATTAAAAAATAAAATTTTAATTATTTAACCCAGAATGATAAAGAATTAAATAATCATTGTTGACCAATTAATAAACCCATTCTCAAATGTTTATTTCATTATTCATAAGTCTTTAAATTATATAACAATTGAAAAAATAGATTCCAATTATTTAAATTTAAGATAATGAATAATTAATAAACGTCATTTAAATCTTGATTAGTTAATAAATTTAGCGTTCAACAAATAAACAGCTCCCGACCCGAAAAAGTTGTGAATTTTTAAATTGCTTTGAAAATTTGATAAAAATAGGTCAAAACCCTTGCAATGCGAATGATGCAGATGGAAGACGGTATCTTAGGTCAAAATTTGGGGTACAATAATACGGTGGCAGAACCGATTGTTAATACTGGTTTGTGTTTTGTATTTGCAAATGTGAGGTAAGCAAGAGTCGCCACCGACTTTTCTTTTATCCAACAAAGGAAAGGGTGAAAAGAACATGAAAAGACCTTTTTCGAGATTTTCTGAGTAAGGGGGTAGATTATGAAAAGGGAAGGTGTTAGCATCCTTTTCATCCATAGTTATCTATGGGCTCTTAATTTCTTGCTTACTTTTGAAATGCTTTGTGTGTGTTTGAAAAAATTTTGAAACGCCAAATAGCAAGACAGTTTGCTTTATGATAACTCTTGTATCAGTCCTCAAGAGTGTTGATAAAGCGTTTTTTGAAAATGTTTTGAAAGTGTAGTGTGAAAAAGATTACTTTTGAGCAAGTACTTAACAACTATCTACCTACTCGAAAAATGATGTTCTTTTCCTCCTTTCCTTTAGATAGTGTTATATACTATTAGTGAGTAGGTAGCCCTATCGTTGGATGTTAAGGGACTATCAAAGGGACGTTTACGATCACTAAGGCAACTGGGCAAGAACTCTTAGTAATTGTCCTAAAGTTCTAAGATCACTTTTTTAACCGAGGCAACAATCGAAAGGGTCATCAAGAGACTTGTGATCTCTTGAACTCAAGGACAGTCACTAAAAATTCTCACGTTTCAGGAATTATGACCGTTTTCGAAGGCAACCAAAGTGAGAGATACCCTAGGGGTAAACATGTGCAAGTGTTTTAGTTTGGTTATCTATCTTGCATTTAGGATTTTGCTATCGATTTGTTTTATCTTTCCATACAATCCTATTAGCATACATCTAACAATTATATTCAAAGTATAAAATAAAAATGCGGAAAAGTAAACCTAAACTATTACAAGACTTTGGGGCAGTTACATAATAGTGAAGAGTGCGGAAAAGAAATCCTAAAACTATTACATCTCGGAAGCAATTACATATAATAATAAAAAAAATGCGAGAAAAATAAAGCTACGCTATTACAATTGAACGCGCCCTATATACTTTATCTAGGAAAATAAAAATAAGATAACAATAAAAAGACAATGTTTTAGTGATTTTTTATGAAAAAATGATTTATGATATTTAATTAAATAAACCTAAAAAAACCTAATTAATTTTAATTAATAAAAGATTAATTTTGAAAAAAAGGTTAATTAAAAAATCTAAAACCTAATTAATTTTAATTAATAGAAAAAAAAAGTTTTTAAAAAAAAAGCTTATGTTTAATGATTAACAAAAAAAAATTAACTTTGTCAAAAAATAGATAGGGGGAGAAACATCAATGGAAAATAGAGTTAGAAAACAAAAATAATGCAAATGTCAGAGGTGGGTGTTGAGCCAAAAATTAAATTAAAAACCTAAAATTAATTATTTGAGTTTATTATGAAAAATCAAAGGTTTGTGAAAATGTTAGGTTTTATGAAAAAAGTTTTAAACAGAAAGAAGGAAAATAGATAAAAGGATAAATAGAATAGAAGAAAACCAAAACCAATAGGGGTGGGTGTTGAATCCACGCCCTTAACCTCCTCAAGATGTCTGCCTTGCCATTGTGTCATGCATTGGTTGTTGTTATGATCCGACTTCAGCGTTTTGTAATAATCCTGCATGAGACCATTAGATGGTCAAAATCAGCAGTGTTGAATATCATGAACACATTAAACAAGTTAGTATACCATGAAATACAAAGAAAATAAATATGTAAAATTTTGTAATGTTAAAACCGATATGGCATGTATGAATGTTTCTACACCCTTTTGATCATGGAGATCAAACCAGCCTTACCCTTACTGGAGAATGAGATGGCTTGTTTGTAGTGAGATGAGGGTTTGTAACAAGGATTTCAAGATTTCTAGGGTTCTTGAAAGAATTTGATATTTTGACAAGGTTGTGGCAAATGTTTTTTTTCCGTGTCCTGTTTGCGTGAAAAGAATGAGATTATATAATGGATATTAGAGCAAAGATATGGGCTTTGGATGTACAATTGGGCCTCCAATAACCACAAACAATAGTGCAGATTTTTATTCACTTGAGTCTGACGCGTTCCAGGCTAAATCGAAGGGATTTAAGTGTAATTTTTGAAGTTGAAATGTGAAAATAAAATATAGCCTAAATCAAGAACAAACTCCTGTCCGAAAATGGGCTCAATCGGATAAACATTGAATTAGTTGTGAATTTTTGAAGTTTCGCCTCACATAAACTTATTTTGGGCTCCAGTGTCAACTCTGATACGTTCTTCAATAAAAAACTGGTATTGATCGGAGTAAAAACAGGTCTCGACTTTGGAAGCAAAGTTGTAGATCTTTGAGCCAGTGACCTTGTGTAAAATGATGGGCCCGATCCGATAAAAATTGACCGAGTTATGAATTTTAGAAGTTTCGACCCAGATGAAATAATATTCAGCATTCAGGATTTTCAGTGCGTTACGCGCACTCTTGGCAAAAAACGAAGGCCTTTTGGATACCGTTCGAACTCGATACCTCCTGTGTAAACGTAGCGAACCAATTTGTGAAATTTTGGCGCCAGAACCAGCTCGACACAATGAAAATCGACCAAGTTATGATTTTTGAAACATGACGCAAATAAACTTTTGTCACAAATTTTCTGCACGAAAATACTTGATAAATCCGCATTTTTGAAGACCTTCGGATCAAAATTGGTTTCCAGCTGTGAGAGTTGAAAACATAGATAATGTCAAGAAGAAATTTTGGCCAGTGGAATGGGTTCAAAACGAGCCACGATCTTCAAGTTATGAATTTTTTTGTGCGTAAAAACTGCACTTTCAGCATACTTTTTCACCATATTTCTTCTAGAAAACTCGCACATTCGGAGACCTTCTTTAAAGAATTGGCTCTCGAGCCAAACCTGAATTTGAGAATACATTATCAGGGATATCTTGGCGAAAGAACACCTGAATATGACGCGCCGGGTTAGACTTGTAAATCTTTGAACCCCAAATCATTGTGAAACGGCGAACCGGTCTTCAGCACGGAAAATACTCTGAGAACATCCATTGATGAAATAAACGTCACTTGTAACATGATGAAGCTTGATAAAGATACCTTGATCCCATAAACATAGAACCAATTATATGTGTGTATGTAATAATGAAATGTAAGCCAAAAAGGTCAAAATGAAGAGGGTAAATTTTGGGGTACAACAACTGCCCCTGTTCAATCTTCTTAAACCTGAAGATTTAGATTGGCTTGTCTTCCTTTCATGATCTGAAGGTGGAAGATGATTGAACACTAGAGTGCCCATAAATTTGCACCCGTATGAAGTGATATTGTTGATGGATAATATAGGGAATGGGCTTACAGATGCCGTTTGGAAAAGATGACAGAAGACTGTCGGAGATGGGCTTAAAGATACCATCCAGAGAAAATGACGAAGAGTCGTCGGAGATGGGCTTGAAGATTCCATCTAGAGAACATGATGATTTCATGAGAGATTCCTTTGTGAGGATTCCTGTTCTTGTCATTTAAGGAGGACTCCGCTGAGGAATGTTGGTCTTTGTCTTGGGAAATAGAGTCTAGGAGCTTCAGTTGTCCATTACTCTACTGGGGAGTTATCTCTTGACTGGAGAGGTGAAAGTTAACTGCTATCTGGTCGAGATCCATGCTTCACAGGGACTTGCTGAGGACAATAAGGCTGACTGCTATCTGGTCGTATTCAAGGCTTCATAGCGACCTATTGGGGAATATGAAATTAACTGCTATTTGGTCGGTTCCAGGCTTCACAGTAATTGTAGACATTCAACTGTTATCTGGTCGTATCCAGGCTTCAGTGATTTGAAGAAATTAAGATGTTATCTGGTTGGGTCCAGGCTTCAAATTGAATCTGAGGTATACCATTATCTGGTCGGGTCTAGACTTCGGTGTCATAGGTTATACTATCATCTGGTCGGGTCTAGGCTTCATAGTAATTAACAAAATAAACTGCTATTTGGTCAGACTCCAGGCTTTACAGTATCTTTAATTGGATAAGAATCAGAAAATCTTAGGGTCGATTTAACTGAACCAGAGAAAGTATCTACCGGAAAAGAATCAGGATAAATCATTGGTCGATTTAAACTGAACCAGCAGAGGTCTTGAATTATCTTCAACTGGATAAGAATCAGAAAAATCTCAGTCGATTTAACTGAACCAGAGAAGTCTTTAATTGTCTTTGACTGGACAAGAATCAGAAAAATCTTAGGGTCGATTTAACTAAACCAGAGAAAGTGTCTACTGGAAAAGAATCAGAATAAATCATTGGTCTATTTAAACTGAACCAACAGGGGTCTTGAATATGATCTTCTGAAGAAAATGCTGGAATAGCCCTTCGTCAGAGGTAACCTTTGAAAAGATTGTCAGGCCATATAAGTAGTTAATGATGTTTGTCGATTGATCTTTCCTGAAAAGGTAAAGAGTTAGTCGTATGTAATGTCATGATGTATGAAACGCATCGTGTAATGATGTTCTCAAAATAAATGAGATTATGTTGTATGCAATATGTATGCACATGATGTATGAACATGAAATGCTATTGCAAAATTTCCTAGTCTGGGAAAATAAACCCTTGACTGCCGCTAGAGAGTACTGGGAAGTTGAATCCCGAACTGCTTTTTTGTATATGAGGAAAGTGGTTCTTTCATTTCCGCTAGGAATGATGAATGGAGATGATTTTTCGGGGATTTCCTCTTTCCGTTTGAGGATACTCTGTCGGGGATATTTGACTTCTGCTTGAGAATGTTCCGCCGTGGAGACGATGCTCTGTTGGAAGATCTTACCAATGTAGAGAAATAAACTCCGTTGGGGGATGAACTTCCGCAGATAGAGAAATAAACTTTGTTGGGGGAAGGAAACTCCATAATCCGCTTAGGGACTTTGTTGGAATCTGAAAAGCTTGACGACTTTACTGGGGAATTTTCTTTCAGATGTCAGAGCAGTAGTTGGAGATGTATTGAATAAGTATCAAGATGACATATGTATTTGGATTGTACCTGAACCATTTCAAGATGAGAATCTGGAGTAAGTGTCAAGATGACATCCATATTTGGATCGTACCTGAACCATTTCTAGATGAGAATCGGGAGTAAGTGTCAAGATGACACCTGTATCTAGATCGTACCTGAACCGTTTCTAGATTAGAATCTGGAGTAAGTGTCAGGATGACATCCGTATTTGGATCGTACCTGAACCGTTTCTAGATGAGAATCTGGAGTAAGTGTTAGGATGACATCCGTATTTGGATCGTACCTGAACCGTTTCTAGATGAGAATCTGGAGTAAGTGTCAGGATGACATCCATCTCTGGATTGTACGTGAACCGTTTCTAGATGAGAATCTGGTTCATTTAAAATGTTTCCGTAGGGAATTCTTGTTTTGTTGTTTTGAGAAGAAATTCGTTGGGGAACATGAAAAACTTGTGAACCAAACTAGGGAATTATTTAGGACGCCGGAGCAGTAATTGGATATTCTTGTTCTGTCGGGGATACAAGAACACCTGACATCACTAGGCTGTAAGTTGAGGATATGGCAGTGACTTTTATAGTAGGATGCCCCTGCCTCTGTATCTGCTGGATAAAGTATCTGCGGTGATTTTGTGGATGGTTTGAGTGTCATCCCAGCTCCTGGGGTCTTAAGTAGATGTTGATCAGGGCGATAAGTCTTCAACTGACAGGAAAGTGACGAGCTGACAGGACATAGTCGTACGCTTTAATTCCTAACTTTTGCCTGGACCGTCTGTGATCGGTGGATCTGGAACTGACTGTTTAACGCTGGTTCGCGAAATGTCGCGGAAGCAAGAGTCGCCACCGTCTTTTATTTTCTCCAATATGGAAAGGACAAAAGCACAGAAAAATTCCTTACTGAGATTAGTTCTCGGTTCGGGAGGTAGATTTATAGAAAGGGAAGGTGTTAGCACCCTTTCTATCCATGGTTATCCATGGGCTCTTAGATACTTGCTCATTTGTGTTTTCAAAATGTTTGTTTGCTTTTCAAGGTGAGTGGGTTTGAAAAAGGCTTCTTTGAAAGTTTCAGATCGACTCTTGAATTAGAGCAAGTATCTACGAGTCATCTACCTACCCTAAGGAATTAGTCTGTGTAAATGTCCTTAAGGTAGTGCCATCCCACCATTGAGAGGTAAGTAGCACCACCGTTAGAGGTGTTCGGGTCAATTCGAGGATTAGGGACAGTGTGGTCACCAGAGCAATAGTAGGACACCTTAGAAGCTACCCTCATGCCATGTTCATGGACATAAGGACTTACTAAAACGTCCTCTACTCGATGACCACGTTTCGAGGGGCAAGGCGACAGTGAGGTGTACCCTAGGAGTGGTGTGTGAATCGTGTGTCATTTTCAGTTATTATTTGTCTTGTCATGCATTGGTGATCTACGCTTTGATTTTATTTGGGCATACATTATTTCATGTGATTAACAGTTTAAAGGGTGCGGGAATTAAAATGCGGAAAATAAAAGGTCCTACGCTATTACAAGGCGCGGGTCTACATCGCCAAATTAAACCAAGACCCGATTTGAATAAAAGTGCGTAAAGTAAATGTCCTAATTATCTATTACAAGGCTTTGGGGCAATTACATAAGATTAGAAAAATAAAAGCAAACGCGCGAAAAGGAATTATAATCGAAGGTGCGAGGGCGTTGGACCCTTTAAGGAATTAAATTGAAATTATAAATTAATTGATGATTAAATAAAGAAAAGAAATTGTTTTTTTTTTATGTTTTTGTATTTGATGGAAATAAAGAAAGATTAATTGAAATTAGAAATTTAAATAAAAAAACCCTGATCCTAGTTTGTTTTTAATTATTAAAAATTGTTTAAGTTTTAACCTAATTTAACCCTAATTAATTAAATGGCATATTTATTTACAAAAATAATTAATTATTAATAATAAGAATAAGATGAAATTATTTTATTGAGAAAAAGAATAAAAATCTAAAACCTAATTTCTACCTTTTTTAGTTATTTAGAAAACAAATTAAAATTTAAACCCTAAATTAAAACTAAATTGGTTATTAAATTTATTTACAAAAACTATTAATGGATTAAATTAAATATATATTTTTATTTTTGACTTTTCTGATTTTTTTGTATTTTTGTATTATTAGAATTAACTTGAGGAATTAAAAGAAAATAATTAAATTAAAACAAATAAAAAATAGAAGAAGAATGAGGGAAAGAAATACAAACAAGAGGGTGTTGATCCAAATTGAAGAGGTTCATAGAAAGCAGCTTGGCCCAAGAATTCCAGGCCCATGTGGACTTTTAGCGCTTGTGTGAGGAATGGTTGACTGGTGTCCATGGTGGACTGCTTGTGATGGCCACTGGATTGATCTTCAGGGACATGTGGCGTGCCAAGACGTTGGGATTCATGATAGTCATTAGAATGGAAGCTACACAGAAGCGCGTTATAACAAAATATATTGAATAAGTGGGGGACCTGGGAATCGAACCCAGGTCCCAATGTTTGCAACTATCCCTGTCCACCAACTGAGCTATGCACGCGTGTTTGTTAGTATAATAAGATAGAAATAATATATGGAAGAAACGTCCACTATGCTGAGAAGCGCGCCAAACATTCAAGCGGACCAACCACCTTCAGCCACGCCAGCATCTTCTTCGTTCTACCTGAAAATAAAAAATAGATAGCGGGGGTTTTAAACCCCCACTAAATGATACCTGCGAAAAATAGCGAACAGCACATAGTGAAAAAGAAAAAGGGCGCGATGGTTAGTTTCCATTCGTTGGAAGGTCCTGGTTTCAATGGTGCCAGTCTTATGGTTCAATTTTTCCATATATGCAAAGCCCCAAATGGGAGCTTCTGAAACCCTAACCTGCGTCCATGGCAACTTCTCATACAGGCAAAATTACTTCAATTAAAATACATCAACAGCTTCAGAGAGTTTATATTAGTGTAAATCCATATTCAAAATGTATGAAAAATGCATGTATATTGAAGCACGATTATGAAAAAAGTTTGAGAAAGTTTGACTTCAATATACCAATTCCTTGCGCGTGGAGGGTTGATTTTGATTGGAATAGTTTCCTGGTAATGTCAGGAAGGTATTGGGATTGATTTTAGGCCTTGAAACAAGCTCTATGTGTGTTTTCAGTTTTGAAATTTTTGAGAGAAAAGTGCAAAGTGTTTTGAGGTTTCAGCGCAGCATGCTTCTTCTTTTTTATTAGGGTTATGTTCTTGCATATATGTGGAGTGAATTAGGTTACCAATCCAAGCCCATAATCCTTTGCATTCATATTTTTGAGATTTGATTTTTCAAGCATCTTTTTCAATCTTTTCCATACCAATCTTATGCCAATCATTGAAGATTCTTTCCTTATTGAGTATGCACGAAATATTGAGGTCATGATGAGTGGATATGCTGCACAAAAAGGTTTGGAAACATGATTTGCTATTTTTGTCATATTTTATTTTAATTAAATGAACTAATAATAATAATAATTCAAATAATTAATCAAAAATGATAAAATAACTCCCTTTAAAGTCAATGGGTCGTGCATAGCTTTTGGGTGATGATTCTTGGAAGAAATTGTGGCTCATTAGCAATTTTGAGGCATTTGAAGCAAAGTTGACTTTTCAAAATTCCCAAAAATTTCCCAACTTCCACAAGGCATATCTTGCTCAATTTTTAAGCTTTGATCATGTTCTTGGACATTTTGGAAAGGTCTTGAAGTCCTCTAACCAATGTCTTTGGTCCCATGTCATTTTGATTTACCAATCTCAAGTTATGGTCTTTGACTTAAAGTGCCTTTTTGTTGACTTTTGAAAATGACCTATAATGTTGAGATTGATAACTTTTTGTGAGAGCATTTCTTGGACTTGAAGTGTGAAGAGGAGTTGTAGGAAATGTCATTCTCTTCAAAATGAGCTTTGGATGGAATTTTTCTGATAAACCATGTGGAAGTTATGCCTTGGTCAAGTTACAGTTGACTTTTTCAACTGTCCAAAAATAGAAACTTTTGCATCTTGAGATTTTTTGAGCCATGCTTTGAGAATCATGATCAAGAATTGATCAAATGATGTTTGTGGCTTCAAAATAAGATGTTGACCAAAAATTTTGACTTTTGACTGTCAAATGACCATTTTGTCCCTGCAGTTGACTGCTGAGCAATTAGGGTTTTTGACTGTGCAATCTTGTGCTGTGAGTCTTGAAACTTGACATGAGGATGCTTGACAATTTTTTATAGGCATGTGGGACTTGTTTGGACCCTTGGAAACTTCAACTTCTTTGCCAGAACCAAAACCCTAATTTTGACTGTTAGGAGGCCATTGGACTGTGCAACCCTTGGGGAGATTTTGAAGCATGCTCTTTGCAAATCTTGGAGAATATGGGAGGGAAAATTTTGGGGTGCAACAGTTGCCCCTGTTCAATCTTCTTAAACCTGAGGATGTAGATTGGCTGACGTGCCTTTCGTAATCCGAAGGTGGAAGATGATTGAACACTAGAGTGCCCAGAAATTTGCGCTCACATAGTAATGTGATGGTGGGAATGGGCTTACAGATGCCATTTGGAGATTGATGGATAGGAAGATGGGCTTACAGATTCCATGTTGAGAGGTGATGGATAGGTGGATGGGCTTATAGATGCCATCTGGGTGTTGATCGCGTAAGAGATTCCTTAGCGAGAACTTGCGTACCTGAAAAAAGAAAGATGCTTACCTGACCTGTTACAGGAGTTAATCTTCGAACTCTTTGTGTAGATGTGCCCTGACTGGTTATAAGAATTGAATCCTTAATCCTCTTCAGACGTGCCCTGGCGAGATACAGGAATCGAGTCTGGAGCTTCAAAAGGTGATGAATGACTCAGGGACGGTTACTAACTCAACGGGACGATGAGAGAACCTTGGGCGATTACTACCTCAACAGTAACAATGAGAGAACCTGGGGCAATTACTACCTCAACAGTAACGATGAGAGAACCTGGGGCGATTACTACCACAACAGTAACGGTGAGAGAATCTTGGATGTCTTCTACTGAGTCTTCATCAGGAAAATCTTTAGGAATCGATTTAACTGGACTAGAGAAGGCCTTTGACTGGATAAGAATCAGAAAAATCTTTAGGAGTCAATTTAACTGAACCAGACAAGGTTTTGGAATCTTCAACTGGAATAAGAATCAGGGAGATCTTAGGGTCGATCTGACTGAACCAGAGAAGGCCTTGGACTGGATCGGCATCAGAAAAATCTTTAGAAGTCGATTTAACTGAACCAGGCAAGGTCTTGGAATCTTCAACTGGATAGAATCAGGGAGATCTTAGGGTCGATCTGACTGAACCAGAGAAGGCCTTTGACTGGATCGGCATCAGAAAAATCTTTAGGAGTCGATTTAACTGAACCAGGAAAGGTCTTGGAATCTTCAACTGGATAAGAATCAGGGAGATCTTAGGGTCTATCTGACTGAACCAGAGAAGGCCTTTGACTGGATCGGCATCAGAAAAATCTTTAGTAGTCGATTTAACTGAACCAGGTAAGGTCTTGGAATCTTCAACTGGATAAGAAGCAGGGAGATCTTAGGGTCGATCTGACTGAACCAGAGAAGGCCTTTGACTGGATCGGCATCAGAAAAATCTTTAGGAGTCGATTTAACTGAACCAGGCAAGGTCTTGGAATCTTCAACTGGATAAGAATCAGGGAGATCTTAGGGTCGATCTGACTGAACCAGAGAAGGCCTTTGACTGGATCGGCATCAGAAAAATCTTTAGGAGTCGATTTAACTGAACCAGGCAAGGTCTTGGAATCTTCAACTGGATAAGAATCAGGGAGATCTTAGGGTCGATCTGACTGAACCAGAGAAGGCCTTTGACTGGATAAGAATCATAAAAATCTTTAGGAGTTGATTTAACTGAACCAGGCAAGGTCTTGAAATAACTTCAACTGGATAAGAATCAGGGAGATCTTAGGGTCGATCTGACTGAACCAGAGAAGGTCTTGGACATAGCTGAGAACTTAACTGGATCTTTCCTGAAAGGTAAAGGTCAGTCATATGCAATGCATGATATGGATCAAGCAATGATGTTCTCAACATAAATGAGATTGTATATTCATGATGCGTATATGCATGCTATAATGTATGAAAATGCGATGTTTATGAATGTATGTTTTTATCTAGGGAAGTAAATCCTTGACGGGTGCCGGGAAGTCATATCCTGGGCTTGTGTTGGAGAATAGTGCTTTGTTGTTTCCGCTGGGGATGATAGTTGCAAGAATACCGGTAGGAGAAAATAACTCCGTTGGGGAATGAACTTGGCTAATGGATTACTCTGTGGGGAGAAAATTTATTCTAGCGATCTTGATGGGGAACAATACTCTGTGGGGAGAGAGGTAATTTGCTGGGATATTGATGGTAACTCCGCTGGGGATACCGTTGTTATGTTGGAAGTGTTAATAGACTCCGCTGGAGATAGGAGGACTTCGCCGAGGACGATCTTTCCGTGGATTTTGGCTGAGGATAACCCAATTATATCCTGGTGGGGAAATAACCTTTAAATAAAGCCGGGGGACGCGTTCATGCTCTGTAGGGGGGAAGCTTTCTAGAATCTACTGGGGATAAGCTTCCTGCTAGGGAGATGACTCAAACTTTCCTGGGGAAATCTTGATTGGACTCTCCTGGGGAAATTTTTGAGATATATTGGGGAAGTGGCTCCGCTGGATGTTTGGTAGACCGCCGAGGAACAATCTTAGATCAAGACTGTCGGGGATGCTTGTTGGGAATGTCTGTGTACCCTGCTGAGGAATGTTTAGATTTGCTGGGGATATCCAACTTCCTTAAGGCTTGACAGGATAACTCTGCTCGGGGAGAGTGCATGGACTTGCTGGCTTACTCTCTGGGGAATTAAGATATCTTGGTTATGTTCTTCAGCTGAACCTACCTTTATACCTTGGTGGACGGAGCAATTAGATCGCTTAGACAACTCATAATTGCCCCTGTTTCTGATGTGGGAGAGGAAGATACCTGTGGAGGTGCTTGATGACTGCCGATTTGACAAATCTTCTTCTGGTGGGCAAGTGATGTGATCACAGGACATAGTCGTACGCTCTGGTCCCTAATTTTTGCCTGGACTGCCCTTTCAGGTTTTCAGTCCACCGGGATACCCATTTTTTCCCAAGCCGCCTTTTCAGGTTTTCGACTTGCCGGGTGTATAGATTTTTTCATATTCATCCCTTATTTTTGCCCGAACCCTTTTGGTTCGCCGGGAAGCCCTTATTTTTGCCTAGGTGCGTCAACCTAGCGGGTCTTTGATTACGCGTAGTATTTTTTCCGACTATGTCCATGCTCTCAGAATGTAGGGAGGTGCCCCTGTTATTGTGTTGCCACGCTACCAGAAGATGTTTGGTCATGCAAGATTCGTTGTCGGAATGCCCCAGGTGATCCAGATGGAGATTTGCCCCCAAGCTGGTTGGCCTTTTGAGAGATTCTCCGAATCTTGACTTCACTGCCCCAGATGATGGACCATAATCATGTCTGCCCCTTGATTGGAGAGTGTTTCTTCCACTGGAGGTGACTCTTTTGTTGAGGGGCCTTTTGTTCATTAGATATTCGTCGTGCGAATTTCTCTGCTGTTCAAACAAAAAGTCATATGCAAATAAAGTTATGTTAACAATGCAAAGCTTATGTCTGTCTTGAAATTTTGAAGATGCATTTTTCAGTAAAACCAAATGTGAATTTTTGTAAAACGCGATGTCAACTCCGTATTTACCGTAGGCCTTAAGGAGTCAGGATACCTTTCGTAACAGTATGCTTTCGAACTAACCCATGCTTCAGCTAGGACTTTTGAGGGTTATAACATGGTCTGGTTCACGGTTTAAGAAACAAAGGATAAAGGCTCAAATTATTTGTACCCACCCATTCTTCGTGATGTTCTTCAAACCTAAGCTCAGTTGATCGTGCGTTAGACCTTATTTGAGTTTTTGTCCTGACGTTCCAATGATGGTTCAGATATTGATGATTTATTCCGAATAGGAAGTCATTTTTTGTTTTTGTTGAGGGTTTGTATGACCTCTTTCTTTTTTATTTCGCCATCCCTAAATTTTGCCTGAACTGTTTCTTTTGTGATTACAGTCAGCGGGATGCCCCAGTTTTGTAAGTCTCCTTCATAGGTTTTGACTTATTGGGTTTTTATTTTTTGAGATATAATGACTGCCTATCCTTATGATTATTCGGAATCATCACTGTCTTCTTTTTTTTGTAAGGACCTCTTTGGTGCCATTTGTTATGCACTGGGATCAACTGAGAGAACTACCCTGCCCCAGGTTATGATAAAGGGTTTTAATTTTCGAAAAGAAAAACTCCTACTTCTTTGGCTCAGAGGGGTTGACGAGGGATTATCTTCCTTATAACTCCAGTGTTTAGGGATTGAAACAATGCCTGTACCTCATCAGTGAGGTCTGTTCAAAAGCATACTGTAGATTGCGGTATCGTTTTCGTCATCCTCCCTCAAGAGGCTTAGAATTATTAATCGAGCGTTGATCATCAGAAAAAGTATGAAAATAGTTTGCATATAGTGAATGCGAATATATTGCTTCAAAATAGACATATGTGATGCATTAATGAAATAACAATGTTTAATCATGAATAAATGTTTGAACAGACAAAAGAAAGTTACAACTTGAAAATTCTAATAAACAAAAGTCTTCTCATCTCAGAGCTTGTTACTTCGAATGGTGCCTCCTGTAGGGATGGTAAAAGCACTCAGCCTGGCCATCTTGGGTGAATTCCACAGCTCCTTCCTCAATCAGGTCCTGGATCTTGTTCTTCAAGGTCCAGCAATCCTCTGTAGCATGCCCCGGGCTGTTAGAATGATAAGCGCAGCGGGCGTTGGGGTTATACCTTGAAGGTGTCCTGTTGGGATTCTTAGGAGGATCCTTTAGAGTTACCAAATTCAACCTTAACAGTTGTTGTAGAGCTTGAGGCAGCGACACGTTGAGCTTGGTGAATTGCCTTTTGGGCTTGTCTGCCTGAAGCTGGTGGAGTTGATACTGAATTGGTGATACTGAATTGGTGATACTGAAGCCATCTGAGGAGCTTTTCCCTTATCTTCTTGTCTCAAAGGTGGTTGAATGATGACTGGCTTTTCACCCTTAGATGTTTTCCCCAGTTGGTTACCCCGAAGTAGTTGGTTGACGAGAAACCCGAGCTATTCTTGTCTTTGAGCTAAACCTTGAATGGCAGTCACCTGCCCCAGCACCTGGGCTTTCATTGCATCCACTTCAGCTTGCAGATGTTTCAGCCGTTCATCCTCAGCATTATTCCTGACCAACGTCCCCATGAGAAGTGTTCTCAGCTCTTCCTGCCCCTTGGATAGATTCAGGAGGATTTCCCCGAACCGAGTCTCTTGAGCCTGAAGAACCTGGTTGTCTGGTTGGAAAGCCATTGCTGAAATAAACAGCGAAGGAGGTAAGTAACCTGTAACCAGGGTACCTGTTATGCAATGATGTGTATGTATGCATGCAATGTTTTCAAGGATCTCGCGGGGTAAACAAGAAATAATTGTCAGAATTTGAATCCGGTAGCTTGATTGAAGGAGCTTCATGTTGTTGAGAGTCCTTCTTCAAGGGTCAAAGGCTCACCATATCCAGTGGGTCATAGCCCCTGACTTTAGTCATCATGTCTGGTTTTGATTTCCAAACAACCTTGGTTAGGGGAACCTTCTTCAAGAGTCAAGGCTCACCATGTCAAGTGGGTCATAGCCTGTGACTCAGATCATCAACCTGGCTAGAGGAAAATAAATCCCCTTTGCCCCTTGCTAGACATTCTGATTCATCATGACCTGCATCACAAGCCCTTGAGATCCTTGAAACGGATTAGTCCTTATGCGGGATGTATGTAATGATATGATGTTATGCTATGCATGAGGTAATGTAGACAAATCCTATTATGAGTCCCAATTAAGGACTGTAAACAGAACCTGCAAGAAACTCAAGTGTCAGATAACAAGCATGCAAATAGTCAAGTTGGAAGGCACACAAGTCACACAAGAGAAGCCCTTAGAGTTTAGGCCAGCATGGGGTCTAGGTATTACCCTCTTTCAGTTTGTTGGTTAAGACCTGTCCTATCAGAAGTAACCGGGTTCTAGAGGATCCCAATATCACTGACTACCCTCAATCGGTCATAACTCCAGCATCGCAATCTTTTCTTGCAGCCAGAACCATCACGAGAGTTTAGCCTCAATGGGCGTAGCATACTGCTACTGTTCTATTGGCCAAGTTGTGTCTTTTAAGGTTCTAAGGTCTGTTGGTGCTTAATGACTCCTCAGAAGACCCATATTCTCCTCGTTGCAACACAAGGGATATCGGTACAGACCAAGGCGCCACACCAACGTAGCCACTTCTTCACCCATGTCGGTCTACGCCGGACAGGTCCCTCACAGCTTATGCTACCTAAACAGGGTATTCCCAGATCCGGGTTAGGATCTATGTAACTCCGATGCAGCCCACAATTTAAAGCAAACAAGTCAAAACAATTGAAAACACAGTTATGATCTTAGTCCTAAGGTACACCCCACTTTATAAGAGTCCCCAGCAGAGTCGCCAGTTCTGTGATCGGTGGATCTGGAACTGACTGTTTAACGCTGGTTCGCGAAATGTTGCGGAAGAAAGAGTCGCCACCGTCTTTTATTTTCTCCAATATGGAAAGGACAAAAGCACAGAAAAATTCCTTACTGAGATTAGTTCTCGGTTCGGTAGGTAGATTTATAGAAAGGGAAGGTGTTAGCACCCTTTCTATCCATGGTTATCCATGGGCTCTTAGATACTTGCTCATTTGTGTTTTCAAAATGTTTGTTTGCTTTTCAAGGTGAGTGGGTTTGAAAAAGGCTTCTTTGAAAGTTTCAGATCGACTCTTGTATCAGTCCTCAAGAGTGTTTGAAAAATTGCTTTTGAAAGCTTTTTGCAAAGTGTCGGTGTGAAAAGAAGTTTTTGATTTGTTTTGAATTAGAGCAAGTATCTACGAGTTATCTACCTACCCTAAGGAATTAGTCTATGTAAATGTCCTTAAGGTAGTGCCATCCCACCATTGAGAGGTAAGTAGCACCACCGTTGGAGGTGTTCGGGTCAATTCGAGGATTAGGGACAGTGTGGTCACCAGAGCAATAGTAGGACACCTTAGAAGCTACCCTCATGCCATGTTCATGGACATGAGGACTTACTAAAACGTCCTCTACTCGATGACCACGTTTCGAGGGGCAAGGCGACAGTGAGGTGTACCCTAGGAGTGGTGTGTGAATCGTGTGTCATTTTCAGTTATTATTTGTCTTGTCATGCATTGGTGATCTACGCTTTGATTTTATTTGGGCATATATTCTTTCATGTGATTAACAGTTTAAAGGGTGCGGGAATTAAAATGCGGAAAATAAAAGGTCCTACGCTATTACAAGGCGCGGGTCTACACCGCAAAAATTAAACCAAGACCCGATTTGAATAAAAGTGCGTAAAGTAAATGTCCTAATTATCTATTAAAAGGCTTTGGGGCAATTACATAAGATTAGAAAAATAAAAGCAAACGCGCGAAAAGGAATTATAATCGAAGGTGCGAGGGCGTTGGACCCTTTAAGGAATTAAATTGAAATTATAAATTAATTGATGATTAAATAAAGAAAAGAAATTGTTTTTTTTTTTATGTTTTTGTATTTGATGGAAATAAAGAAAGATTAATTGAAATTAGAAATTTAAATAAAAAAAACCCTGATCCTAGTTTGTTTTTAATTATTAAAAATTGTTTAAGTTTTAACCTAATTTAACCCTAATTAATTAAATGGCATATTTATTTACAAAAATAATTAATTGTTAATAATAAGAATAAGATGAAATTATTTTATTGAGAAAAAGAATAAAAATCTAAAACCTAATTTCTACCTTTTTTAGTTATTTAGAAAACAAATTAAAATTTAAACCCTAAATTAAAACTAAATTGGTTATTAAATTTATTTACAAAAACTATTAATGGATTAAATTAAATATATATTTTTATTTTTGACTTTTCTGATTTTTTTGTATTTTTGTATTATTAGAATTAACTTGAGGAATTAAAAGAAAATAATTAAATTAAAACAAATAAAAAATAGAAGAAGAATGAGGGAAAGAAATACAAACAAGAGGGTGTTGATCCAAATTGAAGAGGTTCATAGAAAGCAGTTTGGCCCAAGAATTCCAGGCCCATGTGGACTTTTAGCGCTTGTGTGAGGAATGGTTGACTGGTGTCCATGGTGGACTGCTTGTGATGGCCACTGGATTGATCTTCAGGGACATGTGGCGTGCCAAGACGTGGGGCTTCATGATGGTCATTAGAATGGAAGCTGCACAGAAGCGCGTTATAACAAAATATATTGAATAAGTGGGGGACCTGGGAATCGAACCCAGGTCCCAATGTTTGCAACTATCCCTGTCCACCAACTGAGCTATGCACGCGTGTTTGTTAGTATAATAAGATAGAAATAATATATGGAAGAAACGTCCACTATGCTGAGAAGCGCGCCAAACATTCAAACGGACCAACCACCTTCAACCACGCCAGCATCTTCTTCGTTCTACCTGAAAATAAAAAATAGATAGCGGGGGTTTTAAACCCCCACTAAATGATACCTGCGAAAAATAGCGAACAACACATAGTGAAAAAGAAAAAGGGCGCGATGGTTAGTTTCCATTCGTTGGAAGGTCCTGGTTTCAATGGTGCCAGTCTTATGGTTCAATTTTTCCATATATGCAAAGCCCCAAATGGGAGCTTCTGAAACCCTAACCTGCGTCCATGGCAACTTCTCATACAGGCAAAATTACTTCAATTAAAATACATCAACAGCTTCAGAGAGTTTATATTAGTGTAAATCCATATTCAAAATGTATGAAAAATGCATGTATATTGAAGCACGATTATGAAAAAAGTTTGAGAAAGTTTGACTTCAATATACCAATTCCTTGCGCGTGGAGGGTTGATTTTGATTGGAATAGTTTCCTGGTAATGTCAGGAAGGTATTGGGATTGATTTTAGGCCTTGAAACAAGCTCTATGTGTGTTTTCAGTTTTGAAATTTTTGAGAGAAAAGTGCAAAGTGTTTTGAGGTTTCAGCGCAGCATGCTTCTTCTTTTTTATTAGGGTTATGTTCTTGCATATATGTGGAGTGAATTAGGTTACCAATCCAAGCCCATAATCCTTTGCATTCATGTTTTTGAGATTTGATTTTTCAAGCATCTTTTTCAATCTTTTCCATACCAATCTTATGCCAATCATTGAAGATTCTTTCCTTATTGAGTATGCACGAAATATTGAGGTCATGATGAGTGGATATGCTGCACAAAAAGGTTTGGAAAACATGATTTGCTATTTTTGTCATATTTTATTTTAATTAAATGAACTAATAATAATAATAATTCAAATAATTAATCAAAAATGATAAAATAACTCCCTTTAAAGTCATTAGGTCGTGCATAGCTTTTGGGTGATGATTCTTGGAAGAAATTGTGGCCCATTAGCAATTTTGAGGCATTTGAAGCAAAATTGACTTTTCAAAATTCCCAAAATTTTCCCAACTTCCACAAGGCATATCTTGCTCAATTTTTAAGCTTTGATCATGTTCTTGGACATTTTGGAAAGGTCTTGAAGTCCTCTAACCAATGTCTTTGGTCCCATGTCATTTTGATTTACCAATCTCAAGTTATGGTCTTTGACTTAAAGTGCCTTTTTGTTGACTTTTGAAAATGACATATAATGTTGAGATTGATAACTTTTTGTGAGAGCATTTCTTGGACTTTAAGTGTGAAAAGGAGTTGTAGGAAATGTCATTCTCTTCAAAATGAGCTTTTGATGGAATTTTTCTGATAAACCATGTGGAAGTTATGCCTTGGTCAAGTTACAGTTGACTATTTCAACTGTCCAAAAATAGAAACTTTTGCATCTTGAGACTTTTTGAGCCATGCTTTGAGAATCATGATCAAGAATTGATCAAATGATGTTTGTGGCTTAAAAATAAGATGTTGACCAAAAATTTTGACTTTTGACTGTCAAATGACCATTTTGCCCCTGCAGTTGACTGTTGAGCAATTAGGGTTTTTGACTGTGCAATCTTGTGCTGTGAGTCTTGAAACTTGACATGAGGATGCTTGACAATGTTTTATAGGCATGTGGGACTTGTTTGGACCCTTGGAAACTTCAACTTCTTTGCCAGAACCAAAACCCTAATTTTGACTGTTAGGAGGCCATTGGACTGTGCAACCCTTGGGGAGATTTTGAAGCATGCTCTTTGCAAATCTTGGAGAATATGGGAGGGCAAATTTTGGGGTGCAACACCGTCCTTTCGGGTTTTCAGTCCACCGGGATACCCTTTTTTGCCCAAGCCGCCTTTTCAGGTTTTCGACTTGTCGGGTGTACAGATTTTTTCATGTGTATATCCCTAATTTTTGCCCAAACCTTTTTGGTTCGCCGGGATGCCCTTATTTTTGTCTAGGCTAGTCAACCTAGCGAGTCTTTTTTCATGCGTAGTATTTTACGACTACGTCTGCGTTCACCGGGTACGGAGAATTGTCACTGACCATAGTAGCAAGTGTTGCCATACTGCCAGTAGATGTTTGCTTGATCGCACGTGATTCATTGCTGGAATTCGTGTCCAATGCCCCAAGTGGTTCAGATGAAGATCTGCCCTTGGCTATTTGGCACTTTTGAGAGATTCCTTGGAATTTTTACTTGACAGGTGTGTTGGACAATGATCATGCCATGCCCCCTTGGTTGGAAGTGTTTTTTCTATTCGAAGTGAATCTTTTCATTGAGAAAGCTTTTGTCCACTGGATATTCGTCGTGTGAATTTCTCCGCTGTCAAACAATTAGCTATATGCAAACAGAGATATTCAAATAATGCAAAGTTTATGTTTGTCTTGAAGTTTTTGAAAATTCATTTTTTCAGTAAAACAAACAAATTTGTAAGAGTGTGATATCAACTCAGGATTTATAGCAAACCTTATAGGAGTCAGGATACCTTCTATAACAGTATGCTTTCGAACTAACCCATGCTTCAGCTAGGACTTTTAGGGTTATAATGTGGCCTGGTTCACGTTTTAAGAAACAAAGGATAAAGGCTCAAAATTTATTTGTTCTCAACACGTTCTTCATGACGTTCTTCAGTCCTAAACTCAGCTAATTATGCGTTTAGATCTCGCTTGAGTCTTTGCTCTGATATTCCGGTGATGGTTCAGAAATTGAACGTTTATTTTGAAAAGGCAGTCATTTTTTTGTAACCTTTCTTTTTGTTGAGGATTTGTAGTGACCTATTTTTTTATTTTGATATCCCTATCTTTTGCCTGAACTATTTCTTTTGTGATTACAGTCAACGGGATGCCCCAGTTTTTCTTCTTAAGTCTCCTTCATAGGTTTTTGACTTAGCGGGCTTTTCTATTGAAAAATGACTGCCTGCTTTAATGATTGTGTGGAACCATCACCATCTTTTGGAGAGCGTCTTCTACACTATTTTTCGTGTATGAAGGTAGAGCTTGTGACTGAATGCACATTTGAATTAACTGAGAAAACTACCCTGCCCCAGGTTATGATTAAGGGTTTTAATTTGTGTGAAAAGAAAAACTCCTACTTCTTAGGCTCAAAGGGGTTGACTAGGGATTATCTTCCTTATCACTCCACTGTTTAGGATTTGAAACAACGCCTATACATCATTAGTAGGGTCTATTCAAAAGCATATTGTAGAGATTGTGGTAGCGTTTTCGTCATCCTCCCTCTAAAGGCTTGTAGCTTTAATCGAGAGTCAAATATCACAAAAAGGAATTGAGAAAGTAGTTTAACTATAATGAACATGAAATAATTCAAGACCAACATATGCAGTGCATTAATGGGAAAACCAAAGTTTGACATTACAGTTATTATTTGAATAAGCAAAGGAAAACACAGAAAAAAATCACAAATGAACTAGACGCTCTCAATGATTTGTCCTAGGAGCAATGATCACTCTGTGAGTCTCTGGAGGGTCGAATTCAATCTCCTTGGCGTCAATCATATCCTGAATTTTGTTCTTCAGGGCCCAACATCCATTCGTATCATGTTCAGGGCTATTAGAATGGTATGCACACCTTTCATTGGGGTGGTAGCTAGGAGAAGAAGTATTGGGATTTTGTAGATGAGCCTTTAACGTAATCATCCATGCCTTCAACATGTGTTGTAACGCTTGCGCTAGTGACATGTTGATCTTGGTGAATGTCTTTTAGGTGCGACCTCCTTACGCTGATTCCTCGGTTGATGCTGTTACACAGGCGTAGGATTAGAGGCCAGTACTGCCCCCACTGATTGGTTGTGGTTACCTCTAGCATGACCCTCCTGGCCATATACAGCATTGGCTTCCTTCTTGCCAATGAATGGCTTCTTCTCAACATTAGAAGATGCAGCCATCAGAATCCTTCCACTCCTGATACCGGCTTCTACTCTTTCACCTGTCAATATCAACTCGGTGAACCCAACCGAAGAACTTCCAATCTAATGGTTGAAAAATGGACCAGACAAAGTGCCTAAAAACATGTCCACCAACTCTCTATCCGACAGAGGAGGCTGGACTCTTCCTGCTAAGTCTCTCCACTTCTGGGCATAGTCTTTAAAGCCCTCGCTAGAACCCATAGACATACTTTGGAGTTGTGTACGGGTTGGAGCAAGGTCTACTTTATATTGGTACTACTTGTAAAAAGAAGCAGCTAGATCTTCCCAGTTACGAATATTGGTTCCCTCCAGCTGATAGAACCATTCTAGTTGAGTCCCGGATAGACTATCTTGAAAGAAGTGGACCCACAAATCTCTGTCAACAGTGTGAGGCTGAATCTTCCTTACATAAGATCGGAGATGCATCTTGGGACATGAGACCCCATCATACTTAGCGAACACCGGAGCCTTGAACTTCTGTGGGATGACAACCCCAGAAACCAAACCCAGCTCTTCAAAATACATCCCCGGTACCCTCTAGATTTCCATTGCACTCAGACAATCCTCCAACTGCTTATATTTATCATCAGTAGGAGGATACTGCTCCTCATTATAATCAGACTCATTATCAGATTCCTTTGGGCTGGGGTCTTCCTCTCTTGTTTCCCCTTCTTGATTGTCCTTTTATTTTGACGAAGATGCTAGTTCTGAAACTCTCCTTAACGGTCCTCTGAACCTCCTTCCCAAATTCACCACACCAGCTGGCTTCTTTAGCTTCTTGGTCTTTTCTTTGACAATCAGGGCCTTCAGCTCTTCTTGGCCCTTATCTAGGTCCATGAACATTTTTTGAAACTGAGCATTTTGAGTTTGTAGATCCTTTACTGTTTGTTCAAGAGCCATTGCTGAAATAAACAATGAAGAAGATGAGAAACCTGCTTTGAGACCTGTTTATGCCATGATATGTATGATATCTGTATGCAATGTTTTCAAGGACTTCGGGAAATTTAAATTTGTGAACCAACATGAAACAAAGATTTTATTAGTAGAATTCAAAATACAATTTCCTTTTAGGTGTATAATTGAAAATTCAAAGAACTAAGAAATCAAGTTTCCCATGGGCGCTTCCTCTTCGTGCCGAGATAGACATTAAGACCTCTTTCTTCGTGAAGTTATTTCGTGAGCTCCAACACTTTCCTCTTATGGGAATAGAAATGATCTCTATAGGTGTCCCACTCTTCTTTCAACTAAATCCAAGATCTCTGCAGCTCTTCAAGATCAGTGGACATGTCAGGATGGAGAATTGTATAAGGAACATCTCCTTCAGTAACGGGCTCCACAATCACTGGTAAGATGGCTATATATGGCATCACAAAGTTTTGAGCGCGAGCTCGTACCCATTGGAGATAAGGTTCCATAGGGATGGAAGTCTTCGGCCCCAAAGTCTTGGTATCAAATTTGTTTACCATGCCCCAAGTTCGTATGAACTTCTGGCGATACCCTTGAACATCATCCTCATAGTTAAACACGATGCCCTAGATAAGCATATCGTGAGGACCATCCCTTCGAGCATAACCAAATTTTCGCAGAGTCAAAGAAGGATTATAAGTTATGCCTCCCCTAATGCCAAGTAGTGGGACATTAGGGAACTCCCCGCAGCGATCAATAATAGAAATATCTCCCATAGATCAGGAATACCAGAGAATATCCGCGTGAGAAAGTGACATTATCCTTTGCGACCAACCCAAAACTTTTTCATTCTTCAACACTGACTTAGGGAGGTGAGAAATAAACCACCTCGACAGTAATGGCATACAACACATAAGAATCCCTCTTTTCTTCATAGTACGAGTGTGGAGGGTATGCAAAATATCTCCGAGTAAAGTGGGCACAGGGTTGCGAGAGAGGAAGATCTTGATAGCATTCACATCTATGAGTAAGTATGGATTAGGGAACAATACTAACCCATAAATTAGAAGGGCCAATACCTCCTCAAAATCCTGAAAGTCCAAATCACCTCAAAATAGCTGAGCCTTCTCTATTAGGAACATGGCTAGAAAACCCTTAACTCTGCTTCTTATTTCCCAGTTGGACACAACGTCGGACTGTTTCAGATGCAAAGTTGAGGCAATGACTTATGGCTTGGGCATTTCTTCTATACCGGTGAAAGGTACCCGATCAAGAATAGGTATACACAAAATCTGAGAGAACTCTTCCATGATGGGCACCAACTGATAGTCTGGAAAGGTGAAGTAATGGTGCTTAGGGTCAAAGAATTGAAAGAGCACACTCATCATCTTCTCATCAAAACCTGAGGTAACCAGATTGAGAAGTCGACCATAGTTCTTGGTAAACGAAGAAGTCTCAGAAACCATTGATACTAGATCTTTGAGTTGAAGAGGTACTCTCACGAAGCTGATTCTGATTATATTTCTACGAGCGGAAGCCATGATCTGTAAAACAGAACAAAGGTAAATTCCCCTAATCCTTTAAATGGTTAGTATAATGAAGAATGAATGTTTATAGTGCATAATGTCATGTTTAAGCAAATTAATCACACACAAGCAAAGCACACAATAGACCTTAGGTTCGAAGGCTTGCATGAGGTTTAAGGTAAGTACCCTCTTGAAGTTTAGTTAGTTTCAAACTTGTCTTAGAAATAGTAACCGGGTTCTAAGGAGTCTCAATATCACCGATCTTTCTTTATCGATATTATTTCAGTTTAGCAATCTTTTCTTGCGGCCGAAACATCCCGAAAGTCCAATCCCAATGAGTGTAGCATCGAGTATCAACCAATCCTCAGCTTTACACTGAGGTCAGCTATTTCACTACTTTCTAATGGCCAAGTTTTTTCAACTAAGGTTCTAAGGTTCGTTAGTGCTTCACCACACCACGCGGCAGCCCCGTATTCTCCTCGATTCAACACAAGGGATACCGGTACCAACCAAAGTGTCACACCAACACAGCTATCGCTTCAACTATATCGGTCTACACAGTACAATCTCCATGATCTATTGTTGTTTACCTAAAATTGTCCCCAGATCCGGGTATAGGATCTATACAAGAATACCCCAACAAAAACCCTTAAAAGTAAAGCAGTCAAGGCAAACAAAAAAAGCAATTTAAAATGATCTAGTCTTTAAGGTAAACCCCACTTTATTGATATCCCCAGCAGAGTCGCCAGTTCTGTGATACGGGGGCAGAACCGACTGATAATACTGGTTTGTGTTTTGTATTCACAAATATGCAGTAAGCAAGAGTCGCCACCGACTTTTCTTTTATCCAACAAAGGAAAGGGTGAAAAGAACAGGAAAAGACCTTTTTCGAGATTTTCTGAGTAAGGGGAGTAGATTATAAAAAGGGAAGGTGTTAGCACCCTTTTCATCCGTAGTTATCTACGGGCTCTTAATTGCCTGCTTACTTTTGAAATGCTTTGTGTGTGTTTGAAAAAGTTTTGAAACGCCAAATAGCAAGGCAGTTTGCTTTATGATAACTCTTGTATCAGTCCTCAAGAGTGTTGATAAAGCGTTTTTTGAAAATGTTTTGAAAGTGTAGTGTGAAAAAGATTACTTTTGAGAAAGTACTTAACAACTATCTACCTACTTGAAAATGGCTGTTCTTTTCCTCATTTCCTTTAGATAGTGCTATCCTACTATTAGTGAGTAGGTAGCCCTATCGTTGGATGTTGAGGGACTATCGAAGGGACGTTTACGATCACTAAGGCAATTGGGCAAGAACTCTTAGTAATTGTCCTAAAGTTCTAAGATCACTTTTTTAACCGAGGAAACAGTCGAAAGGATCATCGAGGGACTTGTGATCTCTTGAACTCAAGGACAGTCACTAAAAATTATCACATTTCAAGAATTGTGACCGTTTTTGAAGGCAACCGAAGTGGGAGATACCCTAGGGGTGAACATGTGCAAGTGTTTCAGTTTGGTTATCTATCTTGCATTTAGGATTTTGCTATCGATTTGTTTTATCTTTCCATACAATCCTATTAGTATACATCTAACAATTATATTCAAGGTATAAAATAAAAATGCAGAAAAGTAAAGGTGCGAAAAGTAAACCTAAACTATTACAAGGCTTTTGGGCAGTTACATAATAGTGAAGAGTGCGGAAAAGAAATCCTAAAACTATTACATCCCAGAAGGAATTACATGATAATAATAAAAAAATACAGAAAAAATAAAGCTACGCTATTACAATTGAACACGCCCTATACACTTTATCTAGGAAAATAAAAATAAGATGACAATAGAAAAGGCAATGTTTTGGTGATTTTTATGAAAAAATGACTTATGATATTTAATTAAATAAACCTAAAAAAACTAATTAATTTTAATTAATAAAATATTAATTTTGAAAAAAAAGGTTAATTAAAAAACCTAAAACCTAATTAAGTTTAATTAATAGAAAAAAAAGTTTTAAAAAAAGTTTATGTTTAATGATCAACAAAAAAAAATTAACTTTGTCAAAAAATAGATAGGGGAAGAAACATCAATGGAAAATAGGGTTAGAAAACAAAAATAATGCAAATGCCAGGGGTGGGTGTTGAGTCAAAAATTAAATTAAAACCAAAAATTAAATTAAAAACCTAAAATTAATTATTTGAGTTTATTATGAAAAGTCAAAGGTTTGTGAAAAATGTTAAGTTTTATGAAAAAGGTTTTAAACAGAAAGAAGGAAAATAGATAAAAGGATAAATAGAATGGAAGAAAACCAAAACCAATACGGATGGGTGTTGAAACCACGCCCTTAACCTTCTCAGAATGTCTGCCTTGCCATTGTGTCATGCATTGGTTGTTGTTATGATCCGGCTTCAGCATTTTGTAATAATCTTGCATGGGACCATTAGATGGTCAAAATCTGCAGTGTTGAATCTCATGAACACATTAAACAAGTTAGTATACCATGAAATACAAAGAAAATAAATATGTGGAATTTTGTAATATTAAAACTGATATGACATGTATGAATGTTTCTACACCATTTTGATCATGGAGATCAAACCAGCATTATCCTTACTGGAGAATGAGATGGCTTGTTTGTAGTGAGACGAGGGTTTGTAATAAGGATTTCAAGATTTCTAGGGTTCTTGAAAGAATTTGATATTTTGACAAGATTGTGGCAAATGTTTTTTTCTTCGTGTCCTGTTTGTGTGAAAAGAATGAGATTATATAATGGAAATTAGAGCAAAGATATGGGCTTTAGATGTGCAATTGGGCCTCCAATAACCACAAGCAATAGTGCAGATTTTTATTCACTTGAGTCTGACGCATCTCAGACTTAATCGCAGGGACTTAAGTGCAATTTTTGAAGTTGAAATTTGAAAACAAAATGTAGTCAACATCGAGAATAAACTCCTGTCAAAAAATAGACTCAATCGGATAAACGGTGAATTAGTTATGAATTTTTGAAGTTTCGCCTCAGACAAACTTATTTTGGACTCCAATGTCAACTCTGACACGTTCTTCAATAAAAAACTGGTATTGATCAGAGTAGAACCCGGCATCGACTTTGGAATCAAAGTTTTATATCTCTGAGTCAGTGACCTTATGTAAAAATATGGGCCCGATCCGATAAAAATTGACCGAGTTATGAATTTTCGAAGTTTCGACTCAGATGAAATAATATTCAGCATTCAGGATTTTCGGCGCGTCACGCGCACTCTAGGAAAAAAACGAAGGCCTTTTGTATACTGTTCGAACTAGATACCTCCTGTGAAAATGTATCCAACTCAATTTGTGAAATTTTGGCGCCGAAACCAGTTCGATACGATGAAAATCGACCAAGTTATGATTTTCTGAACATGACGCAAATAAACTTCTGTCACAAATTTTCTGCATGGAAATACATGATAAATCTGCATTTTTGAAGACCTTCGGATCAACATTGGCTTCCAGACCTGAGATATAAAAACGTAGATGACGTCAAGATGGGATTTTAGCCACCGGAACGGGTTCAAAACGAGCCACGATCTTCAAGTTATGAATTTTTTAGTGCGTAAAAACTGCACTTTCAGCACACTTTTCACCATATTTCTTCGAGAAAACTCGCACATTCGGAGACCATCTTTAAAGAATTGGCTCTCGTGACGAACCTGAATTTGAGAATACGTTATTAGGAATATCTTGGCGAAAGAAGACCTGAATATGACGCGTCAGGTTAGACTTGTGAATCTTTGAATCCCAAATCATTGTGAAACGGCGAACCGATCTTCAGCACGAAAAATACTCTAAGAACATCCATTGACGAAATAAACGTCACTTGTAATATGACGAGACTTGCTAAAGATACCTTGATCCCATAAACATAGAACCAATGATATGCGTGTATGTAATAATGAAATGTAAGCCAAAAAGGTCGAAATGAAGAGGGTAAATTTTGGGGTACAACATAAGCGTATCTGCTTCTTGCTTCTCCACACACCTGAGCAGTACCATGTCGTAGTTTCTTTTGTATACCACCCCATTACTCAAAGAATTTTGAATCTAACCTTCACAGGGTTTGCTTGTCAATGATAGAGGCATTTTCTGGATATTCCTGCTTTTCCAAGTACTTCTTGATGTCGTAAAACCAAGGCTTGCTGTCAGACCCTTCTTCAATAGCAAGATAGTGTGCGGGCTCTTCGAAGTATCTAATCGTAATGCATGGTTCGTGGTTCGTCCAGGTCACTTTGAACATAGCTGATAGAGTTTCCAAAGCATTTTCCGTTTGATTTTCTTCTCGTGGGATATGACTGAAAGTGATCTTTGTAAATTCCGCAGCCAACTTTAAAACATGATCCCGATATGGAATCAGTTTAGGGTGTTTAGTATCCCATTCGCCATTGACCTGGTATATGACTAATGCAGAATCCCCAAATACTTCGAGGTGATTTATTCTTAGATCGATGGTAGCTTCCAGTCCTAGTATACAGGCTTCGTACTCAGCGATGTTGTTGGTGCAGTCAAAACACAACCTTGCAGTATAGGGCTTATGATAATTCTTCGGAGAAGTCAATACTTCCCCTACACCATGACCCAGTGCATTTGAAGCCCCGTCGAACATGAGTGTCCAACATGCCCCTGGCTCGGGTCCTTCGTCAGGTCCTGGTATTTCGTAGTCAGCTATAACCATGACATCCTCGTCAGGAAAGTCGAACTTCATAGGTTGATATTCTGACAACGGTTGGGGAACTAGATGATCAGCTAATACACTACCCTTGATGGCTTTTTGAGTGACATATTGGATGTCATATTCTGGCAGTAGCATCTGCCATCGGGAAATTCTCCCTGTAAGAGCTGGTTTTTCAAACACGTACTTTAGAGGATCCATTCTTTCTATTAACCATGTAGTGTGGGTTAACATATATTGTATCAACCTATTGGTAGCCCAAGCTAATGCACAACAAGTTTTATCGAGGAGTGAGTACCTGGTTTCGCAGTAAGTGAATTTCTTGCTGAGGTAATAAATCGCATGTTCTTTTTTGTCTGTTTCATCCTGCTGCCCCAAAACACAACCCATTGATCCTTCGAGCACTGTCAGATACATGATGAGTGGTCTTCCGAGAACGGGCGGCATTGAGATTGGTGGCTCTTGCAGATATTGCTTTATCGTTTCGAAGGCTATTTGGAAATCATCATTCCATACTACCGTTTGATCTTTTTGTAATAACTCAAATATTGGCTCACATGTAGTTGTTAGATACGATATGAACCTTGAGATGTAATTCAATCGCCCTAAGAAACCATGCACTTATTTTTCTGTCCTCGATGCTGGCATCCCTTGTACAGCTTTTACTTTGTTGGGGTCTACCTCGATACCCCGCTGGCTTACAATAAAACCCAACAATTTTCCTGATCTGACGCCAAATGTACACTTATTCGGATTTAACCTCAGTCTGAACTTGCGTAACCACTCGAATAACTTTTGCAAATGTATGATGTGTTCCTCCTCCGTATGGAATTTAGCGATCATATCATCTACATATACTTCAACCTCTTTATGGATCATGTCAGGGAATAATGTGACCATTGCCCTCTGATAGGTTTCCCCTGCATTTTTGAGACCGAATGGCATTACTTTATAGCAGAAAGTTCCCCAAGGTGTCATGAAGGTAGTCTTTTCCATGTCTTCGAGTTCCATTTTGATTTGATTATAGCTTGAGAAGCCGTCCATGAATGAGAATACTGAGGCTTGAGCCGTGTTATCCACCAGGACATCTATGTGAGGTAACGGGAAGTCGTCCTTGGGGCTTACTTTGTTCAGATCTCGATAATCCATGCACATGCTACTTTGCCATCCTTCTTGGGTACTGGCACAATGTTAGCTATCCAGGGTGGATAATCTACCACTGCTAAGAACCCTGCGTCAAACTGTTTAAGAACCTCTTCTCTAATTTTGCTGGACATATTTGGACGAGTTCTTCTGAGTTTTTGCCCAACTAGATAACACCCTTCTTTGAGAGGTAGTTTGTGCACCATGATGTCTGTATCTAACCCAGGCATGTCCCTGTATGACCAGGCGAATATACCCACATACTCATGTAATAACTTGATCAGCCTGCCTTTGACGCTCTGCTCCAACATTGCCCCTAGCTTGATTTCTTTTGGATCTTCCTCTATGCCCATTAATGGTCTCAATAGTATCTTGATATGGTTGTATACTGTCAGCTTTTTGTTCTATTTCCCTTTCCATTTCCTCAGAGAGTTCAAGATCTTCATCATCTTCCTCTTTGGCTTGGTTGATAGGAGCGTCAAAATTATACCGGGTCACAGCAGTAACATTATCGGTAGTTTTGGGCATGGATCTGCACATTTATCATGTTTTGGTGCATATTTTAGTATCTAGGATTTTGAAAATGCATATGCAGAGAAAGTATTGCCATTTTTAAATTTGAGAGATAAATGCAAAAGAAAGACAAGGATCTTAATTGAAAACAAAATATAACTTTTATTAATTATAAATATTGTTTGAAACAAAACGAGGGAGACCCTTACAAGAAACCCCTATACCTCGGGCTTGACATAGGTTCTTTCAAAAATAATAAACATTACTTAGGAAAGAAAAATATCTCGGGAATCTCCACGAAAGTCCCTCCTTTGAGTTCTTCTCCTAGGGAGCATTCTCTGATGAAGTCAGTTTCCCTTTTGGTATTGATTTTGCTAGATATCATCGCCACATGTCTGCCATGCTCTGTTCCTTTGTTGACAAAAGTCTCTTGGATCAGAGGGAAACGTGCTTTGCCCTTCAGAGTAGCTTTCGACGATTCATAGCCCAAGCCAAAGTGATTCTTCTTCTCAGGAATTTCTGGGAGCTTTCCCCAGCCTTTCGAGGCATCACATCCCATGGTTGCTTGCATATCTCTCCATGATGTCACTTTAGGCTTGTTACCCTTCTCGACTGGTAAAGTTACCATTGAAGCAATTTCCAAGGCTTGGAACGAGGTAGCTATACAGTCTTCGTCGGCACTGATATATCTATACGATTCAATGTGGCTTACGAAGATGTCTTCCTCACCGTCGATTATGATCAATTTCCATTCCACTAGGAACTTCAATTTTTTATGCAGGGTCGAGGTGACTGCCCCTGCTGCATGGATCCAAGGTCTCCCCAGTAAGCAAGTGTATGCTGGTTCTATATCCATGACCTGGAAAGTGATATAGAAAATATGCGGCCCAATCTTAACTGGAAGATCCACCTCTCCTAACACCGAGCTTCAGGAACCGTCAAATGCTTTCACTATTGTAGAATTTGGTCTCATCACCACGCCATCTATTGTTAACTTTATCAGACTTGACTTGGGAAACACATTGAGGGCAGAGCCAGTATTAGTGAGAACCCTGGATAAACGGGTAGTACCTATTTGCATATTAATGTGGAGTGCCTTGTTATGAGCTCAGCCCTATGGCGACAATTTATTGTTGCTAAAACCCAGATATGATCCGGATGTTACGACATTGTCAAATTGATTTACAGAAATCTCCTCCGCGACGTGAGTTGAACTTAATACCTTCATCAAAGAGTCTCGGTGTGCTTCAGAGTTGATGAGTAGTGAAAGTATGGAGATTTTCGCTGGGGTTTGGTGAAGCTGGTCCACCACTCTGTAGTCACTTTTTTTTTCTCCAGGAAACTCTTTTGCCTCTTGATCGGTAAAGTTTTTGCTTAGAGGTTATGTTTCTTGATTTGTATCAACCATTGCTTTTCCCTTATCCTTTTTTGGAGTCTCATCCTTCTTCTTTGATGGTTCAACTCCAAAAATTTGACCACTTCGGGCCATACCCCCTTTCCCTGCTATATTTGAAATTGCAGGTCCCTGACTTGGTGAGGGCTCATTTTCTTGCTTCACTCTGTTAATGTACACGGCTGAGTCATAACTCTATGGCACTGCCTTGTTATTTTCATAAGGGATAGGTGACGGTCCCTTAATTACCATTGTAGCCTTTGGAATTGCGGATATTAGGAGAGCCTTCTTGGGTGCCCTTCTTGTGGTCTCTATTGACTCCTCCCACGGGATCACTAGAGTTTTCTTGGTAAGATTTGGGCCTTGGCAGGGGATTACCAGTGGCTTCTTTCCTTCAACAGTGGCTACATATTTTTCTTCAGGGTATGGTCCGAATTGGACTATCCCCTAGTCCACTAGCTTTTCCAGAGTTGTTTCAAAGGTTTCATTATGCTCTAACAAGAATCCACATTCGAACAGATATTCCTTCAACAAGTTAATTGGGGTTTTTGCTCGTCTGATTGCCCCAAAGTCAGTGACTACCTCAATTGCATTTATTGTTGTCCTATTATGCAGAGGCATAGGGTTTGATTTGATGTTAGGATTCTCAAAGGTGATGTCTTGAGATTCTAACAAATCCTGAACCTTGTGCTTGAATTCCCAACATTATTCTATGGCATGCCCCGGAGATTTATCATGGTATTCGCACCTGGCGTCGACATTGTATCTTTGCAGGAGTGGCTCGACTGGAGGAGCTAGAGGCTTGATTTCCACCAAGGACGCATTAACCAAGTGTTGTAATAACTGGCTAGGTGGCATGAGGAGTGGATCAAATTTTCTGGGTGGCCTTTTAAATCTATCTTGTTGTTGTCCTTGTGGGATCACTAATGGTTATGGTGCCCTTGGTTGTGAGGCTACAACATTGATTTCTCCCTCTTTTCTCCTTGAGAAGTTTTAAGAGGCTTTTTTGAATTATAGGGAGCATTTGATCCCCCCCCCCCTGATATCTTCCCATTTTTTATTCCCGTCTCGATTCTTTCTATGATAGTCACCAGATTTGAGAATCCCGACGTGACACTTCCCACCATTTTCTCATAATACAGGCCCTACAAAGTTCCCATGAACATGTCTACTAATTATTTTTCTAACAGTGGGGGTTGCACACGGGATTCCATTTCCCTCCATCTCTGAGCATACTCTTTGAAGGATTCTTCTTTCTTCTGGGACAAATTATGGAGTTGCATGCGGGTAGGCGCCATGTCCAAGTTATATTTGTAATGCTTCAAGAAAGCATTAGCAAGACCTGCCCAGTTCGAATATGTGTTCGCTCCAATTTCATGTACAAGTCTAAAGATGCCTCACTCAGGCTATCTTGAAAACAGTGAATCATTAGCTTCTGATCATGGGCATAGGCATGCATCTTCCTACAGTACATACGAAGATGATTCCTTGGACAAGTGCGCCCTTTGTATTTTCCGAAGTCAAGTACTTTGAATTTTGGTGGAATCACCACATCAGGAACTAGACCCATTTCGAGAGCGTCTACTTCGAAAGCATCAAAACCCTCCACATCTTTTAATCTTTCCTCCAGGGCTTTATACTGATTCATTACCAGTGGATTATCAACGGGATGAGTACCAGTCGTCTTTAAGGGTGCCTGGTTGGCATCCTCTGGGTCGTGATCTCCGTATTGTAGGTCCAAGTAGTTATCTGTATTGTTGGTTGGAATTTGTAGGGTATGTGATTCCCCTGCTTTTGATGGAGGTGGGACAAACCCTTCAGTTTCAACTTCTTGTTGGGCCATGATGGACTTCTGGGGTCCTGCTTCTGGCTCTTTCCTTGGTTGGTGACCGCTCGATGCACCAATAGTTTGGGTTGCTTCTTCAAAAGCTACCTTGGGAATCTAGTCTTGCCTGACAATAATGTTCTTCAAAGCTAGGATAACTTGATTCAAATCTCCTTTCATTGAACTTACATCACCCTTTACTTGGTCGAGATCCTCTTTGAACGCAGCCTGAGTCTCCTCGATTTGTTCCATTGTATTTTGTTGATGGGCCCTTATTTGATATGGAGGCCAAGGAGGTGGAGATCTTCTTCTACCAATGGCTTAACTGGAGAGATTTTAAAAAGATGAGTTTTGATATGATATGCAGGTGTTTTATAAATGCATGCGTGCGAACGAATGTGTATGAACATGAAATGATTTCTTGTTTTAAATGTCTTATTCATTTGGGTACATGCTTGTCTTTGCTTATTATTTTACTTGGTGACTATCTTTAAAATAGATACGCAAACGAGATGTGGAAACAAAATGCCTTTATTGAAAGTAACATATTGTTAGAACAATGTTTGAATCTACTACCCTATATTTGAGTTTTGATGATAACAAAGTGAAAAGATATAGTATTTAAATGTTTCATGATTGAACTATATGCTGCCTAAAATTACTATGCTCTGACTTGCAGATACGCTGATTAAAATAAGCAAGATCACTTCTTCAGCATCAGAATTTGATTTCATACACCAGCATCAGAAGTTGCTGAATCAGAACGTCAAGATCAGATAATCAACTCACATACATGCTGAAGCTTGATGAACAGAACTGCGCGTAAACACTCTGATACAGAAACACAATAGTTCATCAGCAGCGAAGCAGAATCAGAATGAGCCAAGCCAGAACTTGCGTTAAAGAAGCAACGGTACTGTGCATTGAAAGCTAATCAAATCCAACGGCCTCATTCCAGACAAGATCTGCTCAAAAAGGAAAGCTTGTTATTAGCATTGAATCAAGAATATTGCATTCAACGTTCATCTTCTCAAGTGCTATATAAACAAGGCTTCGAAGATTATAATGGCTAATGCTCTCCAAATCTCTACACGCACAAAGCTGAACCATAATCTTCACTCTACCAGTTTTGCTAAACCAAACTCTGATATTCATTATTGTTTAGCAATCTAGTTTCTAAGCTTCATTTGTGTATACATCACAGTTGTGATAAAGTTTTGTAGAAAACATTCACACACATTGTTTTATACCTTTGTAAGAAAGTGTTGCCTTGACAGACCGGATTGTGGTTTGAATCAAGAAGGCTTTAGCAGTTGTTCAAGCAGTCTGTAATATTCAGTTGAATATAGTGAATTAAGACCTCGTTGGAGAGAGGCGAAATCACCTTGACGGGTGGACTGGAGTAGTTTGAGATCAAACGAACCAGGATAAAAATATCTTGTCAATTGCTTTAAGATTTCAGTTTTACAATTCAACCCCCCCTTCTTGTGTTTTTCACCCCTTCAATTGGCATCAGAGCGCCTGGTTCTGAGCTAAAACACTTAACCGTGTCAGTACAAGATCCAGCGTCAGAAAAACACAATGGCAGGAAACAACTCTCACTTCAGCAATGACAATAACGAGGACAGAGACAGATTCAGTGGCAAACCTCCAGTCTTTGATGGAGAAAACTTTGATTACTGGAAAGACAGAATTGAAAGCTTCTTTCTAGCACATGATGCTGATCTGTGGGATATGGTGACAGATGGATACACGCACCCTGTGAATGCAACTGGTCAGAAGATTGATAGAAAATCAATGACTGATCAACAAAAGCGTGACTTCAAGAATCACCATAAGGCCAGAACCATCCTCCTCAGTGCCATCTCCTATACTGAGTATGAAAAGATCTCCAACAGAGACACAGCTAAGAACATCTTTGATTCTCTCAGAATGACGCATGAGGGCAACATTCAAGTCAAAGAAACAAAAGCTCTGGCGCTCATTCAGAAGTATGAGGCGTTCAAAATGGAAGAATCTGAATCCATTGAAACTATGTTCTCTAGATTCCAGATTCTGGTAGCTGGTCTCAAAGTTCTGGACAAAGGATACTCTACTGCTGACCATGTCAAGAAGATAATCAGAAGTTTACCCAAGCAGTGGAGGCCTATGGTTACTGCTCTGAAGCTAGCGAAAGATCTCAACAAAATCACTCTGGAGGAACTTATAAGCTCCCTCAGAAGTCATGAGATAGAGCTAGAAGCTGACGAGCCTCAGAAGCAAGGTAAGCCTTTAGCTTTAAAATCTAACAGAAAATCTGAGTCTAAAGTTTTGCAGGCAGTTGAAGAAACATCTGATGGATCCTCATCAGAAGAAGACGAACTTTCCCTTCTCTCCAGAAGAGTAAATCAACTGTGGAAGCAAAGACAAAGGAAGTTCAGGAATCCCAGAAGATCTGATCAGAACGAGTCTTCTTCCAGATACAGAAGGACAGATTCTTCCTCTGGATACAGAAGATCTGAAGGCTCCTCCAGTAGCAAGAAGCCAAACACAAAAGACATCATCTGCTACGAGTGCAATGAGCAAGGACACTACAAGAGTGACTGCCCAAAGCTTCAGAGGGAAAAGCCCAAAAAGAAGTTTGGAAGAGAAAAGAAGAAAAGTCTCATGGCCACATGGGATGACTCTGACTCGTCTGAAGCTGACTCAGAATCAGATGATGAAAGGGCAAACATAGCGCTCATGGCTAACATTCCAGATGATAGTGAAGCTTCTGAATCAGACTCAGAATCAGACACAGAAGAGGTATTCCCTAACTTCGCTGTTAATTTTACAAAGGCTGAACTTGCTGAAAGCCTCAATGAAATTCTGGAACGTTATCAGCAGATTAGAGCTAAATTCAGAGACCTGAAAAGGAATCTTGAATCTGACTCTAATAAGTCTGAGAGTCTCAAATTGGAAAACTCTGAGCTGAGAGATAAAATTTCAAAATTAGAAAACTCTTTACAAAACTCTCAGAAGGAACCAATTTCTGAAACTCCCAGCAATGCTGATGAGATCATCAAGGAGTATGATCACAGTTTCCAGAAGTTCCTTGCTAAAAGCATAGATAGAAGCAGAATGGCTTCAATGATCTATGGAGTTAGCAGAAACGGCAGGAAAGGAATAGGATACCTAGGTAAGGTTCCTACACCAAAGAATGTCATGGATTTAACCATTAAACACACTCCTTTAAATTCACACTTTGTGTATGGTCACACACATGACATCAAATACACTAGCAGTAAGCACTCTGTGAAACCAAAATTCAACCAGAGTTTTGGTAAAACTAACAAATCAGGACCCAAGAAGATCTGGGTACCTAAGGATAAAATAATACATGTTGCAGATATCTTTAGCAGCAAGTCAGAAACACCAGTCATGGTACCTGGACTCTGGCTGCTCACGACACATGACGGGAAGAAGGCATATGTTCCAAAGCCTGGAACTTAAGCCTGGAGGCCACGTTGGCTTTGGAGGCAATCATAGGGGAAAGATAATTGGCTCTGGAACTGTAGGTAATGGAAATCTTCCCTCTATTAATAATGTTCTGCTAGTTGATGGATTGATGCATAATCTGTTATCCATAAGTCAATTAAGTGATAACGGTTATGATATAATCTTTAATCAAAAATCATGTAAAGCTGTTAGTCAGAAAGATGGGACTATCCTGTTTAATGGTAAGAGGAAAAACAACATTTACAAAATCAAACTTTCTGAACTAAAGAGTCAGAATGTAAAATGTCTTCTGTCTGTTAACAACGAGCAGTGGATCTGGCACAGAAGATTGGGGCATGTTAGTATGAGAAGAATATCTCAGATTAACAAACTCAATCTGGTCAGAGGACTTCCTAATTTGAAGTTCAATTCAGATGCTCTGTGTGAAGCATGTCAAAAAGGCAAATTTGCAAAACCATCTTTTAAATCCAAAAATGTTGTTTCCACCTCTAAGCCATTAGAACTTCTGCACATTGACTTATTTGGACCAGTTAAAACTGCTTCAGTCAGTGGTAAGAAGTATGGGTTAGTAATCGTAGATGACTATAGCAGATGGACATGGGTAAAGTTCTTAAGACACAAGGACGAGTCACACTCTGTGTTTGTTACCTTCTGTAACCAAGTTCAGAATGAAAAAGATCTTAGAATCGTTAAAGTCAGAAGTGATCATGGTGGAGAATTTGAAAATAAAGATTTTGAGTCATTCTTCAATGACAAAGGCATTCTGCATGATTTCTCTTGTCCTAGAACTCCCCAACAAAATGGAGTTGTAGAACGCAAGAACAGAACATTGCAAGAAATGGCCAGAACCATGATCAATGAGACAAACGTTGCTAAGACTTTCTGGGCAGAGGCAATAAACACAGCGTGCTACATTCAGAATAGAATCTCAATAAGACCTATTCTGGAAAAGACTCCATATGAATTGTGGAAGAACAGAAAGCCCAACATTTCGTATTTTCATCCATTTGGATGTACTTGCTTTATATTGAATACGAAGAATTATTTGAACAAGTTTGATTCTAAGGCACAAAAGTGTATTATGTTAGGATACTCTGAACGCTCAAGAGGGTACAGAGTATACAATACAGAAACACAGATTGTGGAAGAATCAATCAGTGTTCGTTTTGATGATAAGCTTGACTCTGAAAAGTCAAAGCAGAATGAAAATCTTGCAGGTATAGAAATTGAATTTGCAGGTTCTGAAGACAAGTCATCAGAAGCTCTCAACACAGACATTCCTTCAACGTCTGAAAGAAGCAATGCTAGAAATCCTACAACTGCTGCTGATCAACCTCAGAAGAGATTACCCAGAAGCAGCTTGGATCACCCAGAAGAGACTATCCTAGGAAGAAAGGAAGATCCAATCAGAACAAGAGCAAGCTTCAGAAACTCTGAAGAAACTCTTATGGGACTTGTGTCTCTGATTGAACCTTCTTCTATTGATGAAGCACTTCTGGATAATGACTGGATTCTGGCAATGCAAGAAGAGCTGAATCAATTCACCAGAAACGACGTATGGGATCTCGTTCCCAGACCAAAAGGATTCAACGTCATTGGAACAAGATGGGTGTTCAGAAACAAGTTAAATGAACAAGGTGAAGTCATCAGAAACAAGGCACGACTGGTTGCACAAGGTTATAGTCAGCAAGAGGGGATAGACTATACAGAAACCTTTGCCCCAGTCGCCAGGTTAGAATCTATCAGACTTTTAATTTCATTTGCTGTTAATAGAGGCATCACTCTGTATCAGATGGATGTCAAAAGTGCATTCTTAAATGGTTATATAGAAGAAGAAGTTTATGTTCACCAACCCCCAGGTTTTGAAAATACAAAACATCCAGAACACGTTTTCAAACTAAAGAAGTCACTGTATGGTCTGAAACAAGCTCCCAGAGCTTGGTATGAAAGGCTAAGTAACTTTCTGCTTGAAAATGAATTCACCAGAGGGAAAGTGGACACTACTCTATTCTGTAAAACAGTTAAGAGTGACATTTTAGTCTATCAAATTTATGTTGATGATATCATTTTTGGTTCTACTAATCCTTCTCTTGGAAGAAAATTTGCTAAGTGTATGCAGGCAGAATTTGAGATGAGCCTCATGGGGGAACTGAAATTCTTTCTAGGAATTCAGATCAATCAAACTCCAGAAGGAACTTACATTCATCAGAGCAAATACATCAGAGATCTTCTGAAGAAATTTGACCTCTCAGAATGTAAGCCATCAAAGATTCCAATGCATCCCACGTGCATTCTGGAAAGAGAAGAGGTAAGCAAAAGTGTAGAACAGAAAGTATACAGAGGTATGATTGTTTCTCTCCTCTATCTGACTGCTTCAAGACCTGATATCTTATTCAGCGTATGTATTTGTGCTAGATTCCAATCAGATCCTAGAGAATCTCACTTAACAGCTGTTAAGCGAATTTTCAAGTATCTGAAAGGTACTACTAATCTGGGTTTGTTTTATAGAAAATCTAGTGATTACAGCTTAGTAGGCTACTGTGATGCTGATTTTGCTGGAGACAGAGTGGAACGTAAAAGTACTTCTGGAAGCTGCCAGTTTCTGGGAGAAAATCTGATCTCGTGGTCCAGCAAAAGGCAATCAACAATTGCTCTGTCAACAGCAGAAGCTGAGTACATAGCAGCAGCAGGATGTAGCACACAAATGCTCTGGATGAAAAGTCAGCTTGAAGACTTCCAGATTTTTGAGAGTAACATTCATATACTTTGTGATAATACTTCTGCTATTTGCTTAAGTAAGAATCCTATTTTACATTCTAGAGATAAGCATATAGAAATAAAACATCACTTCATTAGGGACTATATTCAGAAAGGTATTTTAAACTTAAAATTTATAGATACAGACCATCAATGGGCTGATATCTTTACTAAACCCCTTTCAGAAGATAGGTTCAATTTCATTCTGAAACATCTCAGCATGAAAGTATGCCCAGAGTGAAAATGTTTTAATTTCATATATTTACCTTCAGAATGTAATTATTTTACTGTGAACTTCTGATCAATCTCCTTTCAGAAAGATAGAACATGCAGATTGTATCAGATGCAAGTCTAAAGATCTGAGAGTCTAATCTCAAAGACAGACGTGCTGATCACTACATCAAACAAGTGTCATCCAATCATCAGCAAATCTCTGAAGCAGAACGCGTGCACGCTTCTGAGAAGGCAAAACGCTGATTGGGTGCATTGAGACACATGTCTGGTAACCGTTTTTAAGTATCTTTCTCAAATCCCCCAAAATCAGCAAGCATTTAATGAAAAGTAATCACGCTTGTTATTTGGCAATCATTATTTTTTTTCTCTCTCTTAAAAACGTTTAATTTTTCAAAATAATTTTTGAAAACTCTATTTAAGCACGAATGGATGTACAGGACAGCAAAATTGACACTGTTGTCAACATGGTTCAGAAGCAGAATGAAACTTCTGAAAAGATTCAAGCGATGTTGGAGAGCCTGTTCTCACGCATGCCCCCTCAACCTTAAATCTTTTTCATGCATAATCATTTTAACTATGTTCTGATGTCCTGTTTTGACTATGTTCTTGTAATGTTCTTTTGCTCTGATTCTGAACTATTTTAATATAATTTGTTTTTCTGATCTAAATTGTTTTAGCACATCACCAACACTTTTTGATTGCTGACAAAAAGGGGGAGAACAAGAATGATATTTAAAATCAATAACGGCTAACTAGACAGAAATTCTCAAACATTCTAACTCTATTACTTGAAATGTTTTTTCTGTTTTGTTTTAAGTCTACAGGCACAAGGAAGCTCCTGAACACTATGAAGACTAGAAGCTCTGATCAAAATGTAGAAGCTCTGATCAATGTTGCTCTGATCAAATATGAAGTTCTGATCGACCTAATACTCTGATCCAAAGCAAAGCTCTGACAGGAAAAGCTCTGAAGCTCTGCTCTCTGATAAGTCAAAGACTCTTATAATCTGATGTTCATAGAAAGAAAAAGATCTGATCCTGAAGAACACGTATCATCAAAGGGAAGTAATCAACTCAGGGGGAGTATCTCTTAACTCTTATTTCTCCTTACTTCTTAACTCTGAAACATTTCCCAGACACCTTTTCACGTTATTTTTTCATTTAAAATATCTAGTTTTTGTCATCATCAAAAAGGGGGAGATTGTTAGAACAATGTTTGAATCTACTACCCTATATTTGAGTTTTGATGATAACAAAGTGAAAAGATATAGTATTTAAATGTTTCATGATTGAACTATATGCTGCCTAAAATTACTATGCTCTGACTTGCAGATACGCTGATTAAAATAAGCAAGATCACTTCTTCAGCATCAGAATTTGATTTCATACACCAGCATCAGAAGTTGCTGAATCAGAACGTCAAGATCAGATAATCAACTCACGTACATGCTGAAGCTTGATGAACAGAACTGCGCGTAAACACTCTGATACAGAAACACAATAGTTCATCAGCAGCGAAGCAGAATCAGAATGAGCCAAGCCAGAACTTGCGTTAAAGAAGCAACGGTACTGTGCATTGAAAGCTAATCAATTCCAACGGCCTCATTCCAGACAAGATCTGCTCAAAAAGGAAAGCTTGTTATTAGCATTGAATCAAGAATATTGCATTCAACGTTCATCTTCTCAAGTGCTATATAAACAAGGCTTCGAAGATTATAATGGCTAATGCTCTCCAAATCTCTACACGCACAAAGCTGAACCATAATCTTCACTCTACCAGTTTTGCTAAACCAAACTCTGATATTCATTATTGTTTAGCAATCTAGTTTCTAAGCTTCATTTGTGTATACATCACAGTTGTGATAAAGTTTTGTAGAAAACATTCACACACATTGTTTTATACCTTTGTAAGAAAGTGTTGCCTTGACAGACCGGATTGTGGTTTGAATCAAGAAGGCTTTAGCAGTTGTTAAAGCAGTCTGTAATATTCAGTTGAATATAGTGAATTAAGACCTCGTTGGAGAGAGGCGAAATCACCTTGACGGGTGGACTGGAGTAGTTTGAGATCAAACGAACCAGGATAAAAATATCTTGTCAATTGCTTTAAGATTTCAGTTTTACAATTCAACCCCCCCTTCTTGTGTTTTTCACCCCTTCACATAATTCAGATATTGAAAAATATTACAACTTGAAATCAAAACTTGTTTGCATAAACATAAATAAAGGGAACTAAATCTTCTAGGTGCGCCTGCAGATGTGTGCTCTGAAGCCATCAACCACTGCTCGGCAAAGCTGGAGAAAGTCTTCAACTTCATTTGGAAGAGGAACCATTACACTTTCTGCGTCTCTTAAACTTCTAGGGATATCCTCAATGAGATTGTTGGCTAAGAAGGCGAGCTTTTCATGTTTGTCTTTGTAATACCTGTACTCCTGATAAAGATGCGAGATTATCTTATGGTTATCTCTCCCAGCTTGGGTGATCTTGGTATACTGCTCTTCCCAATACATATTTTCACCCCTCATTTCCGTATAAAGTCTCCGTTGAATAAGGAAATCTTTTTGGAGACCTTGTAGCTCTAGGCACACATGCTCATATTCTCGAGTTCTCTGAGTTAGGAGTCTTTCTGCCTCTACCCTTTCAAGGCATGCTTTAACCTCTGATTCTTGGCTGTCTTGAAGTTCAATGGTGAGGTACTTCACTTTCTCTTCTTGATCTAAGGAAGCCTGCGCCAAACTTTGGATTTGGGCTCTTAGATTTTCCTCTAGCACCTTTTTGTCATGTGTTGCCTTTTCATACCACCTGGTTAACCTTCCGATTTCAGTGGCAGCCTCCTCTAACTTTTGGTTATGGGAATCTAGGTTGAATGTCGCACTCAATAGCCCTTCAGTTGTACGCTTCCTCTTGAGACTCTCTTTCTCCAATGCCTTTTGATCTCTCTCAATTTGTTGGTCCTTTGACTCAAGTATGAGCTGCATCTGCTTCTTTTCTTTGATCAAATTGAGGAGGTTGAGTTCAAGTGCTTCTTTTTCCCTTTGAGCTTGCTTTAAGGCACTTTTCAGATTATCGACTTCTTCCAAGGATATAGGCGTAACCTCTGACTTATACTCTGGATCTATGTCGAATGGCAGCTTGATAATTTGCACCCTATTTCGGACCCATCTGGTGTAGGGTTCTCTTGCTATGGCATTCTTTCTTTCAGCTTTCCTCTTATTAGCCTTATTCCAATCCCGAATAAACTTGTTGAGCAACCCTTGGTCTTCTATACCTATATCGTGGATGATCAATGGTCGAAGTTGCTTGTCCGAAGGTCTGTCTTCCAAAGGATACCCTAACTATCATAGGGAAAAAGTAGGGTTGTAATTAATGCAACCTCGTGATCCAATCAAAGGGGCATTAGGAAAGTCTCCACAGCTAATAGTGATATCACCAATATCTAGCTTCCTTGCATACCATAACACAGAGTTTGCAGTGAGAGACCTTAATTTCTATGGCCACTCGCGTCTGGTCAAGTTTGGAATCATATAGTCTTCTTTGTAAATATGAGTCATGAGCCAAGTATATAGAAGTGGGATGCAACAATTTAGCGTTCCCTTTCTCTTTTCGTACATCATATGAAAGGTGTAATAAATGTCAGCAAGCAAAGCGGGAGTTGGATCCGTATTAAAGACTTTCGTACCCCAAAATATGCTAATGGCCGCAGGGTCAATATAGTCCACAGTCCGAGGAAATAAAATTACACCAAATACCAGTAGCCCTAAACAATCAACACAAGATTCCCATTCTTTATAATTAGCAAATTCGAGTGCCTTAGCTTCCAAATATATCCTTTTGATTCCTTGTATCGGACCTTCTCTTTGGTAACTTTGCACTAACTCAGGGTAAGGGATCCCTAAGCCTTTTGCCAAAACTTTGACTTCAACAATTTGACCAATACCTACATAGGCCTTCTCTTTGGAAAAATTCAGAATTCTGTCAAATTCTTCTAGAGTCGGTGCTAGCTGGAAGTCTTGGAAGGTAAAACATCTCAGTGGAGGGTCATAAAACTGAATGAGGGCAGAAACAGCATCCATTTGAACCTCTACTCTGATCAAGTCAAGGGTATCCCCATAGCGGCGAGCGTACATCTTCAGAGCTCTCTCAGATAATTTCCCCTTTATAATTTTGATTTCAGTAAGGTCAAGCTGGAAGGCATTGACGCGGACAAGTTGTTTCCCTCTGGTATCCATTTTTTAAAGACAGTCACCAAAATCTTGATTTTATTATTATCTTTTGTACCCTGTGAATAAGACAAATAAAAGAAACAAATGATGAATATGTGACATATATGAATGCATGAATGTATAGGTGTATGGTTGAGTGACAGATTTTTTTTTGTGACAGGTTTTTGTGATAGGTACCCCTATAAGGTAGGCTCCTTAATTTTGACCTACAGTAAATCTACCCTCCCAGAAGGTGATTTCCTTAAGGGTATCATGAATAACACCAGAGGGAAAAGGCGCAAGGGCCTCCCCTAGGTGGAGCCTCTTTACGGATCGAAACTTTCGTTTTAAAGTCGTGAAAGGTCTCGTCATGAGATTTTAGGTTAAGGTCGTTACAAAGAGTCATGGGTGACCTTCCAAAGTCCTACTCGTCAAGAGGATATCTCTCGATAAGTATTCCTTTTTCGGAAGTTCACCGACTCTAGGCGAAGTCGTCACATAAACTCGCAGGGATGATGTACCCCCTAAGCTAATAGATGAGCCTTCTTTCTAAGGGTTATTGAAAATATTTTGAGAAATAAAAAATCCTGCCACGCAGTATATGATGATAAACAATAGACAATAATTAGATAAATGCAATGAATAAATGAAAGCAATAAATAAATAAAGCAATAAAAACCCTAAAGCAAAAACCCTAAAACCTAAAGTTGAATTCCCCAGCAGAGTCGCCAGCTGTAGCAACTGGTTTTTAAATTGAGAGTCGCCACTATTAGTTTTTATCCTAAGGAAAGGAATCTAACAGAAAACCCTAATTCACAGACAGAAATTCTAAGTTTTGGACTCAATTAGACGAAAGGAAGGTGTTAGGAACCTTTCGTCTACCTTGTTCACGAGGATACTAGGTTTTAGGTTTAGGTTCGGGTAAAATAGGGTTTTAAATTTTAATAGGAGAAAATGGATTTTAATTTTTAATAAGGAAACTTGCTACGATTTTTGATCGTATGCCTACGTATCCTCTTATGAGGAATCAAAGTCCCAATTCGTAGTTCGTATGGGGTTGGTGTTTTTTAGGGGTCGCAGACATACTTTGAATCACCTCGCATTTTAGCCGGGAGTAGTGATTGCAGAGATTTTGGCTAAACGCGCGGTTAGTAAAATTTGTTTGAAACCCTTTTGTAAAAAACAGTTGATTAGATTAGTTGATTGCGAAAAATAGTTTGTTGTTTGTTGTGTGTTTTTTAATCATATTAACTGCAAAAATTCTTGATTAATGCATGATCAAAAAGATATTTAATGCAAAATATATAAAATAATGTTCATGAGTTTTGAATAAAAATAATTTGTTTATGATAATATAAATAATATTCATATGTAATAAATAAAGGATATAAAAAATATAATAATGTTTACATATAATAATAATAATAATATAAAAAAATTAATATTAATAATAATAATAATTATTATAAAAGTTGGTAAAAAATAATAACAATAGAAAATATATAAAAGATAGAAAAATTGTTAAAATTAAACAGGGGTGCAATTTATATTAGTAAGTAAAATAAGGGGGTGTTAAAAGGAGTCTGGCTAGGCCCATTGTATAGACTGGACAGGGGGGTGCTATTTTCCGTGCGTTTTAGTGAAACAGGCGAACAGGGGTGCAAAACTTAAATGGATTAGGCCCATTGCAAATCTGAGAGAGGCCTGGTCGTTCATATGTATGAGGGAGTATGGGACTTACGGTGAACCTGGCCTCACGGCCGTTCAAACATGATCTAACGATGAGATTTAAGGATGCATGCTAGCTACTGTAAACACGCGCGTACTGGATCTAAATAGAATATAAGTTGTTTTTACATTATTATTTCATTATTTGCTACAACTTTTCATCTTTCTCTCTCGTGAATCCAGACAAACCCTTCCCCTTCATCTTCTTCTTCTTACAGCCCTTTCCCTGTAATCCTAATGTCCCTAAAGTGGCGCAAACCCAACTTCCCATATCTTAACCCTCATTAGGAAAATTACAAGTGAATAAAGAAAGAAGCTAAGCGTCCTTAACCTTGTGTGATTTCTTCTTGCTCTGATCTCCGAATTTCTGGATTTAAGATAATCCCTCTTTCTGTTTCTCTGATTCGTAGGTCACGGTGAAGATGGCAGTGACGCGGTGAAGCAAGGACGGAGGGGTTATCACCGGTGATTAGGGTTTCAGATGTTGAAACCCTAATCGCTCTTCTCCTTCTTCAACGCTTGGATCGGTATTTGCTTTTTCCTGTTCTTCTTCAACTTCCGTTCTTCCAAAATTCTTACCCCATTTCTTCTGTATCTGGCTTAGTATTTATAGGGTTGTCATTAGGGTTTAAACAATTGCTTAGATTTAGAGACTTAGAGATAAATTAGGGATTCAAATTGTTTTAGATTTGAGAATTGTTGTATTTTTTAGATCGAAAGATTTGTTTTTAATAATTTTAAGATTTGATTTGATTTCAATTGCAATCTAAACAGTAAGTGTTATTGCGTAATTTTCTGGATTCGACTGCTACAGTATGTGTTACTGATTTGGGCTTCGCGCTGTTATTGTTTACGGTCCAACTTGTAAAGGAGCTGCAAATACCACTGTATGAATTGGGCCTAATTTCCTAACAACTTTGATCCAAACAAATCTTTTTTCAGAAACTCCTTATAAAAAAGTCTAATAAAATGTTTCAAAAAACATTTAATGATAAATTACAAAATAATTATAAAAGGATTTAATAAAACAGTAACAAATGTCCATTGGGCCAAAAACTCAGTGGGCCTGTAAATTATTGTTTAGCCTACAATATCATTTTCCTTTTTTTTATTACAGCAAAAAAAAACAACTTTCCAATTTAATTGGGCTTGCGCATTATCTCTTGTTCATCCTAGCAAGACTTTACAACAACATTTTTTTATACTACTGGCCCAAATGGTTTTCAAAACAGTTTTTCCCAAATAATCTTTAATAAAGGATCTTAAAACCGAATATCTAATAACCAAAAATTGCTTCAACAAAAACAGCAAAAAGTTAATTGGGCTTAACTTAATGGGCTTAGTTATTGATAAGCACACCCCCCCCCCCTTTTATCAACTTAACCTAAACAAGCTTATGCAAAATAAACTTAATAACTGTTATTCTTTTGAAATAATTCCCATTTTCGAATCGCATGGGCCATTGGCCAATATGCTTCGAGAATGGGTTTATGAGTCTTTCTGATTTAGAAAGCCCCATTTAAATACACCCCCTAGTCTTGGATAAATATGGGCCATCAGAGATTGTTGTACCATCTTTAATTAAATATTTTTTCTATTTTGTGATACGGTGGCAGAACCGACTGTTAATACTAGTTTGCATTTTTTGTTCGCAAAATTTCGCGGTAAGCAAGAGTCGCCACCGACTTTTATTTTATCCAACTGGAAAGGAAAAGAGCATAGAAAATTTCCTTTTTCGAGATTTTGAGTACGGGGGGTAGATTATAGAAAGGGAAGGTATTAGCACCCTTTCTATCTGTGGTTTTCCACGGGCTCTTAGGTACTTGCTCATCATTTAAAAATTGCCTGTGTGTGCTTGCTTTGAAAAGTTTTTGTTTTACTTCGATTTAATCCTTGCTTCTGTCTTCAAGAGTGTTACGAAGTGTTTTTGAAAACTTTGTTTGAAAAGAGTGTAAGTGTGGAAAAGTTTGTTTTTGAGCAAGTACCTACTAGCATCTACCTACTCGAAAAAAAGAATGTTTATGCTCTTGTTTCCTTTAGACAGCGCTATCCTACTATTAATGAGTAAGTAGCACCATCGTTGGAGTTGTAAGGGTCAATTCAAAAGGGACGTACGATCACTAAAGCAATGTTAAGACGTCTTAGTAATAACCCTAATGTCTTAAGATCATATTCGAGGCAACATTTCCGAGACAACCTTTCCGAGGCAACATTTCCGAACGGGACATTTGATCTTTGTTTAGACAAGAGGGCGACCACTAAAATACCCTATACTTAATGATCGTTTACCGAAGGCAACTGAAGTGAGAGTATACCCTAGGAGTGCGCATGTGCGAGTGATTCAATTTCAGTTATTATCTTTGCACATTTAGGGTTTTCTAATCGTTTTAAAGTTAACATACATTCTTGTCATGCAACCCTACTATCATACATCTAACAGTTAATATTTACGAAAATTAAAAATGCGGAAAATAAAGCTACGCTATTACAAGGCTTCGGGGATTAATTACATAGCCAAAAACCCGTAAAACGATAAATAGACGAAAAAAGTCCTAATTAATCTAGTACATCCCATGAGCAATTACATCAATATTGTAAAAATAAATAAATGCGCGCGATGAATCAAGAACGAGAGAAAATTAGGGTTTTGACCCCGTCTAACCTAATTAAAAGAAAAATCATTTTTTGTTTGTTTTTGATTATTTTAAGAAAGAATAAGGTTTTAAATTAAATATGAACCTAATTACTAATTAAATTAAATTAAAGAAAATAATTAATTTTGACCTATTTTTTTATTTTGGTTATTTTTAAGAAAAATAAAATAAAAATTAAATTAAGCAAAAACCCTAATTCTCTAATTGATTTTAATTTATTTACAAAGAGTTAAAATTGTCCTAAAATTAAATTAAACTAATTAAATTAATTTTTGACAAAAAATAAAAAACCTAAATTCTAATTTGATGAAAATTGATTTTATGAATTTTTGATAAAAAGAGTTAATTTTTGTGTTAGTAAAATAAACAAAATAAATTAAGTAAAGAAAATATAAAAGAATAAAGAAAAAGAGTATTGGGCCTGGCATCCAAAGCAAAAGGGGGGGGGGGGGGGGTGCCATTAGCAAGCTTTTAGGCCCAAAAGACTTGATATGCGTTGACTTCCAGACTCCTAAGCTGCACATTGACCAGGGTGTATCATGGACTCTCAAATGATGGCCTTTGGATTTAATCTGCTTTAGATCCAGTAGCTGCAAGCTGATGGCATATGGTGGGTGTCATGGGAACTTGCATATAAGATCATGCATAGAAAAAATATACTGAAGAAACAAAGGGACCTGGGAATCGAACCCAGGTCCTATAGTCTTTTCTCTCTCCCACTGACCAACTGAGTTGGCAAGCTTCTTTGTATATTAAACAACAACTAATCATTATATAAAAAAAAACATAAAATAAGAACTATACAGCGCACAAATTTCAAATAGGCAAATGGGGTGGTGCCACGCCATCATCTCTAACCTCTCTCCGTTGCTAAAAGTCTGATGACTTTTACCTACGGACAAGATGCGTAGGTGCAATTTTCCAAAATCACCTATATGCATGATAAATGAAACCTAAAGCCATAGACCAGTTCGCCTTGGCCTGGTGAGCATCATGGTGCCTTTATTTTGGGCCAATTTTACCTGTACAAGAAGATCCCAAAACGAGACAAAAAACCCTAACAATGGCATATCTCTATAGAGTTAGAAAAAACGCAATTAACTGTTACCAATAGCTTGCAAATGCTTCCAGGCTTCAGAATATATACATGATTCATGCTACAAATACCTTAACAATGATATTCGATTTCAAGAATATGTCAAATCTGTGAATCACTTACAACGAGTTTTAGCGCACGAAAAGGCTTGCTTTTGATTGTTATGGACTCCTTGAATGCCCAGGAAACGAAAGGAATGCTTGGCAAGGCTTGAAAGTTCCTGGAAATATGAAAACACATCACCACTTTTTCTTGATTTTTTGAAGTTTGTCCTTCACTCTACACGCCTCAAAACCTTGTTCTTTTGGTCTGCATTTGTCTAATATATATCAATGATTGAATTAGGTTTACAAATGTGCATCCAATCTTTGTAATTATGGAGATTTGATCCTTGATTCACACTTGTATCCAATCTTTCCAAAACAAGAGAAAATCAATCTTTTTGTGTACAAACATGCCTTGCACGATTTGATTCCCTTTCTAGCTGTATAAGAGACCTGAAATATGCACCAAATCTCAAGATTTAAATGATTTTGATATTTCCATAATTTAATTTTGATTTAATTTGATTTAATTGAAATAAAAATCAAAATAAATGGAAAAAATAAAATAAAATAAAATGGGAAGGATCATGGGTCGTGGACCCTGTTACAAACTCAAGACAAGTACAAAAAGTTGGACCCATTTGACAAAAATTACAATTTGAGGCACTTTTGACTTTTGGCAATTTTGCAAAAAAGGTCAACTTCACCAATGCATAACTTCTTCAATTTTGACTCTATGAAGGTGTTCTTGGACTTTTTAGAAAGCTCAATATGTCCTCTAAGCAACCCTTTTGGTCTCATCTCAATTGAGTCTTCCATGTTCATTTATGAAGCTTTGAAAAAAAAGGTGTTTTTGTTGACTTTTCAAAGTGACCTATAATGTCCAAATTCATAACTTCTTGTGAGTGCATATTTTGAACTTGGGAGATAAATATGAATTGTAGGGAATTGCATCCTATTAAAAACGAGCTTTGGGTGGGTCATTTCTAATAAAGTATGAGAAAGTTATGCTTGGTCAAAGTTGAGTTGACTCTTCCTACAAAACCCTAATTTAGCAACTTTTGGGTTTTGATGAATTGTGATCAATCCTTAATGAATCATGATAAAACCTTTATCAAATGATGAATAATGCTTCAAAATGAGGATGTTGACCAAAAATCTTGAAGTTTGACTGTATGTAGGCCACAGTTGAGTTTTGCCCTAGCACAGTCGATTTTCAGGCCTTTGAGTAATTGACTGAGCAAACTTTCTCTGCAAGGCTTGAAACTTAACATGGATGATCTTGAGAACATATTAGGACAATGGTGAGCATTTTGGGTCCCTTGGACTCAATTATCTTGATGTAAAATGAAACCCTAATTTGGAGTAGACTGTCTTAGGAGAGAGTTTGTCTAGTCAACCCTTGGACTTCCTTGAGCAATTTGAGGATCTCACTTGAAATGTATTGAGAAATATGGGAGGGAAAATTTTGGGGTACAACAGCTGCCCCTGTTTAATCTTCTTAAACCTGAGGATGTAGATTGGCTTGTCTACCTTTCGTGATCCGAAGGTAGAAGATGATTGAACACTAGAGTGCCCGGAAATTTGCACTCGCATGAAGTGGTACTTGTCTTGTGATGTCGGGAATGGGCTTATAGATGCCATTTGGAGATTGATGAAGGAATATGGGCTTAAAGATGCCATCCGAAGGAGTGTCGATCGCACAAGAGATTCCTTTGCGAGAGCCCGTATACCTGTTGTTGAGGAGGACTACGCTGGGGAGTGCTAGTCTCTGTTTTGAGGGAAAAGTTGAATTTTAAGAGCTTCAGTCGTCCGTTATTCTACTAGGAAATTGTCTCTTAGTCGAAGAGATGAAAATGAGATACTATTTGGTCGTAATCCAGGCTTCACAGTGATAAGATCGACTGCTATTTGGTCGTAATCCAGGCTTTATAGTGACTTACTGGGGAGATGAGATTAAACTTGCTATTCGGTTGTAATCTAGGCTTTGCAATTTCTCAATTCTTATCTGGTCGTAATCGAGGCTTCAGAAGGAATTAATTTATTATCCGGTCGTATCCGAGCTTCAACTTGAATTTAGGGCACACTAATATCCGGTCGACACCGGGCTTCTTAGTAATTGTCCAGGTAAACTGCTATTTGGTCGAAATCCAAGCTTCACAGTGTCTCGTACTGTTATCTGGTCATAATCCAGGCTTCAGTCCTTTTATCGTTATCTGGTCGTAATCCAGGCTTCACGATGTTTTATACCATTATCTGGTCGAATCCAGGCTTCATGGTGTCCTGTACTTCTATCTGGTCGTAATCCAGGCTTCACAATACCTTACTTCTTATATGGTCGTAATCCAGGCTTCAGAAGAAATCGAGTGGTTATCCGGTCACATCCGGGCTTCCATTTAACTTTTGGGCCTACTAATATCCGGTCGATTTTCGGGCTTCATAGTAACTGGCCGGGTAGACTGCTATTTGGTCGAAATCCAAGCTTCACAGTGTCCCTCACTGTTATCTGGTCGTAATCCAGGCTTCAGTGTCTTTTACCGCTATCTGGTCGTAATCCAGGCTTCACGATGTTTCATAACATTATCTGGTCGAATCCAGGCTTCATGGTGTTTGGAGAAATCAAGATACTATCCGGTCGAACCCGGGCTTCATAACTTGTATTGAAGATATACCACTATCTGGTCGAATCCAGGCTTCATGGTGTCTTTGGCTGCTATCTGGTCGTAATCCAGGCTTCACAGAAACTCGTATTGTTATCTGGTCGTAATCCAGGCTTCACAATAACTTGCTGAGTTGTTATCTGGTCGAATCCGGGCTTCACGGCTCGTGTTTATGATATACCACTATCTGGTCGAATCCAAACTTCATGGCGTCTCGCACCGCTATCTGGTCATAATCCAGGATTCACAGTAACTTGTGTTTCTATCTGGTCGTAATTCAGGTATTTTTGTTATTGAAATTAATTTATCTACTTCTGCATCATGGGTATTAGATAATGGATGCGGTTCTCACATTTGTACTAATGTGCAGGGGCTAAAAAGGAGTAGAGATTTGGCAAAAGGTGAAGTTGACCTACGAGTTGGAAATGGAGCAAAGGTTGCTGCTTTAGCCGTAGGAACTTATGTTTTGACTTTACCTAGTGGTTTAATAATTCAGTTAGAGAACTGTTATTATGTACCTGCAATTAGTAGGAATATTATTTCCGTTTCTTGTTTGGACAAGTTTGGTTTTTCATTTATAATAAAGAATAATTGTTGCTCTATTTATTTGAATGATATATTCTATGCTTCTGCACAAATGAACAATGGACTATATGTCCTTGATCTTGAAATGCCAATTTATAACATTAATACTAAACGGATTAAACCTAATGAGTTAAATCCAAGCTACCTTTGGCACTGTCTTTTAGGCCACATAAATGAGAAACGCATTTCCAAACTCCATAAAGATGGACTCTTAGACTCTTTTGATTATGAATCATATGAGACATGCAGATCTTGTTTAATTGGAAAGATGACAAAGTCCCCATTCACAGGAAAAGGTGAAAGGGCTAATGATCTTTTGGCCCTCATACATACTGATGTATGTGGACCACTGAACATACCAGCCAGAGGAGGTTTTCAATACTTCATCACATTTACTGATGATTTCAGTAGATATGGTTATGTGTATTTAATGAAACACAAATCTGAAACCTTTGAAAAATTCAAGGAATTCAAGAATGAAGTACAAAACCAACTAGGTAAGAATATTAAAGTTCTTCAATCAGATCGAGGCGGTGAATATTTAAGCCTAGAGTTTGATGACCATCTAAAGGAATGTGGGATTTTATCCCAACTTACTCCTCCCGGAACACCACAATGGAATGGTGTATCTGAGAGAAGAAATCGAACCTTGTTAGACATGGTCCGATCCATGATGAGTCACGCCGATATTCCGAACTCCTTTTGGGGACATGCACTATTGACTGCAGCTTACACACTTAACCGGGTTCCATCCAAAAAGGTTGAGAAGACACCATATGAGATATGGAGTGGTAAGAAACCACATATGTCTTACATGAAGATTTGGGGTTGCGAAGTTTATGTGAAACGACAAATTTCAACTAAGCTTGAGCCCAAATCTGACAAATGCTTATTTGTGGGGTATCCTAAAGAAACAAGAGGGTATTACTTCTACAATCCTTCTGAGGGTAAAGTGTTTGTCGCTTGAACTGGAGTTTTTCTGGAAAAGGATTTTATTTCCAAAAGAATCAGTGGGAGGAAAATAGAGCTTGAAGAAATTCAAGAACCACAAAGCATTGATACACCTATGGAGGAATTAGAGCAGGAAACACAAGTAGTTATGGAAGAGCAACCTGCTCAAGTAGAACAAGACCAGCGTAGGTCAAGCAGGATACGTCAACAACCTGAGAGATATGGATATCTCATAAGTGATCAGGGTGATGTATTACTCATGGATCAAGATGAGCCTGTGACCTACCAAGAGGCCATAACTGGTCCTGAGTCCGAGAAGTGGCTAGAAGCCATGAAATCTGAAATGGATTCCATGTACACAAACCAGGTTTGGACCTTGGTAGAGCCTCCTATAGGAGTTAACCCTATAGGATGCAAGTGGGTATTCAAAAAGAAGACTGACATGGATGGTAAGGTACATACCTATAAGGCAAGACTGGTTGCAAAAGGCTATAAACAAATTCATGGGGTTGACTATGATGAAACCTTTTCACCAGTTGCAATGCTTAAATCTGTTCGGATTGTACTTGATATCGCTGCATATCATGATTATGAAATATGGCAGATGGATGTCAAAACTGCTTTCCTTAATGGGAATCTTCTTGAGGATGTGTACATGACACAACCTGAAGGATTTGACATACCAGAAGAAGCCCAAAAGATATGTAAGTTACAGCGATCAATTTATGGATTGAAGCAAGCTTCCAGAAGCTGGAATCTTCGTTTTGATGAAACAGCAAAACAATATGGATTCATCAAGAATGAAGATGAGCCTTGTGTCTACAAGAAGGTTAGTGGGAGCATGATCGTATTCCTGGTATTATATGTAGATGACATATTACTCATTGGAAACGATATCCCTACCTTGTAACAAGTGAAGACTTGGTTAGGGAAATTCTTTTCAATGAAGGACCTAGGTGAAGCAGCCTATATATTAGGAATCAGGATCTATAGAGATAGATCACAAAAACTTCTTGGCCTAAGTCAGAGTACATACATAGAAAAAGTGTTGAGATGCTTTAATATGCATGATTCCAAGAAAGGATTCATACATATGCAACATGGCATGTGTCTGTCAAAAACACAATCCCCTTCAAGTAAGGAAGAAAGGGATCGCATGGATAAGATTCCATATGCATCTGCAATAGAATCTATCATGTATGCCATGCTATGTACTCGACCAGATGTCTCGTATTCTTTAAGTGCAACGAGTAGGTACCAGTCTAGCACAAAGGTACCTTTAGCACTCATTCTAGTGGACACATGATGGCTAAAAAGATACTACGGGCATGATACTACTGGTCTACCATGGAAGCAGATTGCCATCAACATTCACGAACTTGTCACAAGTGTCATATCTATGCTGACAAAGTACATGTGCCTCTGGTTCCTCTAAACGTCCTGACTACTCCTTGGCCCTTCGCAATGTGGGGTATTGACATGATTGGAGAAATCAAATCTACAGCTTCCAATGGACACTGCTTCATCTTGGTGGCCATTGATTACTTCACAAAGTGGGTTGAGGCATCTTCCATCGCTTCTGTTACCAAGAATGTTATGGCCCAATTCATCAAATAGAATCTCATCTGTCGATATGGTATCCCAGAGAGAATCATTACAGATAATGGTACCAATCTCAATAATACTATGATTACCGCACTGTACGTGCAATTCAAGATACAGCATCATAACTCTTCTCCTTACCGGCCGAAGATGAATGGCGTTATAAAAGCCACTAATAAAAACATCAAGAAGGTCATACAAAAAATGACAGTGACCTACAAGGACTGGCATGAGATGTTATCATTTTCTCTCCACGGTTACCGTACCACGGCGCGTATGTCAACATGGGAAACTCCTTTCTACAGCATGGAAGATTTCCTACCGATTAAAGTCCAAATACCTTCTTTGAGAATCATAAGGGATGCAGGGTTGAATGAAGATGAATGGATTCAAACTCGACTTGACCATTTGAATTTGATCGATGAAAATAGGCTTACAGCTATCTGCCATGGTCAAATGTACCAAAAACGTATGATCAAGGCTTTTAACAAGAAGGTCAGATGTCAGGTATATCGGGTTGATGACTTGGTAATCAAACGTATCATACTAACACAAGGTGATCCCAGGGGCAAATGGACTCCTACATACAAAGGACCATTTGTGATCAAAAACATATTCTCTGGCGGAGCAATGATCTTGACCACTATGGACGGTAATGACCTACCGCACCCTGTAAACACGGACATAGTTAAAAGATACTATGCATGAATAAGGACTCGCTAGGTTGACTGACATGGGAAAAAATTAGGGCATCCCGGTGAAACAAAAGGTTCAGGCAAAAATTAGGGATAAAATATAAAAAAAATTGTACACCCGGCAAGCTGAAAACCCGAAAGGGCGGCTTGGGCAAAAAAGGGTATCCTGATGGACCGAAAACCCGAAAGGGCGGTCTAGGAAAAAGTTAGGGAATTAAAGTGTATGACTATGTCCTGTTGGATCACCTTATAGACAACTTTCAGTATCAACTAACAAACTCAAATGCTTCTAATCAATCCAATCATCTTCGGACAAAGCAGCAAGTGGATGAGACGTTCAGAGACATGAAGGTTATATCATAGTGGGAATCCCATGGGATTATTTCACATAGCTATATTTTTCTTGTATCAGTTTTCATTTTTCTACGACGACCTTCTCTTCCTAGGATGTTCGTCTCTTTGTACAAAAATACTTATTCAAATTAATATAAGGATATTCCTTTAAAAATGCAAAACTATCTGTTTTTTATTTTAATTTCCTGTTTTGTTTGCAAAAACGTCCAGTGATTTTTTTTGAACATATGCATTTGAACGTAATTACTGTTTAAGAATAAAAAGGGAGAACAGAAAACGGAAAGACAATTACTAATGGCTTTAAGAAATAGGATAAAATCTATAGGCCATTCCATAAAATCCCCGCAGGTACCTTCCCCAGCAAGAGCGGAAGCAAAGACATCCAACTACTAGATCGATAATGTATCTCCAGTATGCAGCCTAATGGTATCAGGTGCTCTCACATTCCCGGTGGAGCAAAACTTCCAGTTACCGCTCCAAAGATTCTTCAGTGAAAGTCGCCTAGCCTTTCAGGATTCCCCAACAGGATTTCACGAAGTTCACAAGTAATGCACGGCGTTTCCCTTCCACAACAGAGTTATTTTCTCTAATAAGGGAAGCTCATCCGTCAACACCTCAACAAAATATGAAGGCTTACACTCCTCATTCCCAGCAGTACTCAGGGATTTATTTTCCCCGACTCCGGGAACACTGCAATGTGGCTGAAGAAATGAGGGAAAGGCAATTCATTTGGCAGTTGGGAAAAGCGATGTGGCATGAAGATAGGGGTCGAAGAGCATATAGAGGACACAAGAGGCCATAACTGGTCCTGAGTCCGAGAAGTGGCTAGAAGCCATGAAATCTGAAATGGATTCCATGTACACAAACCAGGTTTGGACCTTGGTAGAGCCTCATATAGGAGTTAACCCTATAGGATGCAAGTGGGTCTTCAAAAAAGAAGACTGACATGGATGGTAAGGTACATACCTATAAGGCAAGACTGGTTGCAAAAGGCTATAAACAAATTCATGGGGTTGACTATGATGAAACCTTTTCACCAGTTGCAATGCTTAAATCTGTTCGGATTTTACTTGTTATCACTGCATATCATGATTATGAAATATGGCAGATGGATGTCAAAACTGCTTTCCTTAATGGGAATCTTCTTGAGGATGTGTACATGACACAACCTGAAGGATTTGACATACCAGAAGAAGCCCAAAAGATATGTAAGTTACAACGATCAATTTATGGATTGAAGCAAGCTTCCAGAAGCTGGAATCTTCGTTTTGATGAAACAGTAAAACAATATGGATTCATCAAGAATGAAGATGAGCCTTGTGTCTACAAGAAGGTTAGTGGGAGCATGATCGTATTCCTGGTATTATATGTAGATGACATATTACTCATTAGAAACGATGTCCCTACCTTGTAACAAGTGAAGACTTGGTTAGGGAAATGGTTTTCAATGAAGGACCTAGGTGAAGCAGCCTATATATTAGGAATCAGGATCTATAGAGATAGGTCATAAAAACTGCTTGGCCTAATTCAGAGTACATACATAGAAAAAGTGTTGAGATGCTTTAATATGCATGATTCCAAGAAAGGATTCATACCTATGCAACATGGCACGTGTTTGTCAAAAACACAATCCCCTTCAAGTAAGGAAGAAAGGGATCGCATGGATAAGATTCCAGATGCATCTGCAATATGATCTATCATGTATTCCATGCTATACTCGACTAGATGTCTCGTATTCTTTAAGTGCAACGAGTAGGTACCAGTCTAATCCCGGTGATGCTCATTGGGTAGCTGTCAAGAATATCCTTAAGTACTTGAGAAGGACTAAGGACTCATTCTTGATATATGCAGGTCAGGAAGAGCTTGTTGTAATTGGATACACCGATGCTAGCTTCCAGACAGATAAATACCACTGAAGGAAAATTGTGATCAAAAGCGCAGCGGAATTTAAAATTTTCCTTTAGCGATCCTTACGAATGAACATGGTCAGTGATAGAAATATTTACCTCTTGTGGCGATTCAGACCTTTGATGTTGTGATCACGAGCGTTGATGAAGAACAACGCCTTTACTCAGTCCACACGAACAGATCGCTTCCGGTCACAGTGCTAGCTGATCACGAACGGAAACCTTGAGTGAGAGAGAGAATCAAAAACGAAATTGCATCAAGTGAAATTGCTTCATCACAAGGGATCTATTTATAGAATCACTCGTGTGGGCTACAAGCTAAAAGCCCAATTAAGGCTATAAGCTAAAAGCCCAATTAAGCTTATGGACATCATACCTTATGATGTACCATATATCACTTATCCACGTGGTACCTTACCACTTTCCGTATTACACTTAAGTGCACCGTACCTTACGGTGTTCCTTATTTATTCTATCTCTCATCAACCTGTCCTTATGTGTGTGACCCTGTAGGTTTTTGCGACGTTGGCAATTATATTAAATCACACATTTAATATAATAAATAGTGAGCGGTATCTAGCAACACATCACTGTTACCCAAGTCACGAAAATGTCATGTGATCTGACCAAACCTTTTCCGTGATAATATTTGTGTTGTACAATTACCCTTTTTCCCTCATGTCTATATTAAACACAAGGCATACACTGTGTCACCCTTGTCCAGTTCAATATTGGGCCCTTAGACATTTATCCTGTTATGCAGGATGAGCAAATTCCATCTAGGTCACTCATGTCCCTTAGCATTCTTTGTGAAGTACCCATCAACCGTCTTTATAGTCATCCAGTTACGGATGACGTTTGATCAGCAATAAAGTACTTGACTCTACATCTAGGGTCCATAGTGGTTTCAGGTCGAAGGGTGGTATACACCATTATCATCATGAGAATAACTTATGACACTTTTCATAACATTCTATGTAGTATTCTCATAGCGGGTCAATCCAGTATAAATATTACTCCTAATATTCATACCTATGTCAAAACTTGATAACTCCTTATTTATGATCCATGAGATGTGATCATCAATCTATCTTCATAATAATCTTAATGCTTTAATGTTATCCCACTTCACATTAAAGCTTGACTACGGATACTTTAAGAATAGTGTCTTATGTTTAATGGGGTCTCATGATTAAGTCACACTTAACATTTCATTAAACAAATAAACCATTCTAGGGACTTTATTATTTTGGAAAGCAAACATAATAAAGAAATGCCTTTTATTATTAATAAATAATTCGATACAAGTACCAAAAGTATTGGCCTCTAGGGCTTACACCAACAATCTCCCACTAGCACTAGAGCCAATCAGACATACCCCTAATACCCATAGATCTAGTATGTCCATCATGCTTCAGCTGCGCAAGAGCCTTTGTTAATGGGTCAGCAACATTGTCAAGTGTAGGTACTCTGCATATTTTCACATCTCCCCGATTGATTATCTCTCGAATGAGATGATAACGCCTAAGTATGTGTTTGGGTCGTTGGTGAGATCTAGGCTCCTTAGCTTGTGCGATAGCACCATTGTTATCACAATAGAGATCAATGGGATCCATAATGCTATGGACTATGCCAAGTTCACTAATGAACTTCTTGATCCAAACAACTTCCTTTGCTGCAGTTGAGGCAAGAATATACTCAGCCTCGGTTGTAGAATCAGCAACTGTATCTTGCTTTGAACTTTTCCAGCTTACACGCCACCATTTAAACAAAACACATAACCAGATTGCGATCTAAAGTCATCCTTATCTGTCTGGAAGCTAGCATCGGTGTATCCAATTACAGCAAGCTCTTCCTGACCTCCATATATCAAGAATGAGTCCTTAGTCCTTCTCAAGTACTTAAGGATATTCTTGACAGCTACCCAATGAGCATCACCGGGATTAGACTGGTACCTACTCGTTGCACTTAAAGAATACGAGACATCTGGTCGAGTACATAGCATGGCATACATGATAGATCCTATTGCAGATGCATATGGAATCTTATCCATGCGATCCCTTTCTTCCTTACTTGAAGGGGATTGTGTTTTTGACAGACACATGCCATGTTGCATATGTATGAATCCTTTCTTGGAATCATGCATATTAAAGCGTCTCAACACTTTTTCTATGTATGTACTTTGACTTAGGCCAAGCAGTTTTTGTGACCTATCTCTATAGATCCTGATTCCTAATATATAGGCTGCTTCACCTAGGTCGTTCATTGAAAAGCATTTCCCTAACCAAGTCTTCACTTGTTGCAAGGTAGGGACATCGTTTCCAATGAGTAATATGTCATCTACATATAATACCAGGAATACGATCATGCTCCCACTAACCTTCTTGTAGACACAAGGCTCATCTTCATTCTTGATGAATCCATATTGTTTTACTGTTTCATCAAAACGAAGATTCCAGCTTCTGGAAGCTTGCTTCAATCCATAAATTGATCGCTGTAACTTACATATCTTTTGGGCTTCTTCTGGTATGTCAAATCCTTCAGGTTGTGTCATATACACATCCTCAAGAATATTCCCATTAAGGAAAGCAGTTTTGACATCCATCTGCCATATTTCATAATCATGATATGCAGAAATAGCAAGTAAAATCCGAACAGATTTAAGCATTGCAACTAGTGAAAAGGTTTCATCATAGTCAACCCCATGAATTTGTTTATAGCCTTTTGCAACCAGTCTTGCCTTATAGGTATGTACCTTACCATCCATGTCAGTCTTCTTTTTTGAAGACCCACTTGCATCCTATAGGGTTAACTCCTATAGGAGGCTCTACCAAGGTCCAAACCTGGTTTGTGTACATGGAATCAATTTCATATTTCATGGCTTCTAGCCACTTCTCGGACTCAGGACCAGTTATGGCCTCTTGGTAGGTCACAGGCTCATCTTGATCCATGAGTAATACATCACCTTGATCACTTATGAGATATCCATATCTCTCAGGTTGTTGACGTATCCTGCTTGACCTACGATGGTCTTGTTCTACTTGAGCAGGTTGCTCTTCCACAACCACTTGTGTTTCCTGCTCTAATTCCTCAATAGGTGTATCAATGCTTTGTGGTTCTTGAATTTACTCAAGCTCTATTTTCCTCCCACTGATTCTTTTGGAAATAAAATCCTTTTCCAGAAAAACTCCAGTTCGAGCGACAAACACTTTGCCCTCAGAAGGATTGTAGAAGTAATACCCTCTTGTTTCTTTAGGATACCCCACAAATAAGCATTTGTCAGATTTGGGCTCAAGCTTAGTTGAAATTTGTCGTTTCACATAAACTTCGCAACCCCAAATCTTCATGTAAGACATATGTGGTTTCTTACCACTCCATATCTCATATGGTGTCTTCTCAACCTTTTTGGATGGAACCCGGTTAAGTGTGTAAGCTGCAGTCAATAGTGCATGTCCCCAAAAGGAGTTCTGAATATCGGCGTGACTCATCATGGATCGGACCATGTCTAACAAGGTTCGATTTCTTCTCTCAGATACACCATTCCATTGTGGTGTTCTGGGAGGAGTAAGTTGGGATAAAATCCCACATTCCTTTAGATGGTCATCAAACTCTAGGCTTAAATATTCACCGCCTCGATCTGATCGAAGAACTTTAATATTCTTACCTAGTTGGTTTTGTACTTCATTCTTGAATTCCTTGAATTTTTCAAAGGTTTCAGATTTGTGTTTCATTAAATACACATAACCATATCTACTGAAATCATCAGTAAATGTGATGAAGTATTGAAAACCTCCTCTGGCTGGTATGTTCAGTGGTCCACATACATCAGTATGTATGAGGGCCAAAAGATCATTAGCCCTTTCACCTTTTCCTGTGAATGGGGACTTTGTCATCTTTCCAATTAAACAAGATCTGCATGTCTCATATGATTCATAATCAAAAGAGTCCAAGAGTCCATCTTTATGGAGTTTGGAAATGCGTTTCTCATTTATGTGGCCTAAGCGACAGTGCCAAATGTAGCTTGGATTTAACTCATTAGGTTTAATCCGTTTAGTATTAATGTTATAAATTGGCATTTCAAGATCAAGGACATATAGTCCATTGTTCATTTGTGCAGAAGCATAGAATATATCATTCAAATAAATAGAGCAACAATTGTTCTTTATTATAAATGAAAAACCAAACTTGTCCAAACAAGAAACGGAAATAATATTCCTACTAATTGCAGGTACACAATAACAGTTCTCTAACTGAATTATTAAACCACTAGGTAAAGTCAAAACACAAGTTCATACGGCTAAAGCAGCAACCTTTGCTCCATTTCCAACTCGTAGGTCAACTTCACCTTTTGCCAAATCTCTACTCCTTTTTAGCCCCTGCACATTAGTACAAATGTGAGAACCACATCCAGTATCTAATACCCATGATGCACAAGTAGATAAATTAATTTCAATAACAAAAATGCCTGAATTTGAAGTCCCTACTCCATTGTTCATATCTTCCAGGTACTTTGGGCAGTTTCTCTTCCAATGTCCGGTCTTACCGCAATGGAAGCAAGTGCCCTCCTTTGCTATGCCTCCACTAGGCTTCAAAGCAGGAACAATAGGTTTAGGCTTGGAAACTTCCTTGCCTTTCCCTTTACCAACCTGCTTGGTAGGCCTCTTGTTCAGCTTCTTTCCATTACTGACCATCAGAATGGACTTCCCTTTTGTCTTCATATTCTGCTCAGCAGTTTTCAACATGCTTAGCAATTCTGGAAGACTCTTATCCATGTCATTCATGTTGAAATTCATGACAAACTGATTAAAGCTATCTGGCAACGATTGCAAGATAAAATCAGTTGCAAGTTCCTTTCCAAGCGGAAACCCTAACCTTTCAAGGTTCTCCACATACCTAATCATTTTGAGTACATGGGGACCTACAGGGTTTCCCTCAGATAACTTGCTGTTAAAAAGGGCCTTTGAAACCTGAAACCTCTCGTTTCTTGCCTGCTCTTGATAGAGCATTTTCAGATGTCCGATCATATCGAACGCTGACATGTTCTCGTGTTGCTTTTGCAACTCCGAGTTCATAATAGCTAGCATGAGACAAGCGGCTTTGTTAGTATCATCAAAATGCTTCTTATAAGCATCTCTTTCTACCTTAGGTGCTGAACTAGGCGGTTCCTCTTCAGGAACAGGTGTCTCCAAGACATACAGCTTCTTATCGTGCTTGAGGACAATCCTCAGATTTCGGTGCCAATCCAGGAAATTTGTCCCAGACAATTTTTCCTTATCTAGGATTGATCGCAAAATATGGTTGTTTGTTGTCATGGTAATCTACAAAAAAAAATGAAAATATAAGTATCATTAAAACAACATATTTAATTAGGCATTTAATCAAATATGCTCCCACTATTTTACTCAAACCAAATGACCCTCATCATTTGATTCGGAAAATGCCGTTGGAAGATTTTCTAGTGGGTCGAGATCCACATTTCACTTTGTTCTAAGTCAGCGTTAGGTTGATTACACAAAACTAGGTTATTTAGGTAGGAACTCCTTCCAATTGTATCTCATACAACTCTCGAATATTTTCAGTTGGGTGAATAACTCCTTATTCTAATTCATCATATGAATCATTCCCAACTCTTGCTTCTAAACATGTATAATCTTATTATAATGTGTTTAGTTAAGTTTGACCCATTGTTTTAGCAGTTGGATATTACAATTATCCCATCGCACCTTACTAATATAGAACATGCACCTCGCGTAGGCGAAACCTACATTGTTCGATACTAGTCTTGATGAGTGCTAAAACTTGGAAAGCATGAACTTAATATTTAACTTGAGGGATTTTGTTATTAGTTTGATCTCACCGGCTTAACATGCAATTCATCTCTCTCATGCATCAACATACAAACACATGCATCAAGTGAAGAGGTTTGGTCAGATCACATGACATTTTCGTGACTTGGGTAACAGTGATGTGTTGCTAGATACCGCTCACTGTTTATTATATTAAATGTGTGATTTAATATAATTGCCAACGTCGCAAAAACCTACAGGGTCACACACATAAGGACAGGTTGATGAGAGATAGAATAAATAAGGAACACCGTAAGGTACGGTGCACTTAAGTGTAATACGGAAAGTGGTAAGGTACCACGTGGATAAGTGATATATGGTACATCATAAGGTATGATGTCCATAAGCTTAATTGGGCTTTTAGCTTATAGCCTTAATTGGGCTTTTAGCTTGTAGCCCACACGAGTGATTCTATAAATAGATCCCTTGTGATGAAGCAATTTCACTTGATGCAATTTCGTTTTTGATTCTCTCTCTCACTCAAGGTTTCCGTTCGTGATCAGCTAGCACTGTGACCGGAAGCGATCTGTTCGTGTGGACTGAGTAGAGGCGTTGTTCTTCATCAACGCTCGTGATCACAACATCAAAGGTCTGAATCGCCACAAGAGGTAAATATTTCTATCACTGACCATGTTCATTCATAAGGATCGCTAAAGGAAAAATTTAAATTTCGCTGCACTTTTGATCGCAATTTTCCTTCAGTTGCAATTTTCCTTTCGCGATCCTTACGAATGAACATGGTCAGTGATAGAAATATTTACCTCTTGTGTCGATTCAGACCTTTGATGTTGTGATCACGAGCGTTGATGAAGAACAACACCTCTACTCAGTCCACACGAACATATCGCTTCCGGTCACAGTGCTAGCTGATCACGAACGGAAACCTTGAGTGAGAGAGAGAATCAAAAACGAAATTGCATCAAGTGAAATTGCTTCATCACAAGGGATCTATTTATAGAATCACTCGTGTGGGCTACAAGCTAAAATCCCAATTAAGGCTATAAGCTAAAAGCCCAATTAAGCTTATGGACATCATACCTTATGATGTACCATATATCACTTATCCACGTGGTACCTTACCACTTTCCGTATTACACTTAAGTGCACCGTATCTTACAGTGTTCCTTATTTATTCTATCTCTCATCAACCTGTCCTTATGTGTGTGACCTTGTAGGTTTTCATGACGTTGGCAATTATATTAAATCACACATTTAATATAATAAACAGTGAGCGGTATCTAGCAACACATCACTGTTACCCAAGTCACGATGTATGCCTATGTAATGTTCTCGTGATGTTTTCTAGTTGGGGAAAATAAATCCCGGATTGTTGCTGGAGAGTTCAAGGAGTTGAATTCTTCGTTCTCGCTGGGGATAACGATTGAAGATGATTTGAGAATAAATCTGCTCGAGAATAAACTGGCGAGAAAATGATTCTGTGGGGAAGCGATACTCTGTCAGAAGATCCGCTGATTTGGAGAAATAACCTTGGTTGGGGATGAATTATCTTTGCTGGCGATAACAAACTCAGTCGGGGATTGAATTTCTACTTGGGGAAGAAATAAACTCCACTGGGGATAGTCTTCCATTGTTGGTGATAGACGAACTCTGCTTGGGGATAATTAACACCACTGTTTTTAGATGCCTTTTACTCTGTGGGGAGTGTACGTACCCTTAATCACATTCTCCGGCTAGGTCTATCCTTGTACCTGGTGGATAGAGCAACTGTAAGATTTGAACCTTTCTCGTTTGCCCCTGTTCCTGAAATTACGAATAATCGTCTTTGTTTCGCATGTAGATATTTATGAGCAACAATTATTTTCAAATGCATATATCAAAAATGAATCATTGGATGTTCTTGCAAAACAAAACAGAAAAAGAAAAACAATTTGAAATTTCTTTGTGAAAATGAATTGTTATTGACTTTTGAAGTTAGCCAGTAATAGGCGTTTTGTACAAGAGGTTGGCGTCCTAGTAAGAGAACGCCGCCGAAAGATAGAAATTATACAATTTGTGAAAAACAAAGAAAAACAGCTATGTGATCAATCCCACTGGGTTCCAACCCTGCTATTTCCTTTATATCTTCGAGCGTCTCATCACTTTACTATTTGGTTGAAGGTAGATCAGATTGATTGGCGCCGTCCGAGCTTGATAGTCGATACCGAAGTCTGGTTACAAGATGATCCAATGAGACATAGTATTACACTTTGATCCCTAATTTTTGCCTAGACTGCCCTTTCGGGTTTTCAATCCACCGGGATACCCTTTTTTGCCCAAGCCGCCTTTTCAGGTTTTCGACTTGCCGGGTGTACGGTTTTTTTCTCTCATTTTCACCCCGTAATTTTGCCCGAACCCTTTTGGTTCCGGGAAGCCCTTATTTTTGCCTAGGCCAGTCAACCTAGCGAGTCTTTGATTACGCGTAGTATTTTTTCACTATGTCTGCATTGACGGGGTGAGGAAGATCGTCACCATCCATGGTGGTTAGAATCATAGCTCCTCCCGAGAAAATATTCTTAACCACAAATGGCCCTTCGTACGTAGGGATCCATTTGCCCCTGGGATCACCTTGCGGTAGTATGATATGTTTGATCACCAGATCCCCGACTTGATATTCTTGTCGTCTAACTTTCTTGTTAAATGCTTTGATCATTCGCTTTTGATACGTCTGACCATGACAAATAGCAGTAAGTCTATTTTCGTCAATTAAGTTCAGCTGATCAAGCCGGGTCTGGATCCAATCGTCCTCGCTCAAACCTGCATCCTTCATAATCCGAAGAGAGGGTATCTGGACTTCAATGGGTAAGACTGCTTCCATACCGTACACCAAAGAGTAGGGTGTTGCCCATGTCGATGTCTTTGGTGAGGTGCGGTACCCATGAAGAGCGAATGGTAACATCTCATGTCAGTCTTTGTATGTCACTGTCATCTTCTGCACAATCTTATTGATGTTCTTGTTGGCCGTTTTAACAACCCCATTCATCTTTGGTCGGTAAGGAGAAGAGTTGTGATGCTGTATCTTAAACTGTTTGTAGAGCTTGGTGATCATCGTATTGTTGAGATTAGTACCATTGTCTGTAATGATCCTCTCGGGTATACCATATTGACAGATCAAATTGTGTCGGATAAACCGCGCCACGATGTTCTTGGTTACTGTAGCAAAGGAAGCTGCCTCGACCTACTTTGTGAAATAATCAATAGCTACCAGAATGAAATGATATCCGTTGGACGCAGTAGGTCTGATCTCGCCAATCATATTGATGCCCCGCATTGTGAAAGGCCAAGGTGTTGTCAAAACATTCAGAGCAACTGGAGGTACATGCACCTTATCAGCATAGACTTGGCACTCGTGATAGGTTCGAGAATGCTGATAACAATCGACTTCCATAGTAGACCAATAATATCCTGCTCGTAGGATTTTCTTTGCCATGGTATGTCCACTGGAATGAGTTCCGAAAGTACCTTCATGTAACTCTGCCATAATCCTTTCTGCCTCGTTCTTGTCCACACATCGCAGTAAGGTCGAATCATGGTTACGCTTGTAAAGAATCCCATTGCTAATGAAGAACTTCACAACGAACCTTCTCAGAAACTTCTTATCATTAACAAACGCACCCTTGGGGTACTCTTGAGCCTCAAGATACCTTTTTACCTCGTGAAACCAGGGTTTATCTACTACCTCTTCAGTCTCGATGTCACAACAATGTGCGGGTTTGTCCAAACTCTCAATGGTAATCTGGGGAGCCTCATTGTCCCACTTGATATTTATCATAGAAGACATGGTAGCTAGCGCGTCCGCTAACTGATTCTCTTCTCTTGGGAAGTGTTCAAAGGTTATCTCCTCAAAGTGCGGCAGCAATGTCAGTACATATTCTTTGTAAGGAATAATATTTGGGTGTTTTGTATCCTACTCGCCTTTGATCTTACTGATCACTAGAGCATAATCTCCGAATACACTCAAGAACTTAATCCTTAGGTCAATAGCTGCTCGAAGGCCCATGATGCACGCTTCATACTCCGCCATATTGTTGGTGCAGTTAAAACATAATTGGGCGGTGAACGGAGTATGACAACCCTCAGGAGATATAATCACGGCGCCAATGCCATTACCCAACGCATTTTAGGCTCTATCAAAATACATAGACCATCGGGATCCTTCCTCAGGTCCTTCATCCGGTCCAGGTTTTTCACAGTCAGTCACCAACATGATGTTCTCATCTGGGAACTCGAAATTCATGGATTGGTAATCATCCACGGCATGATGTGCCAAATGATCTTCCAACACAATCCCCTTGATTGCTTTCTGGGTTGTGTATTGGGTGTCATACTCAGTTAAGATCATCTTCCATCTTGCTATTCTTCCGGACAAGGCAGACTTTTCGAAGATATACTTGATTGGGTCCATCTTTGATATCAATAGGGTAGTGTGAGTCAGTATATACTGTCTCAGCCGGCGAGCAGCCCATGCCAAAGTGCAGCAAGTTTTCTCAAGCAGTGAGTATCGGGTCTCACAGTCGGTAAACTTTTTGCTAAGGTAGTAAATAGCGTGCTCTTTTCGGCCAGACTCGTCATGCTGCCCCATCACGCACCCCATTGAATTATCCAGCACTGTCAAGTATAAGATCAAAGGTCTTCCTTCAACTGGAGGCATCAGAATATGTGGCTTTCGGAGATGTTCCTTAATCCTTTCGAAAGAGGCCTGACATTCATCATTCCATTTTACCACTTGATCTTTCTTCAGCAGCTTGAAGATTGGTTCACAAGTAGCAGTCAGATGTGAAATGAATCGGGCGATGTAGTTCAGATGTCCCGAAAAGCCTCTGACTTCTTTTTCTGTTCGGGGAGCTAGAATCTCTTGTATAGCTTTCACCTTTGCAGGATCCACTTGAATACCTTTATCACTAACAACGAAACCCAGCAGCTTACCAGACATTACCCCGAAGGTGCACTTGTCCGGGTTTAACCTTAGCTTGTACATCTTCAACCTGTCGAATAGTTTCTGGAGATGGTCAAGGTGCTCTTCTTCAGTCTGGGACCATGCAATCATGTCATCAACGTAAACCTCTATCTCATGGTGAATCATGTCATGGAACAAAGTGACCATGACGCGCTGGTACGTTGCCCCAACATTCTTCAATCCGAATGGCATGACTTTGTAGCAAAAGGTACCCCACTGCGTAACGAAGGTTGTCTTCTCCATGTCTTCGGGAGCCATCTTAATCTGATTGTAACCAGAAAAACCATCCATAAAGGAGAAGACCTTATGTTGCACGGTGTTGTCGACCAGAACATCGATATGAGGGAGTGGGAAATCATCTTTGGGGCTCGCCCTGTTCAGATCTCTATAGTCCACACACATCTGAACCTTACCATCTTTCTTGGGCATTGGAACAACGTTGGCGACCCACTACGGATAAGAAGTAACAGCTAGAAATCTGGCGTCAAACTGTTTCATGACCTCAGCTTTGATTTTCTTAGACATCTCGGGGCGCATACGGCAAACCTTCTGCTTTACAGGAGGACAGTCTTCTTTAGTTGGCAAGTGGTGAACCATAATGTCGGTGTCCAAAGCAGGCATATCTTCATAGGACCAGGCGAAAATCTCAACATAGTCGCGTAGCATCTGTATCAACCGTTGCTTAACACTAGGCTCCAAATTTGCACCTATCTTGACCTCCTTCTTGTCTTCCTCTGTACCAAGTTTACTGATTCCACTGGCTCTTCATGAGGCTGTATGGACCTCTCTTCTTGTAGTAACAGTCTAGCAAGCTCCTCCGGCACTTCAGAATCATCCTCGGCTTGGTTGATCGGTTTTTTGAAGTCATAACTGGCAGTAGCAGAGTTGTTATCAATGGGATCCAGAGTGGATTTGGATCTGCATTATGATATGTGAGTGTGTGTAAGACAATAGTTGTTTTGATAAAGTGCAAGATAGAAAAGAAAAACAAGGAGCGTAAAATTTGTAATGCAAGAAACGTCCAATGCTTTATTGATGGTATATGAAAATGACAAATATTAAGCCCTCACAAACAAAGCCAAAATGCCTCGGGCAAGGCACTGGGCCGTAAAGTTTTAAACTGTTTATTACAAATCTCAAAACAAAAGTTTATTACTGTGTAATAAAGGAAACGGGCACGAAGTCTTTCGCCGTCCAGTTGTTCAATCCACTGTTGGTAGTCGGGTAAATCCAATTGTCGATATCTGACTCTTCTTCATCATCCTCAATTGCATTCACTCCCGGGTTACTGATGTGCAGAGGAGGTCTTCCAATCCGCACGCGCCGAACAGCCCTTTGAGCCTCTGCAGTAAATCCAAAACCAAACTTGTCAGTTTTGTGTGCAAAGTCGGGGAGCTGACCCCAATTTGCACACCCACCTTTTTCAATTACAGCCCAGGCATCCTTGAGGGAAGCCATCTTCATCGGAGGTTTGTTAGTAGCCACTCCAATCTACACCAGAGTCTGGGGGACCTCTTCAAAGTTTTGACACGGGGTTTCGATGAACTCCCCATCCATCTCCACATAGCGAAAAGAATTAAGATGACTCACCATGTACTCCTCTTCTCCTTGCACCGTAACAATCTTCCCCTTCACTGGATATTTCAACATTTGATGGAGCGTAGAAGTCACTTCCCCAGCCTTATGAATCCAAGGGCGACCCAGCAGTCAAGAATAAGATGGTCGGATATCCATTACATAGAAAGTAGATGCAAAAGTATGAGAGCCAACTTTAACAGGGACGTCCACCTCCCCGTGTACCATCCTTTTTGACCCATCAAAAGCTCTAACCACAATATTACTTAGATTCAGAACCAGACCTTCACAGTCCAGACGATCCGATGCTTTCTTTGGCAAAACATTCAATGAGGACCCAGTATCCACCAGTACGTGTGCCAGAGTAGTGCCCCTGCACTCGATCAAGACATGCAGAGCATCATTGTGGTTTCTTCCTTTAGCAGTCAGATTTGCGTCGGAGAAACCCAAACCGTTATCGGCAGTCAAACTAGCTACACAATCTTTGAATTGATCGGCAGAAGTCTCCTGCGGCACATGTGCAGTTTTGAGGAAAGCAATTAAAGCCTTTGCATGGGCTTCCAAACACAACAACAAGGATAACATAGAGATTTTCGACGGGGTCTTCCCCAGCTGCTCGACTATGTTGTAGTCGCTCTTCTTGATAATCTTAAGAATTTCCTCTATCTCCTGCCCAGAGGTTTTACAACGATCTTCTTAGGTGCCTCTATCCGGGCAGGCTCACCTGTGATTTCTTTGCCCCGAGTGTCAGATGGCTCGGCGACAGGGGTGATAATTGGAATATGTACTGGGACAGTAGCTGATGTACTAGCAGATGGAATGGCAACAGGCTTTTGGATAGTCGGAGGGGAAATCTCGGGAGAAAAGAGTCTTCCACTTTGGGTGATCTTGCTAGCCCCGACAATATTGTTGATATCAGCATCAACTTCTTCAACCTTTAAATCTTGTTTGATCCCATGATAATACACATCGGCCCCATAGTGCCAAGGGACAGCCTTATCCGAAGTGTATGGGATAGGACCAGGAATAGTAATGATTAATGGAGCAACTCTTGGAACGGATGTAATCCTAACAGGCTTTCTCGAGGAAGCCTTGGAAGGATTTGTGGAAATAGTTATGATGGAGACATCTTCAACAGGAATTAACGGAATCAAAGTCTTCTCGAACAGGATCTCTTTGTTATCCATCAGGCGTTGAACACCTGATTTCAATAAATGGCAACCCGTAGGCAAGATTGAACATAGGTGGCAACCTTCGCCACAGCCCGGAATGAAACCGGCCGATAATAGGTTCTTCTTAACTGTCATCAACGGAGTAGAAATGTCTTCCACAGAGGTCACAAATGAATCATCGTCCACAGCATTTACTCCATGACCATGCTTGGGCATAAGAGCAGTCATGATGTTGGGCTTCTCCGGTGCGTCAAACTTGATTTCTTTAGCTTCAATCGAATCTTGAACCTTATTCCTCAAGGCCCAGCAGTTGTTCGTATCATGCCCTGGGCTATCAGAGTGATAGGCACAACGGGCGTTCGGATTATATAGCGGTGATGTGGTGTTGGGATTATTTGGGGCTTCCCTCAGAGTTACCAGGTTGGTCTTCAACAATTGTGGTAGAATTTGAGACAAGGTCATACTGAGCCGAGTGTATTGTCTTTGCGGTCTCTCCATTCTTTGTTGATTGTTGCATTACGGGGCAACAATGGGTCTTGATATTACTACCGCATTCACTGCTTGGCGACGTTCAAGTTTGTTTTGGCTCCTCGAGCTGTAAACTGCACTAGCTTCTTTCTTACCAGTGAAAGGCCTCTTTTCTGTACTCGATGAAGCACCTTTCTGTATCTTACCACTTCTGATACCAGCTTCTACTCTCTCCCCAGTCAAAATCAATTCAGTAAACCCAGATGACGAACTGCCGATCAGATGATTGAAAAATGGACCAGACAACGTTCCTAGAAACATGTCAACCAACTCCCTGTCAGACAAAGGGGGTTGGACTCTTCCATCCAAATCTCTCCACTTCTGAGCATAGTCCTTAAAACCTTCACTTGCACCCATAGACATACCCTGAAGCTGAGTACGAGTGGGAGCAAGGTCGGCGTTATACTGATACTGCTTGTAAAAAGCAACAGCAAGGTCCTCCTAGTTTTGGACATTAGCTCCTTCCAATTGATAAAACCATTCAAGTTGAGTCCCTGACAGACTATCTTGAAAGAAATGTACCCACATATTTCTATCAGCAGTGCAGGGTTGGATTTTTCTGACGTATGAGCGGAGATGGAGTTTTGGACAGGATACTCCATCGTACTTGGCAAAGACCGGAGCTTTAAACTTATAAGGGATCACCACCCTAGATGCTAGTCCCAGATCTTCAAAGTCCAAACCAGGTATCTTCTGAATATCCATAGCACTCAGACGGTCTTCAAGTTGTTTGGACCTATCCTCAGCAGGAGGATACTGTTCTTCATCAAAATCAGTGTCATTATCAGAGACTACAAGACTAGGACCCTTTTCTTCCTCTTGATTCTCTCCTCCTTTGGATGAATGAGACAGATCAGCTTCCTGTCGCAACCTATTCCCAAATCTGGGACCCATATTCAGCAGAACCACCTTCTTCTTCTTCTTCTTCTTCTTCTTTTTCTCCTTCAGGGTGAGAGTCTTCAAACCCTCTTGCCCTTTAGCCAAGTTCAAGAACAACTCTTGGAATTGGGAATTCTATGCCTGAAGAGCTTTGATGGCTTGATCGGTAGGTATTTCAGAAGACATTTTGTGCTGAAATAAACAACGAAGAAGATGAGAAACCTGTAATGATACATGTAATGATGTGCATGATAATGGAGTGCGTATGAAATGATTTCAAAGACTTTGGGAGATTTAAATTAGCAAACCAAGAAATAAACAAACTTTATTAGATTAAACTTGTAAAAATGTTTAACAATGCCTTTAAGGAGTTACAAAAGAAATAGACTGAAAACAAATCTAAACTAGAAAAAAGAAAAAAAATCAGAAATTCCATGGACGCTTCCCCTTCGTGCTGACGTAGTCATTGATCGTCCTTTCATTCTCAAGTTGCCTCGTGAGCTTCAAGATCTTCCTCTCCTGCTCATGATACTTCTCCCGGTAAGTATCCCTTTCCTCTTTTAGCTGAATCCAGGATCTCTTTAATTCCCCCAGATCAGTAGGCATGTAGGGATAAAGGACTGTATAAGGAACAACTTCTTCATTAGTATGCTCCACAATCACTGGCAACACGGCTTCATAAGGCATCCCAAGCTTCTGAGCCCGAGCTCGGACCCACTGGAGGTAAGGTTGCATAGGGAGAGAAGTCTTTGGTCCTAGCTCTTGAGGGTCATACCTGTTCACCATGCCCCAATCTCGTATAAACCTTCGGCGATGCTCTTCAACGTCCTCCTTATAGTCAAAGACAATATCTATAAGAAGTATCTCATGAGGACCGTCTCTCCGAGCGTGACCAAACTGTCGTAAATACAAACAAGGACTGTAGGTTATTCCCCCCTAATTCCAAGCAATTGGACATTAGGGTATTCCCCACATCGATCAATGATAGCAACACCTTCCATATCCTTAGAACTCCAAAGAATGTTTGTATGGGTAAGGGACATTATCCTGTAAGACCATCCTAAACCTTCCTCATTCTTCAACACGGACTTGGGGAGGTGCGAAATAAACCACCTCGCCAGCAGCGGCATGCAACACATGAGGGTTCCTCTTCTACGCACAGTATGAGTATAGAGGGCATGCAAGATATCACCCAGAAGAGTAGGTACAGGATTGTGAGACAGGAAGATCTTAACCGCATTTACATCTATGAAGGAATCTGGATTCGGGAAGAGAACCAAACCGTATATAAGGAGAGCCAATATGTCTTCAAAAGCTTTAAAGTCCAAGTTATCCCAGAACAGTTGAGCTTGATCCATTAGAAACTTGGCTAAGAAACCTTTAACCCCGCTTCGTGTTTCCCAATTGGATACTACATTAGCCCTTTTCAAGTGTAAAGCTGAAGCAATGTCCTCTGGTCTAGGATCCTCTTCCAAACCTGTAAAGGGCATTTTCTCGAGGATGGATATACCCAATAAGTGAGAAAACTCTTCCATAGTAGGAACTAGCTGATAATTCGGGAAAGTGAAGCAATGATACACCGGATCAAAGAACTGGAAAAGCACACTCATCATCTGCTCATCAAACTTTGAGGTAACCAAGCCAAGAAGTTGACCATGTCTTCTAATGAATGAAGAAGTATCAGAAACTCTCGAGGCTAAATCCTTGAGTTAAGCAGGTATCTGCACAAAGTTAACTCGGATGGTGTTTCTGATAAAACACACAACAGGTATAGCAGATAACATACATGGTAAATGCAAACAAGTCACACAATAGCCCTTAAGTTTAAGGCTTGCATGGGGTCTAGGTATTACCCTCTTGAAGTTCAGTTGGTTTCAACCTGTCATAATAATAGTAACCGGGTTCTAGAGGTTCTCAATATCACTGACCATCCTCCATCGGTCATGGTTTCAGCTCACGCAATCTTTTCTTGCGGTCGGAACTATCTCGAGAGTATGGTCTTAATGAGTGTAGCATTGAGTATCAACCAGTTCCCAGCTTTACACCGAGACCGGCTATCTCACTACTTCCTATGGCCAAGTTGGTCAATTATAGGTTCTAAGGTCAGTTAATGCTTAACGACCCATATAGCAGCCCCATATTCTCCTCGTTTCTCCACAAGGGATACCGCTACCAACCAATGTTCCACATCAATGTAGCTACTACTTTAACTGTATCGATCTACGTTGTACAGTTCCCTCACATTTTACTGCTACTTACCAAACAGGTGTCCCCCAGATCCGGGTTAGGATCTATAGTAACTCCCGACACAAGACCCTTAAAAAAAGCAATCAAATCAAACAAAAGAAGCAATTTATAATGAACTAATCCTAAGGTATACCCCACTTATTAATTCCCCATCAGAGTCGCCAGTTCTGTGGTATGGTGGCAGAACCGACTGCTAATACTGGTTTGCATTTTTTGTTCGCAAAATGTCGCGGTAAGCAAGAGTCGTCACCGACTTTTATTTTATCCAACTGGAAAGGAAAAAAGCACAGCAAAATTCCTTTTTCGATATTTTGAGTACGAGGGGTAGATTATAGAAAGGGAAGGTATTAGCACCCTTTCTATCTGTGGTTTTCCACGGGCTCTTAGGTACTTACTCATCATTTAAAAATTGCTTGTGTGTGCTTGCTGTGAAAAGTTTTTGTTTTACTTTGATTTAACCCTTGCTTCTGTCTTCAAGAGTGTTACGAAGTGTTTTTGAAAACTTTGTTTGAAAAGAGTGTAAGTGTGGAAAAGTTTGTTTTTGAGCAAGTACCTACTAGCATCTACCTACTCGAAAAAAAGAATGTTTCTGCTCTTGTTTCCTTTAGACAGTGCTATCCTACTATTAGTGAGTAGGTAGCACCGTCCTTGGAGTTGTAAGGGTCAATTCAAAAGGGACGTATGATCACTAAAGCAATGTTAAGACGTCTTAGTAATAACCCTAATGTCTTAAGATCATATTTGAGGCAACATTTCTGAGGCAACATTTCCGAACAGGACATTTGATCTTTGTTTAGACAAGAGGGCGACCACTAAAATACCCTATACTTAATGATTGTTTACCGAAGGCAACCGAAGTGAGAGTATACCCTAGGAGTGCGCATGTGCGAGTGATTTAATTTCAGTTATTATCTTTGCACATTTAGGGTTTGCTAATTGTTTTAAAATTAACATACATTCTTGTCATGCAACCCTATTATCATACATCTAACAGTTAATATTTGCGAAAATTAAAAATGTGAAAAATAAAGCTACGCTATTACAAGGCTTCGGGGATTAATTACATAGCCAAAAACCCGTAAAACAATAAATAGACGAAAAAAGTCCTAATTAATCTAGTACATCCCATGAGCAATTACATCAATATTGTAAAAATAAATAAACGCGCGCGATGAATCAAGAACGAGAGAAAATTAGGGTTTTGACCCCGTCTAACTTAATTAAAAGAAAAATCATTTTTTGGTTGTTTTTGATTATTTTAAGAAAGAATAAGGTTTTAAATTAAATATGAACCTAATTACTAATTAAATTAAATTAAAGAAAATAATTAATTTTGACCTATTTTTGTATTTTGGTTATTTTTAAGAAAAGAAAATAAAAATTAAATTAAGCAAAAACCCTAATTCTCTAATTGATTTTAATTTATTTACAAAGAGTTAAAATTGTCCTTAAATTAAATTAAACTAATTAAATTAATTTTTGACAAAATATAAAAAACCTAAATTCTAATTTGATGAAAATTGATTTTATGAATTTTTGATAAAAAGAGTTAATTTTTGTGTTAGTAAAATAAACAAAATAAATTAAGTAAAGAAAATATAAAAGAATAAAGAAAAAGAGTATTGGGCCTGGCATCCAAAGCAAAGGGGGGGGTGCCATTAGCAAGCTTTTGGGCCCAAAAGACTTGATCTACGTTGACTTCCAGACTCCTAAGTTGCACATTGACCAGGGTGTATCATGGACTCTCAAATGATGGCCTTTGGATTTAATCTGCTTTAGATCCAGTGGCTGCAAGCTGATGGCGTATGGTGGGTGTCATGGGAACCTACGTATAAGATCATGCATAGAAAAATATACTGAAGAAACAAAGGGACCTGGGAATCGAACCCAGGTCCTATAGTCTTTTCTCTCACCCACTGACCAACTGAGTTGGCAAGCTTCTTTGTATATTAAACAACAACTAATCATTATATAAAAAAAAACATAAAATAAGAACTATACAGCGCGCGAATTTCAAATAGGCGAATGGGGTGGTGCCACACCATCATCTCTAACCTCTCTTCGTTGTTAAAAGTCTGATGACTTTTACCTACGGACAAGATGCGTAGGTACAGACCCTACAATTTTCCAAAATCACCTATATGCATGATAAATTAAACCTAAAGCCATAGACCAATTCGCCTTGACCTGGTGAGCATTATGGTGCCTTTATTTTGGGCCAATTTTACCTGTACAAGAAGATCCCAAAACGAGACAAAAAACCCTAACAATGGCATATCTCTATAGGGTTAGAAAAAACGCAATTAACTGTTACCAATAGCTTGCAAATGCTTCCAGGCTTCGGAATATATACATGATTCATGCTGCAAATGCCTAAACAATGATATTCGATTTCAAGAATATGTCAAATCCGTGAATCACTTACAGTGAGTTTTAGCGCACGAAAAGGCTTGCTTTTGATTGTTATGGACTCCTTGAATGCCAAGGAAACGAAAGGAATGCTTGGCAAGGCTTGAAAGTGCCTGGAAATATGAAAACAAATCACCATTTTTTCTTGATTTTTTGAAGTTTGTCATTCACTCTACACGCCTCAAAACCTTGTTCTTTTGGTCTGCATTTTTCCAATATATATCAATGATTGAATTAGGTTTACAAATGTGCATCCAATCTTTGTAATTATGGAGATTTGATCCTTGATTCACACTTGTATCCAATCTTTCCAAAACAAGAGAAAATCAATATTTTTGTGTACAAACATGCCTTGCACGATTTGATTCCCTTGCTAGCTATATAAGAGACCTGAAATATGCACCAAATCTCAAGATTTAAATGATTTTGATATTTCCATGATTTTATTTTGATTTAATTTGATTTAATTGAAATAAAAATCAAAATAAATGGAAAAAATAAAATAAAAGCAAATGGGAAGGATCATGGGTCGTGGACCATGTTACAAAATCAAGACAAGTACAAAAAGTTGGGCCCATTTGACAAAAATTGCAATTTGAGGCACTTTTGACTTTTGGCAATTTTGCAAAAAAGGTCAACTTCACCAATGCATAACTTCTTCAATTTTAACTCTATGAAGGTGTTCTTGGACTTTTTAGAAAGCTCAAGATGTCCTATAAGAAACCCTTAGGGTATCATCTCAATTGAGTCTTCCATGTTCATGTATGAAGCTTTGACAAAAAAGGTGTTTTTGTTGACTTTTCAAAGTGACCTATAATGTCCAAATTCATAACTTCTTGTGAGTGCATATTTTGAACTTGGGAGATGAAGATGAATTGTAGAGCATTTCATCCTCTTCAAAATGAGATTTGGGTGGGTCATTTATAATAAAGTATGAGAAAGTTATGCTTGGTCAAAGTTGAGTTGACTTTTCCTACAAAACCCTAATTTAGCAACTTTTGGGTTTTGATGAATTGTGAGCAATCCTTAATGAATCGTTATCAACCCTTGATAAAATTATGAATAATTCTTCAAAATGAGGATTTTAACCAAAAATCTTGAAGTTTGACTGTATGTAGGCCACAGTTGACTTTTGCCCTAGCACAGTCGATTTTCAGGCCTTTGAGCAATTGACTGAACAAACTTTCTCTGCAAGGCTTGAAACTTGACATGGATGATATTGAGAACATATTAGGACAATGGTGAGCATTTGGGGTCCCTTGGAATCAATTATCTTTATGTAAAATGAAACCCTAATTTGGAGTAGACTGTCTTAGGAGAGAGTTTGTCTGGTCAACCCTTGGACTTCCTTGAGCAATTTGAGGATCTCACTTGAAATGTATTGAGAAATATGGGACGACAAATTTTGGGTTACAACATATTTTAAAATAAATCATCGAGGTAGGGCAAATTTTGGGTATGGCACTATAATTTCAGAACATGCAAGTTTTCAATGTTGTATTTCACCATGGAGGGGAATTTGTAAGGTTGGTTGATGGGTTACGATATACCGGGGTGGTGTTTCGACCATAGTTTTTAGGCAACAAATTGATAAGTGGTCAATTGTTAGCATTCATAAGTTGGTGAATGGGTGGAATTACATAGAAGGGATGTACAAGACATGGACTAAAATTCTTGACATAGATGAATTTTTTTTCCAAATTAGGAATAATGATGATGCTTACGATTTTTCCGCATATGCTTGTGCGACCCAAGTAGACGAGGAAATGTTTTTGGAGCATAATATCAATGATATTGAAGTCATAGTAAGGATTCCTATGTGTCTAAAAGAGATTGTGGAGTTGGATGGATGTGATGATGAGGGAGTTGAAGGGTTCAATGATAGTGAGGATGAACGGACCACTGCTATTGCAAATGCGTTTGATGGAATTGATGTCACTCTACCTATTAATGAAAGCACCATAGTTGCTGGGTTGTTAAGTGATGAGTTAGACAACTCTGATCCATGTGTTTCTGATGATAAGTGGCCACACAAGTCTATGCCAATTCCTAGGAAGAGACTAGACAATGAGGTGGTTATGAGTGGTCATTGTATACCAACTTGGGAAATGGATGAAAAATTTCAAGTTACTCATTCTTATAACACACAGGAATTCATAGTTGAAATTGCCAAAAGATCTTGTACATGTAATTTCTGGGAGTTAGTGGGCATTCCTTGTAGGCATGTTGTTGTAGCCTTAGGTTATAGGCAACAAAATCCATAAGATTTTGTTGATGAATGTTACTCTAAAGAAAAATATGCCCTTTGTTGTGGTGTTGCTATGAGTCCCATAAATGGACAAGATATGTGGTCTGAAGTTCAAACCGAAGAGCTTCTACCACCTATGTACAAGAAAGGTCCTGGTAGACAAAAAAAATTAAGGATTAGGGAGTGTGGTGAAGATGGTGCTAGAAGATGATTTCCTGGTGTATCTTATAGGTGTACAAAATGTGACAATTTGTTTGTAAAACTCAGCCATGTTGTTTGCTTATCTTGTATGTCAACATATGTATGTTATATTGTATCTCATTTTATAATTTTGTAAAAAAAAGTCAAGGCTAGTACATTTCATCCAAACCAAAGTGGAAGAAATGAAGGACCATGTGCATCCTCTAAGGTGGATTAAAATCAACCAACTTAGGTTTGGTTTCTCATTAGTTGGTTCATCTTGATTTTTATGTCATGTTCAACTTTCTTTTTATGTACATGTCATGTGTTGTAACTGAGTGCATTTCATTAATGTTGTGTTATTTACTGTCAAAAGGTGGATGCATCTCAACCATGTGAAGGAACAACATATACATGTTTCTTTGGTGACATTTATGATGAGCTTATATCAAGCATACCTGACAAGAACATCAACACAACACAGGCTGAGTGCAATACAACATGTGGTTCAATGCAAACACTGGCTGAAACTGAAATCAATGCCACAAAGGCCAAAAAGAGATCTCCAAAGAAAAAAGAAAAGAAGTATTTTTATGTCATTTTGTATGTCCTTATGTAATGACTTATGTCCTTTAAGTATTTCTTTTTGTAATGACTTGCCCTATTTTGTAATGCCTTATGCACAACTATAATAATGACTTGTGCTATTTTGTAATGACTTCTGCACACATTTTATAATGACTTGTGCGAATTTATAATTGAATTATGAAGTATTAATCTCATTACTTTTTACCACAATTATTGAATGACAGCAAAAGGAAAACTTTCATTACTTCAAAAGCATTTTACACTGTCTTCATGTTCTTCAAAATATAATAACTTGTCAACATAAACCTAGACATCAAAGTGCCAACATAATTACAAACTCATCTTGAAAATTACATTAACTTGTACAATATTACAAACATAAACCAAGACATAACAAGTGCGATCTTGAAATTGAATTTTTTTTCCTCTTCTCAACAACAATCTTCATCTTTGATTTTTCTAACTTCTTTGTTGTCATTTCTAACTTCACCATTGCCACCTCACAGTTTTTGCAACTTTTTAGGATATTTCTAATCTCATCCATAGAGTGTGCAATTTCATCATCCCAAAGAAACACGTCACATCTATTACCCATCTACAAACACAAACAACATTAGCACACAAACAACATTAATCACAAATAGGTTACAACTATTCCACAAATACAGTATACGGTTGGATCCATACACTTACCCTTTTGTTACGACATTTCCAAAATTTCCTATTACAGTTTTGAATAGTGTTCACGACCCACATCTTCATCGCACGATCGCATCCACACTTGGGTACACATCGATAAGTGCCAAAATATCACTATTTTCAGTAGTATTTTGTGGCACTTATCATTCTTTTTTTGTGTATTAATAATAAGTAAAACCAAATTTTTGTGTGTAAATAATAACTTAATAGTTTATTCGTGTAAATATTATATCGATTGATAGTTTTTCATCTCTTTTGTAGGTATTTATTGCATGGTTGAAGCATAGAGTAATAAGAGCCAAAGGCAACGCTTCAAGATGTAACTTTGAAGGAAATAAAGAGTCCCAGGTTGGGCTAAGCACATCCTATCACGCTTGCAGAAGGATAGGTTGTAGCTTTCTTCTTCTTTCCTCACTTAGTGTCGCGCTTAACGTGTTAAGGTGGTTTAAGTGTAAATAGTGAGAGTGCGCTTAGAGTAGTTTTGAGGGCTTAGCACAGTCTGTGGATTTCAGTTTTATATAAATAGAATTATTTCATTTTTTAGGTTATGGTTTTGGGTATTTTTTTTCCCAACTCCATCACCAACATTCTTTGAGTTTGGAGAGTTTTGACAACAACAACAAAGGAGGTTGTAATCGGATGATCCGGGGTTGAAGCTTCTTTGATCATGATTGACACCGCGAGAGATTTTGATTCTTCTCCTTTATTCCCTTGATAGTTTCCATTTGTTGGGGCTTGTATGTAAGTTTACTCTAATTTTATGTATATGTACTGATTATGGCATTGTATTATATCTATTTCTCAAATCAATATCGATGTTTATCCTTGTTTTTGCTTTTTGTTGGGATTTGAGTTGCTATAGACATATACAGTTCAAATCTTGTTCTTGGATGAGCATCTATTAAGTTTTAAACTCTATAGATAGATTTAGGATAATATATACAGTGGTTATTTGGTTGTTGTTGATTAGCTTGGGATAGGAAGCTACTAACTACTGAGAATTTATTTCTCTCTGTGGTGCTCTGGTGTGTGACAACCTGAATTGGTTGCTGAAGGTATGTCATTGGAGATCTTCTAGTGTCAAGGACTTCTATGCAAATAATAAGTCATATGAATGATGTTTTAAGAACCATAATGATTAGGTTATGTTATGAGAAGTTATTGTCCCAAATGATGTTGTAGCATCATGCTTGTTGGTGGCTGTCTTTGGAAGATGTTTAAGATATGCTTGTGGAGTTGGATGCTCAGGTATTAGGTAAGATGAGGCGTTCCTGACTATGTGGATTAGAATATGGAGACTCTAATCTTGTTCACAGTAGTATGCTTGGTGAATGCATGACTACTTTGATGAATACTTCACTAGTATCAGTACTTGCTAGTGAATGTGTAGGCAGAGGAATATTGTCAGATAATGTGATCTGATCATAAAGTTTTTGAAGAGGTGTCCTTTCTTCTGCTACAAGTATCTCTAGAAGAGATTGGTTTAGTCTGGATCTCAGCAAAGCTTTTAAGCAAGCTGAGAATTCATGGAGTTTGTGCTCAGAAGGAGCATTGGTTATCCATGACAGGGGGAGTGGTGTACTTGTCTATGGATTGTGACTGCAATGGTGCGGATTTTTTTTAAGCTTACGTATTGATCAAGCTTGTGGAGAATTTATGCCTCTTGTGAGGTTATGATGTCAGACAACATGTTGTGACATTGGGTTGCTGAACGTTGTTATGGTTCGTACTCATTAATAATGCATGGTTGGTTCTAGCTTTGTGAAGCTAGTAGTTTGAATCATGTGCACACATGCTTCTTAGGAGGAGTCTGAAAGGAAGTTTTGTTTGTATCTGGAAGAATTGATTTTTCTCTGCAGAATTTGGAAGGACTGAAAGGATGTTTTGGGTTGACAAATAGGAGATGTCAAATAGGTGATATTGTGATATTTTGATTTATGCTGGCTAAAAGGAGGATACTCATAGTACAATGGAAGACTATGCGTTTAGGCTTCAGACCTTATATGGAGAAATTTTGTGAAGCATCTTTGACTGAAGTGTTGGTCACGTTTTTTTAAGAGAAAGTAGACAATGTCTGATTGGATGTCAGAACATTTTTCAGAACATGTTTTCTCCTTAAGCCAAAGAAGGAAGTATTATGGATGGTGCTGTCAGGAAGATGTGTAAAACGTGATTTGTGTTTCTGCATGTGCATTTATTGGAATTATGAAGATAGTCAGAATCTGTCTTGGACGGTGCATTTTTATTTGGTGATCTCCCTCAAATAAAATTCTCATTGACCAGGACCGTTATTTCCTAAGATAACTGCTTGGTTATTTAAAGAGGTAATTTCTTCACCTCTTTCATCTTGTAGTGGTTATTCTTTCTCTATTCTTATGGCATGTGTCCAGGTGTGAGGGGTTTGTTTGTTAATTTTTGGCCAAAAAGGGGGAGAGAATTTTTATTCAACTGTGAGTCTGAAGTTTGTTTTTGAACCAGTTGTGAGTCTGATGTTTGTTTTTGAACCAATTTCACAAGGATATAGAATAGACTATTTTGTTGAGTCTGTTGGTTTTAATATTTGTGACTTGTGATTTGAGTTATGAACACAATTGTGACTTGTGTTCTGAGTTACTCGAATTGAGGGTATTCTGGGTGTTGTTTGAGGAATGTTTCTGGGTTGAGGGGGAGTTTCAACAATATTCTTCCTCGTGTGCACCAAATGAATCCAGGACTTTATATTCTCCTATCCTGAGGTTGTTATTCTTTGGTGTTGATTTTTTGTGTTGCAATGGAGCTGTTATGAAGAAGATGTCAAACATGATGTCCTAACATCATTATTCTTGTGAAGAGATGTCCCTCCATGTTGTTATGCCGTTGTGTTCAGTAGTTACTGAAGATTACTGTTGAAGGATTGTAATTTTTGTTTATTATTGTAATCTGGGTTGTAATTTATGTTATTTGCTTTAATCAAAATTTGTCAAAGGGGGAGATTGTTAGTTCTCTATTTTTAGGATTGACATTAATTTTAGTAAAATAAATATAGCAGCAATATGTTAAATAGGATGTGATTACTTTCTATGAAGAACAGGTTGAGCAAGAAGTCATATTTTATGAAGAACATGTTGAGTTGAAATGTTTCAACATTTGGAGCAATATATCGGATAAGATGTCCTATGCAGGGTCATACGACATCGCGCCTGAGCTGAGCTGAACAATTAGATTCTGTTATGTTTTAATAAATACAGAACATTCTGGGAATATTATGCTATCCTATGTGGCGCTATTTTGTAGGTCTGGAAGATTCAATCAGAATTCAAGAGGAAAATATACTTTCTAAATAAGGAGATTTGTTAGGAAAGATTTGATTGAAGACCTATTCTATAGCAGAAGTTTATGCTGATTTGTAGCAACTGATATGCTGTGATTTGAAGCCCAAGTCCAGTTGGGGAAAAGGTTATAAATAGAAGCATTATAACCTAAAAAAAGGAACCAGCCGTGAATGAAAAGATGTAGTTATTAGGACTGAGTTTGTGGCCACTCTCTAGGAGAGTTGGTATATGTGATCCACTCGGGTTGTGAGTTTGACTGTTGTTTCTTGACTTGTAAGGTTCTGTTATCACTCTTAAAGCTTTTAAGCATGAAGTTGATTATTGTTCTCCTCGAAGCTGTGAAGCAAGAGTGAGTATTTTTCTTGGAGGAGCTTATAAGCAACTCTAAGTTGTTGTTCTTAGTCAAGAGTCTTGGCTAGGTATTGTTTTAGAAGTGAGTCTTCTAATATTGTCATGGAAGTGTGTCTTCTGGTTTTGCATCATGGAAGTGTGTCTTCCTATTTTGATCCAATCGTTGTCTGTGATTGATGAGGGAGTTGAGGAGGACCTCGTATCTAGGTGAGTCTTAGGTAAATAGTTAGCACGGGTAGTGATTAAGTGAGAAGTTGTAAATGGGAGAGTTTAGATTCGAATTGATACTATTATAGTGGACTTTATTCTTGGCTTGGTATGCCTCCAGAGTAGGAGAGTTGTTCCGAACTGGGTTAACAATTGTGTGTGTTGTTTATGCTTTTCATTACTGTTTTATATGTTTATACATTTCCTATGTGTTTTAAGTCAGATCAGATGTCCCGGCATGTCATAGGACATCTGAATTCTGATATACCAGAATTTCAATTATATTTTTGTGTATTAATAATTAAAACTCCAACTTTTGTGTAAATAATAGCTTAATAATTTATTCGTGTAAATATTGTATCGATTGATAGTTTTTCATCTCTTTTATAGGTATTTATTGCATAGTTAGAGCATAGAGTAATAAGAGCCAAAGACAAAGCTTCAAGGTGTAATTTTGAAGGAAATAAAGAGTCCCTAGTTAGGCTAAGCGCAGCCTAGCGCGCTTGCAGAAGTCCAAGAAGTAGCTTCCTTCTTGTTTCCTCGCTTAGCGTCGCGCTTAGCGCGTTAAGGCAATTTAAGTGTAAATAGTGAGAGCGCACTTAATGCGGTTTTGAGGGCTTAGCACGGTCTGCAGATTTAAGTTTTATATAAATAGAATTCATTCATTTTTTAGGTTATGGTTTTGGGTATTTTTTGTCTCAACTCCATCACCAACATTCTTTGAGTTTAGAGAGTTTTGACAACAACAATGAAGGTTGTAATCGGATGATCCAGGGTTGAAGCTTCTTTGATCGTGATTGACACCGCGATAGATTTTGATTCTTCTCCTTTCTTCCCTTTATAGTTTCCATTTGTTGGAATTTGTATGTAAGTTTACTCTGATTTTATATATATGTACTGATTATGGCATTGTATTATATCTATTTCTAAAATCAATATCGATGATTATCCTTGTTTTTGCTTTTTATTGGGATTTGAGTTGCTATAGACGTATACAATTTGAATTTTGTTCTTGGATGAGCATCTATTAGGTTCTAAACTCTAGAGATAGATTTAGGTCTAATATTCACAGTGGATATTTATTCTTAATGCTTCTGTGTTGTTGAGTTACACGAGACATCGCCGATGAGACAATATGATTGTTCTCTCAACTCCGTGTTAAACATAACCTAGGTTGTGGGTGATATGTGATGATATTGACGAGTGATTTAGATTGCCTACAATTGATCAGTAGTTTTAAGTATTTGACGGATAGATGAAATTTAATCCCGACGAGTTCTCTTCTCTCTTAAGAATGTATTTATTTTTTGTTAATATGTTTACTTTTCACATTTTACACTTATAAACCATTCAAAATCAAGCTTAGAAATGTAGAGACTATTGAACAACATTCTTTCCCTCGCACTAATCTATGTGGAGACGATAAAACAAAATTAAAAATACTTACTTTTGTTTGCTGTTTTACCACAACAACACGTATGAAAATCCAACCGAAATGCTTCCAACTGTATTACTGCTTCCAAATGTGTTTCTTCCAACCATTTTTAGGTTCTAAACAATTTTGAATATAACAGGATGAAATAAGAAATAACGATAATGGATGGAAGAAGAAATTTGCAGAAACGTGAATGGAAGAAGAAGAAGAAGATAATGGATACATGAATGAAGAAATTATTTACCCTGACATTTACAATGACAAATTAAAAACTGTGTGCAACAACATGGCTACAAAAAACCTAGTCACCAAAATATTAAATGTTACGTAGAATATTGTTCTGGGTTGGGCTGACGTTTGGCCCATCATTGGGCAGGACCAATCCAACACAACTGCTATGGCCCAATAGTATCCAGCCCAAGCCACTAACAGTTGGGGATGATCCCACGTGCCCACGAGGAAAACGTGACCAACGACTATCCTAAACCGCAATCCTGTATATCGAGAATAACGGGTTCAACTTCTCTATTATCTCGGGGCAGTTGACCAGGGAGGAAGCCACGTACTAGACTCCACTACACACGTAACCCTGATAGTCTTTATTATTGGGCCTAATTGCTTGGTCTAATGCATAGATCTTGCCCCAGCGCTGAGGGCTATAAATACCCTCTCACATGAGAGGGTCAGGTACTCATTCATTCTACACACTTTCATTACTTACACTTACTCTGAATCTTCCTTTGACATCAAAGTGTCTTGCAGATACCCCAACTTCCCTTCAACAGCCATCCAGTTCCAACTTGCAGACCATCAGTGATCCCTTCTAATCAAGTACGATCAGATATGTTTGGAGAATCTTCGTAAAAATACTTCATCATGATCATATTGAAAAAAATCTAAAAAAGTTAAGAGAGATCACAATTTTTTTTTATAGAAATATAAATGAAAACTCGCTCCAATAACACAGAGTAAGTATATTTAATCCTTAAGTTAATATTTATCACTTCTAACACATCATGGTATATATGTGGTCATGAAAAATTACGGGGAGTTATATGACACAAGGTACATTCTACCAACCAACCAATATATTTATTTACCTTCACCCAACGAATGAAATAACAATAGCTGTGCAGGTAAACACAACTATGAAAAATCAATCCAGCAACCAACCAATTTTTATGAGATTTGATTGTCACCCTATTATTTACTTACTAGTCTATTTTAATTATTAATTTTTTAATTTAATATATTTATAATTTAATTATAAAATTTTAATACTTTGTTTTTTTCTGCGAAAAACCTGCTCAACTATTAGTTAATATTTATCTACAAATTCAATTTTTATTTTGTTTTTTTCTACAAAATTATCTTTAAAACAATTCTAATCTCGATGAAACAAAACATGTTTAAGAATCTTTTGTTTTTGGTTTAATCTTTCTATTTACAGAGGCTTACTAAATTGATCTCTCTATTTTAAAATCTTTATATGTAGTCTCTTCATATTTTTAAACTAAAAATATAATGACATGACATATTTTAAATAATGTGCCATATTTTAAACAATATAACATATGATATTATTAAATAAAAATTTATATGGATTAATTATTTATATTATTAATTAAAAATAAAAAATAAAATAATTTTAAAGCTTAAACTGAAGTGTTTAAATTGTTTCATATAATTTCTTTAAAATATAACATTACACACTTTTCTTTTATATCACGTCATTTAAAACATATCACAACCATTTTTAAGTTAAAAATGTGAATAAATGAGTGAAAGATCAAAACTGAATTATTTTAAGAGCAATTTCACCAAAAGATAATGGAGAAATTAAAACTACAATTAAAATTTTATTTAAAAAAATTTTCCAATCAAAATAACAGTTTTGTTTTTGTGGCACACATGGAAGTCGAAGATTACAATCAAAGTTTTAAACTATAACAGATGCATATAAGTTATGTCGATAACATTGACTAGTTGTCCCTTGTCATCCCCTTTTTACCTCCATAAGGAAATGAATCTCAAAGAATCAACCAACCATGGTCCTCTTTCGTCCTCTCTGTCGCACTACAAGTTGTGAAGATATATGGAAGTAAGTATGATTTCTTGAAGAAAATTTCTTAATTTTAAAAACAATTAGATGGAAGGTAGTACCGTCTGCCAGCTTGTTCATTGTGGATGACCACTGCTTCGATGACTTACGGTAAGCAGCAAGAATCCGATCAATCTATCCAGACAAATTTCGATATTACATGTCAGTACAACAAGTCTTCTACTCTTGTTAATACTTCCTCCGCCTTTTAGTATAAGATTATTTACCACTAACAATTATGACAATGGAGAAAATGACAAGTTGTCTTACAATGTTACCGCATGAAGAATGCATCGAAACGAGGGCTCTTTCCAGGACATACAAATCAACAGCTTTATCTTCGGGTAATGTTGAAGTGAAGCTCAAACCAAAGTCAATAAGAACCTAGACAAAATACATGTTACAGCTGTAACAATAGTTAATGATATTTATCATATTGCATAACTTGAGTAAATTAAATGTAATAAATTACAGGACCTGAGACATGAATGAACTCACCAACTCATCAGTATCATTCTTTAGTAACATGTTCGATGTTGTTAAATCACCATGAACAAGACCACCATCATGTAACTTTGCAATAACATCACCGATTTGGGATGCAATCTTGCCAAGCCGCTCTTCATTGACACCACATGATCCGAATTCAAGAAATACATCCTTGACGGAAGGTCCGTCAACAAATTCAAATGTTAAAGTGTGTGACACAGGATTCACGGCATACAACACAGGTGTACAAACCCCAAGTCGTCTTGCCTTGGTTGTGCACCTTGCCTCCTGCTCAAACAATTGATTGGCAAAACAAAGCATTCGAGAAATCCAATGAGACACAGCTATATTCATAATAATAATCATAAGGGGATTTATTTGAGCTTAACTATTATCCTAAGCACTTACGAGATTGTTTGAGAGAGCTTATGAAAACAACTTATAACTTATAATAAAAAGGTTGACTTTATTTTAACTTTTGTTGCAGAAGAACTAACTTATCATACATTACATAAGCACTTATATGATACGTGTTTATGCTATAAGCTTTCAATTAAGTTGTTTGTCCAAACATGTATTAACTTGATCAGAAATGAAAATGAAACTTTTAACTAAATCTGATCGTACCGCGTTTAAGCGCTTGAGTGTTAACTTAGAATCCAAAGTTGGATGCCTGTACTTCTTTGAGAATCGCTCCTTGACAACAGACCTTCTTCCCACAAAAGAAGACTCAAAAACTCTCTACAACAAGGACAATAAAAAACGCATAAGCTATTGCTAATGCAATTCAATTTCCATCAAATTATGCAAAACTAGATTAAAAAATGCAAACTAGGAGCAATTTCATCAAGAAAATATTATCCAACACAGTTGGTAAAACAAGTTGATTGTTTTGCATAACGGGTATGTGCTAATTGATTCAACAAATAGAAGGGGTCATTTAAACTTACAGCTTCAGCTCCTTGCTTGATGAGAATGAGAGAGCTATCTTTTGACTCAATTTCAGTCCCCATAATACAAAATGATACAGCAGTTGAAATTCCCTCAATTTAACCCTTCAATTGAAAGAAAAAAAAGTTAGCAAATTTAGTAGGAACTGGAATTGAAGTATTTGTTTCATTCATTTTGTAGTTGTTTGTATTTCTAAAGGTGACTTTTTTGTGATCATAATAAACTCGGTGACTAATCATTCAGGTTACTCTCTCTATATACATACATAAATACATGTGTGCGCCAATTTATGAAGAACTGACACGGGAATGGGACACAACACCGACACCCAGACACCGAAAGTAATTTTAAAAGTGTAAGAAATTGAATGTAACTACATTTTCAGTACCATGTCTGAGTTGAATACCGGACACACCACATTCCAGCAATGACCAAAAGTACCAAACTTACAAAACCAAAAACCAAAATTGTTGCAAGCCACACAGAACCGTGTGCACCCAACAGCTTAGGAAAGGTAAAAAATATAAACAGTATAAAAGGCAAATCGAAAATCCACATTAGAAACCCATGACCTGCATAAACCAGAACGAAAACTCTGAGCACCTAAACCAAGTACAGTAAAATATCTTAATTTGCTAAAAAATTGAAATGCCAACAGCCCCTCCATCAAAAGTTTCCTTTCCGTTACAGCAATTGAAGAAATCCTGCCGACGAATACAGATAAAAACTTCAGATTGCCCAGGATGCCAAACTAATTTTATTGCAAAAACAAATGTTGATACACTTATTAGTGACAAGGAAATAATCATTTTGGGGCTTCAACTGTCAAAATGAGAAAAAAAGCTCAAACTTTTAAAAGTAAGGATAGAAAACAGAGCAAAACAAACGTTAAAGATGGAAAATTGGAAGGAGAAAATGCATTTAAACAAGAAATTGTGCTGAAAACAAGGTGAATGGAAGTGGGATTGAGAAGAAACGGGTTAGCAAAAGATTTCACCTTATCTATGGTAGATACTTATCTTCGAATTTCCCAATTCCTATTCTTCTTTTCTGAATTCAGATTCTAATTGTTTGAGTGTAAGAAGGTAAAAGTGAAACGAATGTTAAAAGTGATTTAGTTAGATTGATTTGAATTTTAATTTATCCTAAAGAGTATTGATGCATGTATTAGTGTATACAGCTGTTATTAGTTGTATTGGGTTGTTATAACTGCTTAGACAGTTATATATAGTTAGAAAATAACCATCCAATGTATGCTTTTGTTGAATAAATAAAAATACTCTTTCCTCATCTCTACTTTCTATTCTCTCTCTCTATATATATATATATATTCTCCCTCTCTCCCCTATCATTGGTATCTAGAGCCTGTCGACCTCGGCCACATCATTCATGGCAGAAGCGACGCGAATGCAGAACACCATTCGTGAGGCGGAGGAACGCATAATGACGGCGGTGGAGCCATGTATCACGAGGCAAATTCGTGAATTGGAGAACCGTTTCGAAACTCAATTCACCAATGTGCAAGAAGCCATGCGCGGAATTGGATTGCAAATGGCGGAGTTAACGGCGGTGCGTCGCCATGGTGGCAACGGCGACGGAGCAACTCGACCAGCAACGCGATTAACGCGTCTGGATTTCCCAAAATTCACTCGCGACGATGTCGAATCTTGGATTGCAAAATGTGAAAGTTTTTTTTTGTTGGATGGAACGCAAGAAGGGGACAAGGTCTCGGTTGCGAGTATCGCTCTTGATGATAACTCTTTTCGTTGGTTCCAAAGTCTAGAACAGGGATCGAATGGCCGATTGACATGGCAGAATTTCACCGAGGCATTGAAGATGCGATTTAGCCTCGAGTTCGATTCGCCTATGGAAGAACTCAAGAAATTGGTACAGACTGGTTCGCTGGAGGCGTATCAGGAATCGTTTGACAATCTTGTGGGTAGAACAGCGTTGACGGAATCTCAAAAGCTCCAATGCTATTTGGGAGGCCTTCAACAGGAATTGTGTAATGGTGTGAAGATGTTCGCTCCGCGAACGGTGTTGGAAGCTACTCGTATGGCAAAGTTGCAAGAACGAAGTTTGGAATTGTTACAGAAACGGTTGGGGCCTGCAAATCGAACACAAGGTTCTTGGAGTGAGAAGAAGAATACAGTTTCTCACACCTTTGACAAGAAAGTGATGCCTCAGGAGAAGAAAGGAAATATCGAAGGTTCTCAAAAGAGCATTTTGGGAAAGTCGGCATATACGTTTCAGAAGAAACTTTCTCCGAAAGAAATGGAGGAACATAGGGCTCAAAACTTGTGTTTTTTCTGTCATGACAAATTCTTTCCTGGACATGATTGTCCTCAGAGGAAGAAAATGCAAGTTTTCCTTATGGAGGTTGGGGAGGAAAACCAATTGGACACAATGGGAGCTGATTTTGTTCCTGAGGAAATGTCTAATGATCCTACTCAAGGTGTTGACCCTACTGTTTCACTTAATGCCATTCAGGGAGACTCTTCTCATCCTATGATGAGATTGATAGGATGGATGGGCAAAAAGAGAGTTCATGTACTCATAGACACAGGCAGCACGCATAATTTCATCAACCAGAAATTATGTAAAGAGGGGCTCAATACTCTACAACCTATGCATCCCTTGCGGATAACTGTAGCTGATGGCGGTCTTATACAAGGTACGGGACGGTGTGAAGGCATCCGGTTAAAGCTTCAAGGGTATGATTTTCTTACTAATGCTATTGCAATACCATTGTCCAGTTGTGATATTATATTGGGCATGCAATGGTTAAGGCAACGGGGAGTCATCCACTGGGATTTTACCAATATGTCTATGGAATTTTCTATGAATGGTATGCCGGTGAAGTTGCAGGCTGTTAAAGAAATTAAAAGTAGCGTAGTTTCAGCTTCTAAATTGCATCAATTAATGGTTGAAGACAGTTTCTGTTATATGCTACAATTGCTACCTTGTTCCACAGAGGCAATGTGTTGTTCAGTTACCACTGAGGTGCTACAGGATCAGGGGATGATGGCTCATAGAGAATCTGTTTTACATGAGTTCCAAGAGGTCTTTGAAACACCTACTCAGCTGCCACCCTTTAGGGGTATTCATGATCATCAAATTGTGCTAAAGGAGGGTTCTAACCCGGTTAGTTTAAGACCTTATAGATACTCCCCAGCTCAAAAGGATGTCATTGATGGCATGGTTAGAGAGCTCTTGGATTCGGGAGTAATTCAACCAAGCTCTTCCCCTTTTGCTTCTCCAGTTGTGTTGGTCAAAAAGAAAGATGGGAGTTGGTGAATGTGTGTAGATTATAGGCGGTTGAACGAAATGACGGTGAAGGCTAAATTCCCAATTCCTTTGGTGGAGGACTTATTGGATGAATTAGGTGGGGCAATGGTGTTTTCTAAACTGGATCTTAGGGCTGGATATCATCAAATAAGGATGAAAACGGAGGACGTACCAAAGACAGCGTTTCAAACTCATGGGGGGCAGTATGAATATGTGGTGCTGCCTTTCGGCTTGTCCAACGCACCAGCTACTTTTCAAGGAACAATGAACACTATTTTTTTCTGGTTTATTGAGAAAATGTGTTCTTATTTTCTTTGATGACATACTAGTGTATAGCCCATCTTTGGAGGCACACGTGGATCATCTGCGACAAGTGTTTCAAATCCTCAAAGCTCACACCTTCTATGTTAAGAGAAGTAAATGTGCATTTTTCACGACACGGGTCGAATACTTGGGTCATTTCTTTACACCTACGGGAGTTACTACTGACCCAATTAAAGTTCAAGCTGTGACAGATTGGCCGGTGCCTCAAACTGTTAAGCAATTGAGGGGATTTTTAGGATTGACGGGTTACTACAGGCGGTTCATTAAAGGTTACAGCATCATTGCTTCTCCTCTTACTGATTTACTCAAGCGAGATTCTTACCATTGGACACAAGAGACGCACGCCGCCTTCACTACATTGAAAGATGCTTTGAGTAATTCTCCGGTGTTGGCCATCCCTAATATGCAAGAGCCATTTGTCGTTGAAACAGATGCTTCGGGCACTGGAATTGGGGCTGTGCTAATGCAGGACAGGCACCCTGTGGCTTTTATTAGCAAGGTTTTGTCTCCTAAAAACAGGCTGTTGTCAGTTTATGACAGAGAATTATTAGCCTTGGTTCATGCAGTCTCTAAATGGCACCAATATCTTTCTTTGAACACATTCACAATTCTTACTGACCAACATAGTTTGAAGTACCTATTGGAGCAACGCCTATCGACTCCAGCCCAATATAGATGGGTCACTAAGCTCATGGGCCTTTCTTATGAAATTTTGTATAAGAAGGGTAAGGATAATGTGGCTGCAGATGCCTTGTCGAGAGCCTCGCACGGTGAAGTTTTACAATTGACCGTCTCTTCTATTTCTTCTGAGTTATGGGACTCTCTCCTTAAAAGCTATGAACAAGATTCAGCTTTGCATGACCTCAAGCTACAGGTTCTCGCTAACCCAACCTTGCATCCCCATTTCTCTGTTTTGGACAATCTACTGTATAGGAAACAGAAGCTGGTCATTCCTAATGATGGGCAAGTGCGATTGGTGATTCTACAATGGCTTCATTCTTCACATCAAGGAGGCCATTCAAGCATCAGGGCTTCTATAGCAAGGATCAAGAGCATATTTTATTGGAAGGGCCTTGCCAAAGATGTCACAAAGTTCATTCAACAATGTGAGACTTGCCTTAGATGCAAGTATGAACCTAGAGCTGTTGCTGGTTTACTTCAGCCCCTGCCAGTTCCAGAAGGAGTGTGGCAAAGTATAGCCATGGACTTCATTGAAAAGCTTCCTAAATCCCATGGTAAAGACACGATTTGGGTAGTTATTGATCGGCTGAGCAAATATGCCCATTTTATTCCTCTTGCTCACCCTTTTACGGCATCAAAATTGGCTGAAGTTTTCATTTCTGAAATTTACAAGTTACATGGTGCACCTGCCAACATTGTGAGTGACCGAGATCCCTTGTTTACAAGTAAATTTTGGGGTTCCTTCCTTGGTCAATTGGGCATTTCTCAGAGCTTAACAACAGCCTACCACCCTCAATCGGATGGTCAAAGTGAAGTCTTGAACCGTTGCTTAGAACATTACTTGAGGGCGATGACATGGCAGCGGCCTAAGGAATGGGTCAATTGGTTGCCTTTGGCTGAGTGGTGGTACAATACCGCTTCTCATTCTGCTATTCAAGCTACCCCTTATGAGATTGTGTATGGTCAAGCACCCCCTCTACATCTTCCTTATTGCCCTCAAAGTACCAAGGTGGAGGCGGTAGATCGAAGCTTCATTGTAAGGGAGGAAATGATCCAGAAATTACAAGGTAACTTGGTTCGGGCTCAAGCGTGTATGAAGCGGCAGGCTGATAAACATCGCAGTGATCGGGAATTCAAGGAAGGAGATTGGGTTTTCCTAAAGTTACAGCCCTATAGACAAGCTTCTGCTCAATATCGTGCTTCCGAAAAGCTTTCTCCTCGGTTTTATGGTCCTTATCAGGTGCTACATAGAGTGGGAAAAGTTGCATACACCTTGATTCTACCAGCTAGTTCGCGGATTCATCCTACGTTCCATGTATCACTCTTGAAACCGTGTCCCGATGCGAACATTCCCGTGGTTGCACTTCCTGAAGAGTGGGGCAGTTTGGATGATCCTAAGGAGCCATTTAAGATTTTGAAGAGGCGCTCAATTCAGAGGCATAATAGAGCAGTTACTGAGGTTTTGGTTCAGTGGAAAGGGGAGGCTATGGAAGAGGCTACTCGGGAGTTGCTATACAAAATCAAGCTACAGTTTCCTTATTTTGATGTTACAGCTTTTCCTTGAGGACAAGGAAGATTTCAAGGGGCGGGATATGATGCATTTATTAGTGTATACAGCTGTTATTAGTTGTATTGGGTTGTTATAACTGCTTAGACAGTTATATATAGTTAGAAAATAACCATCCAATGTATGCTTTTGTTGAATAAATAAAAATACTTTTTCCTCATCTCTACTTTCTATTCTCTCTATATATATATTCTCCCTCTCTCCCCTATAAGTATATTAAAGAATTGTTAGAGAATTTGACTAGCTTTTCTATTTTCCATTTAAATTTTGTCAAACAATAACCTAACATGTTTTATATAAGATATTATCTTTAATTATGTGGGGTTAGAGTTTTTCAATACATCTTCCACGGTAAATATTATTGGGTTGGCGTGTGAGTATAAATGGCTGATGACACGAATCGATAAACTCTTATACTATATAAGATATTATCTTTAGTTTTAGTGTAAAGTTTTTTTACATAAAGAGTGTAAAGTTTGGAAGAGTGGAATTGAACTGGCCCCTAGGAAGATGTATTGCCTGGAAGTTACATAGGAATACACCAACATAACCACAGCGAGCTTGATCCTGAGACTGGCAAAAGGAAGATAGTAAACCGAGGATAAACACTGCCACAGAAACTCAGAAATACTGAAGACCCGCACGGCTTGACTTTCCACTAAGCCAGGAAAACCCCATCTCAACCCTACCACAGATTCGCAGACACCACAATACCCGAACATCACATGACAGTAGCCAAATCCAAATTGTACCCGCAAATTCCGAAGCCAAAAAGACGACTAACCAATCATTTCTAGACTAAGATGACTGACCGAACCGAGCGCGCGTGCACAGCAACGCTAAAAACAGACCGGAAATAACCATCATTGGTTATGAAAGTTGAACCCTTATAAGTGAAACATAATGTTGGTGAAGCTATCCAAAAACAATAGAAAGATCAAAATTAAACTGACTAGTTCTCAAATTTTCCAGAATCATCACATAAGGTAAATTTCCAACTTAATTCATATCTAAAAGCTCATACAATCACCTTACTTTCCTGTAGTATTTTTATCTAACAGTTACCTAACATGAGTTTAATTTGTTGAACAGTCGTCAAGAATTAAAGCGAATAAAAGAGTTAAGCCTTTTCTAGAAATTAATGAGAAACAAATTTAACCAACCTCAATTGCATATTTATGGAATTGAAGAACAAGACTACTTACTTACCTTGATTTTTTATGCCAAACACGAGCACAACTGAAGTGAATTTGAGGAACACTAGCAAGTTAGGGATTTATGGCTATTTCTTTCCAACTTTTTTTTTTAAATGAGCGTTACGGTACTACTTTTTTTTCTTCTTAAAATTGTAACTTTAATTATATCTAATTTTTAATAACATATGTTTATGTTATTTATGTAAAATTTCTAAAAATAAATTTAATTTTTTATAAAAATCATATTTTAAAATTTTAAAAAATATATTTTTAAAGTCAAAACAAGTGTAATTAGTTTTAATTTTTTTTAATGTGTCATATAATAACGATTATTATCACTCATAAACACTTTTCCATTTACATCAATCATAATCGTCTTAATCTATAATAATGATTAAAATATAACCAGGCTTCCTGGGTTTAGCAGTTGTGTAAGTCATTATTGTTTGTGGCAATTTCTCATTCCATTTTTGTTAAGTGGTTCTCATATCTGAAAATTCAAAAATGTCTCTAGGTAAATTCAGAGATGCATCTCCGAACACATTAAATACCATTTTTTTTTTAAATTTAATTCAGAAATGCATCTCCGAACTAACTCCAAGGGAAAATTTGGAGTTGCATCTCCGAAGTCACCTTAAACATACGAGTATTTTTGTATGCTCCCAGCGATGTTTTGGGAAATGCAGTTCCGAAAATGTCCAGCGAAAATTTAAGTATATGACCACCTTGCATGATCATCTTGTTGAAAGTGTAATTCCTTGTGTCGAAGCAAGTTGCTGTTTGGCACAAGGTGTGTCGAATTAGTCTATTGAAGTATGGAAGTTGTTTGTTACACACATATTTGATTTAGATCTAAAATAGATAGATTTGATTTAGGTCTAAAATAGATAGATTTGATTCAGTTCCAAAATATGTATTTTGGGCTTTTATAATTTTAGGTTTTTGGTTTAGAGAGCAAGCTAATCTAAATCTATAAATAGAGGGAGTGACCCCTATTTTGTACTCAAGTTGTATTCACAGAATTTGCGGTTGCAAGTGAATAAGAAGTTTTCCACAGTTTATGGGCAGACAGAAACTCTGCAGAAAATTATTGTCTTTCTTTCTTTCATATTTTTCATCGTGTTATTGTGTGGTGATAACAATCTTGTTCATCAATATTGATAGAAATTTATCACAGGAATTGATAGATTTCCAACATCTGATATCAAGAGCTTCAGTTAAGCGATTAAGGGAAGAAGAAGAAAATTAATGGCGATGAATTATGTAAGTGGAAATTTTCCATCAAATCTTCCAATTCTTAAAGGTGATAACTATGAGAATTGGTGCAAATAGATGAAGGTTATATTATATTTTTAAGGTCTTTGGAAACTTGTAAAATATGAATTAGAACCACTTGATGAAGACGCTTCAGAAAAGGAAGAGGCAGAATACAAAGAATTGAAGAAGAAGAATTATAAAGCTCTCTTTATAATTCATCAATATGTCAGCCCAGACAATTTCGAAAAGATTAGTGATATAGAATCTGCAAAAGAAGCGTAAAAGATTCTTAAGAAATCTTTTGGAGGTGTAGAAAAGGTGAAAGAGGTGAGGTTATAAACTCACAAAAGAACGTATGAATTGCTTCAGATGGAATATAGAAAAAGCATATCTGATTTCTTCACTAGGATTACGAAACTAGTGAATCAAATCAAGACTTGTGGAGAGACATTAATAACAAGAGCAATTGTTTCGAATATCTTGAGATCTTTGGCTCCGAAGTTCGATCATGTAGTAGTTGCCATAGAAGAGTCGGAGAACATGACAACTTTGTACAAAGAAGAGCTTCAAGGGACGCTTGAATCTCATGAACAACGAATGGATGAAAGAGTTGCAGGCAAGTCGAAGAGTGATGTGGTTGTGCAGGATCAATCCATAAAAGATAAGAAAGGCAAAGGAAGTGGTTCGACAACAAAGGTAGAGGTGGCTACAACAATTCAACTGGTAGAGAAAACCATCACGAAGAAAACGTGTCGAATCGGAAAAGACCATACTAAGACAACCAAAGAGGCGGTGTTGCAAATAGAGGAAGAGGTGGTGGTTGAAAACCTGACAAGAGTCACATTTAATGTTACAATTGTCAGAAGTATGGTCATTATTCTAGTGGTTGTCTAGAAAAGCAAAAGAATCAAGAAAGTGATGTGAAGTTCGCAAAGTATGAAGAAGAAGAGCTGTTGTTGATGGTTACAACAAGGGATGAAGAAAAATTCAAGGACCAATGGTACTTGGATTTAGGATGCTTATCACATATGTCTGGAATGGAAGATTGGTTTGTTAACATAAAACCATCGATGAAGAACACAGTGAAATTCACAAATAACAATACCTTAGCAGGTGAAGGTATTGGTGATGTTATGATCATGAGGAAAAATGGCAGGAGGCCAGTAATTTCCAATGTGTTATACATACCAGGCATGAAGAGCAATTTGCTCAATATAGGGCAGTTGGCTGAAAAGAACTACAAAGTGTCGATCAAAGACAAGATGATGAGAGTCGTCGACACAAATGGAAGATTAATCTTGAAGGCTCACATGTCTCAAAATAGAACCTTAAAAATTGAACTTAATGTGATGGAGCACAAGTGCCTTTCAACTGCAGCTAGCAAAGATGAATGGATATGGCACTATCGACTAGGCTATCTCAACTTCAGAGACATCAGAGATTTGAAAAGAAGAAATATGGTTTCAGGACTGCTAGAAATTGATATTCCAAACGAGTGTGAGGAATGTGTACTGGTGAAGCAACATAAGAATAGCTTCAGCAAGGATGCCGGAAGCAGGTTGAAGGCTATTCTCGAAGTCATATACTTTGATGTATATGGAGCAATTCGGGTGGATTCAATGGGAGGTAACAAATACTTTGTTATATTCATAAATGATTTCAGTCGAAAAATGTGGACTTACCTGACCAAGAAGAAAAGTGAATTGATCGAGGTATTTGCCAAGTTTAAGTCTATGGTCGAAAGACAAAGTGGTTGAAAGCTCAAAGTTTTGAGAACTGATGGTGGTGGAGAGTATGCGTCGAAGGACTTCGATAAATTATATGAAAAATAAGGGGTTGTGCATGAGGTGGTGCCACCCTACACTCCATAACATAATGGAAATGCATAAAGGAAGAATTGAACCATCATGAATATGGTGAGAAGTATGTCGAAAGGCAATTATTTACCTAAAGAGTTTTGGAGTAAAGTTGTGTCGACTGTAACATACATATTGAACATATGTCCAAAAAAGAAGTTAAAAGGAATTACACCAAAATAATGTTGGTCAGGTGTGAAGCCTAGCTCGAGTCATCTGAAGATATTTGGATCTATTGCACATAGACATATGTCATATCAGTTGAGAAGAAAACTTGATGATAAGTCGAGTAAATGATCCTAGTTAGATATCACTCGACAGGAGGTTACAAGTTGTTCGACCCAATGAACAAGAAGATTATGATCAACAGGGACGTGATCATAGATGAGCTTAAGGAATGGGATTGGACTGAAAATGTCAAGAAAGATTTAGTGAGAATCTTACTTGAAGAACCAGAAACTCAAGTTGAAAGAGAAGTTCGACAAGAGAAAGTTATAGATCAACTAGGTACAAGTAGACCTCAGAGAACAAGATGCATGTATGCAAGATTGAAAGATTGTATGATTACATCAAATGAAGTAGTTGATGATTAAGGTGAGCTGGTACATTATGCTTTCTATGCATTATGTCAAACCTGTCAATGCAATTGAAGCATTGAAAGATTTGAAGTGGGTGAAAGCAATGAACGAAGAAGTGAAGTCAATTGAAGGCAATAACACTTAGTCACTTGTCGAGTTTCCTCAAGGCAAGAAGGCAATTGATGTAAAGTGGGTATACAAAGTGAAGATGAATCCCAAAGGGGAAATAACTTGACACAAAGCAAGACTCGTGGCAAAAGGATTTATCCAGAAAAAGGAATTGACTTCGATGAAGTTTTTGCACCTGTGGCTAGGATCGAAACAATCAGGTTGGTTGTTGGTCTAGCAGAAATGAACAGTTGACACATATGTCAGATGGACGTGAAGTGTGCATTCCTGAATGGACCCTTAGATGAATAAGTCTATGTTGCACAACTACTTGGGTTTATGAAGCATGACAAAGAGAGAAAGGTGTACAAGCTTCATAAAGCCTTGTATGAGGATTGAAGCAAGCTCCAAGAGCTTGGAATAAGAAGATAGATAGCTTTCTAAGGGAGAAGGAATTTGCAAAGTGCAAAACTGAACATGGAGTATATGTAAGAATAAGATATAGTGAATTGCTTATACTATGTCTCTATGTCAATGATTTTTTGATAACAGGTAGCTGCAAAAGTGAGATTGAAGACTTCGGTATTGACCTCAGTAAGGAATTTGAAATGTCTGATCTGGGTGACATTTCATATTTCCTTGGCATCGAATTCTACAAGAGTAGTAGAGGTTTGATGATGCATCAAAGAAGATATGCAGGAGAAATTCTCAAGAAATTTGAGATGGAAGAATGCAACTCAACTTCGACACCTGCAGAACCAAGACTGCAACTATCGAAAGATTCAGAAGAATATGATGTCGACCCAACTCAATACAAAAGACTTATTGGGTTATTAAGATAACTTTGTCACACGAGGCCTGACTTAGCATACAATGTAGGTATGTTGAGTAGATTCATGCAGAAGCCAAAAGTATCACACCTAGCAGCGGCGAAGAGGATATTGAGGTATCTGAAAAGAACTCTCGACAATGGCATTCTGTTTCCTGCAGCTGATAAAGGAAAATAATGCAAGTTAGTGGGATATATTGATTTAAGTTGGTGTAGTGGTGTCGAGGATCGAAAATCTATAGCAGGATATTTGTTTATGCTAGGTGGTGTACCCGTTGCTTGGAGTTCGAGAAAGGAACCAGTAAATGTGTTATCATCGTGCGAAGCACAGTACATAGTTGCTTCTCTTTATGCATGTCAAGCAACATGGATGGTGAACTTGGTTGAAGAAATTAGAGGTAAAGATCATGGAGCAATTACCATGAAGATCGACAACATGTCAGCTATCAACCTGACGAAGAATCCGATAGCACATGGTCGAAACAAGAAAATCAAAATGAGGTTTCACTATCTTTGAGAGCAGGTAGAATATGGGAAGATGAACTTGGAACACTGCATAACTAAGAATCAGATTGCAGACATTATGACAAAGGGTGTGCAGGTCGAAATATTCATAAGACTAAGAGCTATGATGAATATAGATAACTTAGACACAATGAATTAGGTGGTGTATTGAAAGGGTAATTCCTTGTGTCGAAGCAGGTTGTTGCTTGGCACAAGGTGTGTCGAATTAATCTATCAAAGTGAGGAAGCAGTTTGTTACACACATATTTGATTTAGATCTAAAATATATAGATTTGATTTAGGTCTAAAATAGATAGATTTGATTTAGTTCTAAAATAGGTATTTGGGCTTTTATAGTTTTGGGCTTTTCGCTTAGAGAGCAAGCTAACCTAAATCTATAAATAGAGGGAGTAACCCCTATTTTGTAATCAAGTCGTATTCACAGAATTTGTAGTTGCAAGTGAATAAGAATCAAAGGGTATTTTTCTTTGTTATGAATCAAAGGGTCGATTGAAGTGGATGCAAACATTCAAAGATCCATCGAGGATATAATCATTATGTTGCAACATCCTGATGAAATAGTCATGTAATGTCAATTTATTTTAGTGTTTGTCTATGTAATGAATGTTTTTATCTAATTAAATGTTGTTATTTTGTTGTCATGTTCCATTCATGTTGCATTGGTTCTGGATGTCTGTATAGTTCGGAAATACATTTTCGAACTAACCTTTTTAAGAATTCGGAGATGCCTTTCCAATTTTTTTGTGATAAAAATGGATTTTGGTGCGTCTGAAGATGCACCTTTGAAAACAGAGGGCATTTAGGGAAATTCGCTAAAGGCATGTGTAAGTGTTTGGTTGTTGGCCTGTTTTTTGGTAAAACCAGGTGTGTGAATATCATGACTGATGTCATAACATTCTGGGTTACTAGGTACATTCTGCAGAAAAAGGATGTCATACAGAAGCTGCTTAAATCGAGTGTTTAGCTGATCATCATGCAATGATCATATTTATTACATTCTACCAAAATCAGTAAACAGGATTCTTGTTGTCATAACCAATGTTAAGACATCATGTACTGATCTAACAGTTGTACAGTTTTGTTAATTCTGAGATTTTTCAGGAAACTGGTTTTCACAGTCCAGTACAAAGTCTCACGTGGAGTTTAGGTTAACTTGGCTTAACCCTAATCTGGTTGATAAAGTCCTGTGACCAAGTCTTGAGGTTAATTAACCCTAGCTATTTTCGTGGAAGCCCTAACTGAAGAACAACGGCCTATATTTTCAACAGGACGACTGTTGGTGAAGATAACTTTTGACAGAAGATCAATAAGGGGTTGTATAGTTTTAACTACTGTAATCCAAGCAATTATCATTGTGATAAGTGACTTGGAGTAGGATTTGATTGTAAGGGTTATGTATCACTCAAAGCTTTGAAGCACGAGTGTTTGTGTCACTTGATTAAAGCTTTGAAGCAAAGTCAAGTTAGGTTTATGTATCACTCAAAGCTTTGAAGCACGAGTGTTTGTGTTACTTGATTAAAAGCTGTGAAGCATAATCAAGTGTATGTTCTGAAGAGTGTCTTCATAATTTCATTAGTCAATTGTTTAATGTCACTGCTGTGATTGAGGGGGAGTGAGTAGGAACTCAGGTTTAAGGTGAACTTAGATTGAAGTTGCATTAGGTAGGTCTTAAGTGAAGGAGATAAACTGGTAGGTTTATTCCTGACTTAATATCTCTTATAGTGGATTTTCTCCCTGGCTTGGTAGCCCCCAGAGTAGGTGTTGTTTCACACTAAACTGGTTAAATAATTGACTGTGTTATTTACTGCTTTTAGACTTACTGTCTTGTAGAACGTCAGATACGGTGTCATAACATTCACTGTGACATTGAGTATTTGCTGCCAGAATTTCAATTGGCATCAGAGCAGGCACCCTGCCTGTCTTACTGGGTGAGATCTAGGGATATTATTTTCTGGCGCTATGGACAAAGAAGGAGTTTTTGGAAACAGACCACCTATTCTGGATGGATCAAATTATGACTATTGGAAACCTCGTATGATTGCCTTCTTAAAATCACTGGACAAAAAGGCCTAGAGAGTTGCTGACAAAGGATGGAACCATCCCACCATAACTGAGAAAGATGGGACAATCAGTCTGAAACCTGAGGAATAATAGAGCAAAGAAGAAGATGAGTTAGCCCTGGGTAATTCCAAAGCCTTAAATGCTTTGTTCAATGGAATTGATAGAAACATATTCAGACTAGTACATCAATGTGAACTAGCCAAGGAAGTTTGGGACACTCTCAAAACTACTCATGAGGGCACATCCAAAGTAAAAATGTCAAGGCTTCAGATGCTGACTACCAAATTTGAGAACCTAAGGATGATGGAAGATGAGACCATTCATGAGTTTCACATGAACATCTTGGAGATTGCCAACACCTCAGGAGCATTGGGAGAAAAGATGTCAGAAGAAAAGCTGGTGAGAAAGATTCTCAGATCCTTGCCTAAAAGATTTTCAATGAAGGTGACTGCTATAGAGGAAGCTCAGGATATCTGCAATTTGAAGGTGGATGAACTCATTGGGTCACTTCAGACCTTTGAGATGGGGATCAGTGACAATGTCGACAAGAAAAACAAGAGCATATCACTTGTATCTAATACTGAAGATGAAAACAAGGAGGATGAAGAAGAAAATATTTCAGAAGCTATAGCCATGCTTGGAAGACAATTCAACAAACTCATCAAGAGAATGGATCCAAAGTCAAGGTCAAATGTTAAGAACATTCCTTCTGACATTAACAGATCCTATGACTCCAGCAGAAGACCAAAGTCTGAAGAGAAGGGAAATCAAAGCAAAGGAATTCAATGCCATGGATGTGAAGGATATGGGCACATTCGAGCTGAATGTCCTACCTTTCTTAAGAAACAAAAGAAAGGAATGTTTGTTACTTGGTCTGACTGTGATTCAGAAAGTAATTCTGAAGAAGAATCTGCCAAACTAGTTACTACACTAACTGGTATTTGTAACTCTGATAGTGACTCTAGTGATGAGGAAGTGACATTTGAAGAACTGGTTGATTCCTACAAGAAGTTATGTATCAGAAGTGCTGAAGTCTGTCAGCAAAATGAGAGACAAACAAAACTCATAATAAAGTTGGAGGCTGAGAAAAAGGCAGGCATTGATACTATAAGTCATCTAGAAGGGGAAGTTCAAATGCTAAACTCAAAACTGGACCAGATGACCAAATCTGTCAAGATGCTGACAAATGGAACTGACAAATTAAAAGAAATCCTTCAGATTGGACAAAATGTGGGAAACAAGTCTGGTCTAGGATTTGTGGCAGCAAAGAAATCTGTTATGGACAAGAAGAAGATCAGGCCTGATAAACAAATGTCAAAGCAGATGTCACAACATAAAACTCAACATCGAGAACAGAGAAATATGAAGAAAGTATCAAAGATGGAGATGTCATCATTGTGGGAGGTTTGGTCACATAAAGCCATTCTGCTTCAGATTATATGAATATCCTAATCAGACCCCAGTTGTCAAACCTAAGTCTAACAAGGTACCACATACTCAACAGTGGAAGAAAAAGGCTACTGCCCTGATAGCTCACACCTCCCTTAGAGTCTCTGCAAAGGAAGACTGGTACTTTGACAGTGGATGCTCTAAACACATGACTGGAATCAAGAATCTTCTCAATAATGTTAAACCTCACACTACTAGTTATGTGACCTTTGGAGATGGTGCTAGAGGAGAAATCAAAGGAGTTGGAAACTTGGACTGTCATGGAGTTCCAAACCTAAATGAAGTATTGCTGGTAAAAGGCTTGACTGCTAATCTCATAAGTATAAGCCAATTATGTGACCTAGGATTCAAAGTCAACTTCACCAAGTCTGAATGTCTTGTAACTAATGAGAAACAAGAAGTTGTAATGAGAGGAGTCAGATCTAAAGACAACTGCTACTTGTGGGAGCCTGAGAACACTAATTACACTTCTGTGTGTTCTATTGCCAAAGAAGAAAAAGAAGTGAAACTGTGGCACCAAAAACTTGGTCATCTACATCTAAGAGGAATGAAAAGGATTATATCCATGGAGGCAGACAGAGGGATTCCAAGACTGCAAATTGATGAAGGGAGAGTCTGTGGTGAATGTCAGGTTGGGAAGCAGACTAGGATGTCACATCCAAAGTCAAGACATTTGACCACCTCTAAGGTACTAGAACTTCTACATATGGATCTGATGGGACCAATGCAGGTGGAAAGTATTGGTGGAAAAATATATGCCTATGTTGTTGTGGATGATTTTTCCAGATTCACCTGGATTAACTTCATTAGGGAAAAATCTGGTGTATTTGAAGTGTTTAAAGAACTGTGCAAAAGAATTCAAAGAGAAAAAGAAGGGTGCATTGTCAGAATCAGAAGTGATCATGGCAAGGAATTTGAAAACAGTAAGTTTGATGAGTTCTGTTCCTCAGAAGGAATTAATCATGAATTCTCTTCACCTATAACTCCTCAACAAAATGGAGTTGTAGAAAGGAAAAACAGGACCATACAGGAATCTGCCAGAGCTATGATACATGCCAAAAGACTTCCTATTCATTTTTGGGCTGAAGCTATGAATACAGCTTGTTATGTCCATAACAGGGTCACCTTGAGTAAGGGAACATCATCCACCATTTATGAACTCTGGAAAGGAAGAAAGCCTACAGTGAAGTACTTCCATGTATTTGGAAGCAAATGCTATATTCTGACAGATCGTGAACAAAGGAGAAAGATGGACCCTAAAAGTGATGAAGGAATATTCCTAGGATACTCTATCAACAACAGATCTTATAGGGTATTCAATTCTAGGACCAAAGTTATGATGGAATCTATAAATGTCATAGTGGATGATTACCATGAGGAAACAAATGTCCCATATGATGTTGAGACATTCTTTGAAACTTTAACTCAAAAGGATGATATTCCTAAAAATACTTCATCAGAATCTGAATCAAAGGAAGCTAACAAAGACCCCTCCATCAGAATTCAGAAAGATCATCCTAAGGAACTCATCATAGGAGATCCTAACAGTGGAATCATTACAAGATCTAGAGAAATCATCTCAAACTCTTGTTTTGTATCTAAGATTGAACCAAGAAATGTTAAGGAAGCTTTAACTGATGAATACTGGATTGGAGCAATGCAAGATGAATTAAACCAATTCAAGCAACATGAAGTATGGGAGTTGGTTCCTAGACTAGGAGGAACAAACATCATTGGAACAAAATGGAACTACAAGAACAAATCAGATGTTGAAGGAGTTGTCACCAGGAATAAGGCAAGACTTGTTGCTCAAGGATACACTCAAGTTGAAGGGGTTGATTTTGATGAGACGTTTGCTCATGTAGCCAGACTGGAATCAATTAGACTCCTATTGGGTATTTTTTGTCTCCTCAAGTTCAAGTTATTTCAGATGGATGTAAAAAGTGCCTTCCTAAATGGGTACTTAAATGAGGAAGTTTATGTGGAACAGCCTAAAGGATTTGTGGATCCAAACTTCCCTGATCATGTCTACAAATTGAGGAAAGCTTTATATGGCCTGAAACAGGCTCCTAGAGCATGGTATGACAGGTTGACAAAATTCCTCTCTGACAAAGGATACAGGAAAGGAGGCTTGGATAAAACTCTTTTTGTCAAAAATGAAGGAGGAAAGATAATGGTAGCTCAAATCTATGTTGATGACATAGTGTTTGGGGGAATGTCAGATAAAATGGTTAAACATTTTGCTGACCAGATGCAAGCTGAATTTGAAATGAGCCTCATGGGAGAATTGTCCTACTTTCTTGGACTGCAAGTCACACAGATGGAAGACTCAATCTTCTTGTCTCAAAGCAAGTATGCAAAGAACATTGTCAAGAAGTTTGGGATGGAAAATGCCAATCACAAAAGGACTCCTGCACCTATTCACTTAAAGCTGTCCAAAGATTCAAGTGGGGTCAAGGTGGACCAAAGCTTATACAGAAGTATGATAGGAAGTTTGCTATACTTAACAGCTAGCAGACCTGACATTGCTTTTGCAATTGGAGTATGTGCAAGATATCAGGCTGAACCCAAAGTAAGTCATATCAACCAAGTGAAGAGAATTCTGAAGTATGTAAGTGGAACACACAACTATGGCTTGTTGTACTCTCATGGATGTGAACCAACTCTAACTGGTTACTGTGATGCTGATTGGGCTGGAAGTGCTGATGATAGAAAAAGAACCTATGGAGGATGTTTCTTCTTAGGAAATAATCTTGTTTCCTGGTTTAGCAAGAAACAGAATTGTGTGTCTCTATCTACTGTTGAAGCTGAATACATAGTAGCTAGTAGTAGCTGTTCTCAAATGATCTGGATGAAACAGATGCTTACTGAGTATAATGTCACACAAGATGTTATGACATTGTACTGTGATAATCTGAGCACTATCAACATTTCCAAGAATCCTATTCAGCATAGCAGGACCAAGCACATTGACATTAGACATCACTTCATCAGAGATCTTGTAGAGGAGAAGACGATTAAACTGGAACATGTTGCCACTGAACTACAACTGGCTGACATATTTACCAAGGCTCTTGATGCAAATCAATTTGAAAATTTGAGGGGCAAGTTGGGTATTTGCCAACATGAGGAAATGTAGCAATTAATTTTGCTTAAAACATGTGATGAAGGAGATTTTTTTGTTAAGTCTATTTTGATTGGGTTAATCATCTATTTCCCTATTTCTTTCACAATTGTTAAGAAGTTGAATAGACACTCATTTATCTCCTTCCTCTCTCGACTCTGCAACAATTTTCATTCTCTCAATCAAAGTTTTTACTCTCGCTATTACTGGTTTTCTAAGACGCTCAACATGTCTCAACTATCCATGACATCATCCTCTTCAAAGACGACTGCTTCTTCCGCATCCTCTGATCGAGAACCTAGGGAAATCACAAACTGCATGGATTCTGATGTTCTGGAGATAACTCCTCTTCGTGAACTGCCAGCTGACCCCTCTAAGGTTAAAAAGCTGAGAACAAGACATGCAAGAAGGTCTCAAGCTTCTACATCTGGTAATCCCTATCAAACATCATATGTTCCCTCAGAAATATCAAATAGGGAAGGCTCAGCTTATGTTCATCAAGCAATAGCTAGACTTGTTACAAGGATTCTAAATGAGAATCACTCGGTACCTGGCATTTCTGTACCTTTGAATCAAGAAGCTGCTAGTCCAAATGTTGAAATGAATCCAGATGTCACTCAGAATGTTGAGACACCGGATGACAACATTAGAAAATCATCTGAAAATCTTGATGATCACCAGAACCCTTCTGAGAAGGTTATTGAAACCCCGATTATTGATGTTGATGAAGAATACTCTGACAATGACCTAATTGTAAATATCAATCCTAGCATAGCTAGAAGAATGATGAACAGAAAGGGAAAGCAGGATGCTGCCAAATGTATGTCCACAGAGAAGACTGCTGATGTTGAAGTAGAAACTGTAAAGGCTGGATTGTCAAAAGGGAAGGTGAAAACTCGAGTACCTGCTGGTAGTCTCTCAAAGCATGTAAGACAACCAATAGCTAAGAAAAGGAAAGAGCCTAAACCCTCTAATTCTGATGAGGAATCAGAATTTGAATTTGATGCTGAAGACATACCTCTCAAAAGGAAACTCCCATCAAGCAAAATGTCTAAAGTCCCTGAAGTCCCCACTGACAACATTTCCTTTCACCTTCCTGAGAATGCAAACAGGTGGAAGTATGTTTGTTTGAAAAGAATAGCCTTGGAAAGAGAACTGAACAAGGGTGCCATGGAATGTAAGGAGATCATGGACCTAATCAAAACTGTTGGTCTAATAAATACAGTGGTAAAGTTTACCAACTGCTATGAAGTTCTTGTCAAAGAATTCATAATGAATTTATCTGATAGGTGTGCTGATGGAAGGTCAGCTAACTTTAAATGTGTCTATGTGAGAGGAAGAAAGATAAATTTCTCTCCCTCTGAAATAAACAAATTCCTAGGAAGACCAGATGATGCTTGCCCTGAGCTAGAGGTTACTGACAACCAAGTATGCCAAACCATCACTGCAAATCAAGTCAAGAGCTGGCCCTTAAAAGGGAAGCTGAATGCAAGCAAACTGAGCATGAAATTTGCCATTCTGCACAAAAATGGTGCAGCCAACTGGGTTACCACCAACCATAAATCAACCATATCCACAGGACTGGGAAGATTCATTTATGCTGTTGGAAGCAAGATAAAATTTGACTATGGCAAGTGTGATACGGTGGGAGAACTGACTAGTATTTTGCGTTCGTATTCGCACTTGTGCGGTTGAGCAAGAATCGCCACCGACTTTTTATTTTATCCTAAAGGAAAGGTTAAAAAAGCACAGCAAAAACCTTTTGAGATATTTCGTGGGTTCGGGGGGTAGATTATGAAAAGGGAAGGTATTAGCACCCTTTTCATCCATGGTTATCCATGGGCTCTTAGGTACTTGCTTAGATCAATCTTGCCTTGGTTTTCAATTGTATGGAATGGTGCTTTGTGGGTTGTTTTGAAAAATGTTTTGAAAAGATGCCTTGTGCTAGGCTAACCTTGTAACAATTCTTTACTCGAATGTTTTACAAAAGGTGTTTTATCTTTTAAAAAGATGTTTCAAGGGTTTGAAAAGTTTGATTTTTTGAAAGTGTTTGTGAAGTGGGTTTTGAAATTAGGCAAGTGTTTTCTTTGCAAATTGACAAGTACTTAAGAGTTTATCTATCCTAAAGCTTTCTCAAAGATTTTCGTCGTGTTTTAACCCCTTTGACAATTTTGTTCTACCATTGAAATTGGTAGGCAATCTTGTATTTAGGAAGTTTATTCGGGACGGGCGTGGGTCATCGCATGGACCATGAATGCAATGGTGCCAAGTGTCTTTGGCAACTTATCTTGAAGGGACTATGATCATTCCATTTAGGCAACATTTTGAGGGACTTGTGATCATTTGCTTTTGTTTTGCCAAAGATACTCGACGTGCAAGCATGGCCCATTTTGGAAGGCATCATGTGGGATTACCCTAGAGGGTGCGAGTGTGATTGTGTATTGGTTACATGTATTTGTCTTGTATTAGGTTATCTAGCGTTTGATTTTATGTACATACAAACCCTAGGTCTAACCATGGTATAATTGAAAACTGTAAATTGCGGAATGTAAAACCTACGCTATTACAAGATAGTGTCCGGGAGTGGGGGTATAAATGTACAAGGGGATGAGACTTATAGTATTTACAACCAAATTGAATGTCGCAATCAAAATGTAAATATCGAATGTATAAATATAAGATAAAATGTGTATAGGGTAATATATTGTGTAAGTGTAAATGTGAGATGTATATGTATATGAGTTGTATAATTATATACAAGTGCGAATTATGAAGTTGAATCGTATTAGGGTTTGACCTAGAGAAATGTTTTTAAATGTATTTTTGATTTATATGTTAATTATGTACAAAAGAAAAATGAAGTGTTTTGATTAAAATGTTAAGTTTTAATTGGAAAGTATTTTAGTCCAAATGTTTGTGAATTTCAATGTTAGAAAAATGTATTTAAATGGTTATGCACAAATGTATATGTTAATTAAAAAAGTTTCAATTTAATTATGTATAAAAAGAGTATTTTGTTATTTTATATACAAATGTGTATTAATTAAAAGAAAATGTTTTCAGATTTAATTTATATGATATGTACAAAATTAATTTTTAATATAATATGTATGTACAAAAATATATCTAAAAATGAAAGAGTAAAATAAATAAAAGGAAAAAAGTATTTTCAATTTATAAGATAAAAATGCTAGGTAGAAATAGATATAGTTAGTAAAAGAAAAGAAAGAGATTAGTTGTTTGTTATAAAAAACTAGTGATGCTGTTGGGCTCTAGAGGAATTGGGAACGGGTCAGGCCCATGGTTCAGGCAAACGAATTTAGGGTTAGGCAAATGTTTCAGTTTGGTAATGAACGAAGGTTAGGGTTAGTAGCGGCGCCGTTCGCTGAGTTTGTCTTCTCCGATCATCTCGCTTCCCTGAACGCTTATCTCCGGCCACCAACATTATTCCAACGCCTTTCTTCCCTCCCTAACATGAACTCAGCGCCTTTGATTTAAGGTTCGATTTCCACACTTTATATTTTCTTTGTGAACGATACGCATTTCTTTGATTTGAGTTCTTACTATTTTCTTTTCATTATGAGATGAAGGAGAAGGGAAGTGGGAAAAGATTATACTACCTGATTTCGGAGAAGGAGGAGAGGCGGAGGAGAGCTGTGGCGCTTAGGAGGCCGGAGATTCGGTGATGGGGCTTTGAGCTTGCTTTTGACGTTTCCCTGGTATTTTCGTTCTTTGCTATATTTAGGGTTTTGATGATGATGTACACTGAGAAACCCTAATGTATTCACTTCTTCATCTTCTTCTTTCCTACTGTGATGCCTTTGCTTCTGTTTGTCTTGAATATTTTGGAACAGTTGTTGCCTTGAGTCTTGTTGCCTGAGTATTGTATGTTTCTTTCTCTCTCGTGTTGCCTTGGCTTACGTGCTTGATGCTATATGATTTGATTTGGTTCCCCCCATGATGAACTTACAGTTCTGAGGGGCTCGTATTGGTTGTCTATATGCTTGAGATGTTTGCTAGCCTTTGAACTTCTGTTGAGGGGTTATGTTGGTTATTGACAGTATGTTGGGTTTGGCCAATGATGAAGAGATTCTGAGGCCGTGGTGATGGATGCTGTTTTGGTTTTACAGTATGATTGGGGGATTATGTGCTTGGTTATGGTTTTCTTCAGTTTGGATGTTAGGCAGGTTCTGATGCTAGCAGGTTTTGCAAGGTTATGGTGTTAGCTTGGCTTTGTGACAAGTTGGTGGGTTTTGTGATTCTGGACAGGGTATTCTGAGTTTGTATGTTAAAGTTTGGGTGTTTGAACAGGGTAATGGTAGTTCTTTTGGCTAGGTTTGGATGAGATATGTTATGTTTTCTTGAAAACTCAGAGGCTTGTGTTTGTATCTCCTCTTTTCTATCTCTCCTCACCTTTTTGCTTTTTTGCTGAACTGAGTTTTGTATCTTTTTCTCTTCTATCCTCTCTTCTGTATTGGCTTGTCTGTCTTGTGGTGAGGCCGAGTTGGTAAGTTTTGTATATTTTTCCCTTTGAACTGTCCTAACCTGCTGCTGCCTTTTAGATTCTTTTTGTGTTATCTTTTCTGCTGCCTTGAACTGTCTTTTTTCTGCTATGCTGAGCTGAGTTGTTGGGTTATATCTCTTTTTCTGTCTTCCTGCTGCCTATGCCTGAACCCTTGCCTATGCTTGCTTTATCTCTTTTTTCTTCTCTCCTAGTACAGTTTAGAATTTTATATGTTATTATTCTGTACTTGCTCTGAAGGGGCCTATTATGGGAAATGATGTTTAGCTTGTATAACACATTTTGCATCTTCTTTCTCCAGCTTTTGTGCTTTGCTCTGACTTTGCATTTTGACCAAATCTTTTCATGACAGTTTGGGTACTTGTGACAGCAAATGCACTTTTGAAATCTTTGATATCTTTGGCATTTTGATAGTAACTTGCCTTTGCTTTGGATAGAAAGTTGAGATTGAATTTTTCAGTTTAGTTTGGATTTTGGATTTTGAATTTCTATGCAGCTTGAAATTTGTAACTTATGCATTTGCATTTCATGAAATAAAAATCTTCCCTCTCTGTGAACCGGGAGAAATCCCGTGATTTGCAGAGAGGGTCAACTGATCCCAGTCAGTGGCCCCTAATGATGAGCAATATTTTATCTGTCTCTTGCTATTAACTGCTTTCTTACTTTTCTTGTTCTTTTCGCAGATAAAAAATAGAGCACCGGAGCGGAGTGAAGAATGAAGAATATTAGAAAATAGGATAGTTTTAATTTTATGTAATATTTAAATTAATGTATATCATTGTTTATAATTTAAATCATAAACAACAATTTGTACAAATAATTCAATTATTCAATAAAATCTAAATTATCCGATTAATTCCAATTTTCTTTATTGTTTATTTATTTATTTAAAATTCTTAGAACTAAAACAATTGAAAAATAAATTCAATCATTTAATTTAAGAATAATAAATAACTAAAATAAAACAACATTGATCAATTAAACCCGTCTTATTCAAAATCCAAAGCAAAGCAGCAATTAACCCAAATGGACTGATCAAACGCATAAACACTGTGAATCCAACACTGCATCCTGTATATGACTGGCCCAATCAAAACGTACTGAATTCAAACCACTGTCTCTTTTGTTGATTAAACCAAGATAACGCGAATTTTAATTCGAATCTTGAAATAAACCGCAAAGTGCTGTGGAATTTAAATTCTTCTGAGAATATGCCCATAAAACCTTAATTCCCGATTAAATGCCAAATAACACTTGCTTGATCAAAATTGAACCAAAAATCAATCAAAACCCTGAGCCAATTGTGAAACAATCCAAAGCTCTGAAAATCAGTAAAAACCCTAGTTTTGCTTGATTGTCAAGAAAAGTCCGTTTGTCCGATTCTTGAGCCAGTTTGAGAAGTCAGGAAATGTTTGAAGCTGATATTTCTTGTGGAAAAGCGCGAGGGCAAATTTTGGGGTACAACAGTTGCCCCTGTTCAATCTTCTTTGACCTGAAGAGTTAGATTGGCAAGTTTGCCTTTCGCGACTTGAAGGTAAAAGGAGATTGGACACTAATGTGCCCAGAAAATTTGCGCTCGTCGATGTGACGGTGGAGGTGAATGGGCTTAAAGATGCCATTTGGTGATGGGCTTAAAGATGCCATCTGGTGCTAGAGAATTTTGTCGGGGGATGGGCTTAGAGATGCCATCTGAGAATGGGCTTACAGATGCCATTCGGCGACTGCTGGTAGGAGGATGGGCTTACAGATGCCATATGGTGATGTTGAACTGTATGTCAAAAAGTGAGTGGACAAGTGTCAGAAGGGCATCCCTGTTTTGGAACGTCTCTGAATTGGGGTCCGAACAAGCGACAGATTGACGTCCATCTCTGGAGAATCTGTAAGCTATCTGAGATTGAATAAGCAATAGAGCAGTATCCGTTGTTGGGACATGTCCGTAAACTATTTTCAAAAATTGAGAAGAGTCTGAATAAGTCGGTAGATTGACATCCGTTGTAGGGAAGAATCCGTAAACTATTTTGAGAAGAGTCTGAACAAGCCGATAGATTAACATCCGTTGTTGGGAAGAATCCATGAACCATTTTCAGCAGTCTTGAAGAAGAATCTGAACAAGTGATAGGTTAACATCCGTTTACTTGGAGAACCCGTGAACTGTTTTCAGAAATCTTGAAGTTGAAGAGGAACCGGTGTAGGGTTTCTTGATGATGCGTCTGAATGGATCTGGAATAAGTATCAGAATGTCGCCGTGTCCGGGTCACATCTGAACTATTTCTGGATGAATCCTGGGAGTTGATCGGTGTCTGTCGACTGATCTTACCTGAAAAGGCAAAGGGTTAGTTGTATGCAAAGTTATGATGCATGATGCAATGCATGTGACATTAATGTTTATGATATGAATGTAATGGATGCGCATGTAGGCTGATGAGCTAATCTTGCCGAGGATACATGAATCCGAGGTGGCTGAAGATAAAAGCATCTTGACTGCTGCCGGGGAAAATAAATCCTTGGCTGTTACTGGGGAAGAGAATTCCTGATGACCTCTACTGGGGAGTTCCAACTAGTAGACTCATGCCGGGGAGACCAGATTGAGAGTCTTTGGCTTGATGGGAAGTAACCCTAGAGACTGGGGAACTCAAGATTTGCCTTCCTGAAAACTCTGTGGGGAGAAAGTTTGAAAGTCTGACTCCGCTGGGGATACTGAAGTTTATACTCTGAGGGGAATTGAATTCCGGAGGATTCTCTGGCTGGGGATTTGCAAAGATAAGTTACTGCTGGGGAATTTTGATGAACTCCGCTGGGGATAGGAAGAATCTTTTGATTGCTGTTTGGTCTGGGATAAGTTACTGAATGTCGCCAAGTCTGGGTCACATCTGAACTATATCTGGAAAGTCTGAATGAGTTATAGAATGTCGCCATGTCTGGGTCACATCTTGAACTATATCTGGAATGAAATTTTGAATGAGTTGCAGAATGTCGCCATGTCTGGGTCACATCTTGAACTATATCTGGAAAGTCTGAATGAGTTATAGAATGTCGCCGTGTCTGGGTCACATCTTGAACTATATCTGGAAAGTCTGAATGAGTTATAGAATGTCGCCATGTCTGGGTCACATCTTGAACTATATCTGGAAAATCTGAATGAGTTATAGAATGTCGCCGTGTCTGGGTCACATCTTGAACTATATCTGAAAGTCTGAATGAGTTATAGAATGTCGCCATGTCTGGGTCACATCTTGAACTATATCTGGAAAATCTGAATGAGTTATAGAATGTCGCCATGTCTGGGTCACATCTTGAACTATATCTGGAATGAAATTCTGAATGAGTTGCAGAATGTCGCCAAATCTTGGGTCACATCTGAACTATATCTAGAAAGTCTGAATGAGTTATAGAATGTCGCCATGTCTGGGTCACATCTTGAACTATATCTTGTCTTTTGAGGTGATGAGGAACTTGTTGAACACTTTTGACATTCGAATGCCCCAAGTGGTGATGAAGGAGTCTTGAATCAGATTACTCTGCATATTGAGAGATTTCTTGAAATCTTGACTGGACTGCCCCAGGTTAACTGAACTTTGAAAGATCTGTTGGACCTTGACTGGACTGCCCCAGGTTAATTGAATGGTGACATGTCATGCCCCTGGCTGATAGGAGATTTGATGGAAGCGTTATCCTCTTGAAGTGATTTTGACTTACTGAGAGAGTTTTCGTTCCTCCGAACATTCGCTGTATGAATTTCTTCGCTGTCAAGCAAAAGGGTCAAATGCAGACAGTGATATTCGGATAATGCAAAGTTTATGTTTGTCTTTGAAGTTTTGAAAAATGCGTTTTTAACAGAAAACTTTTCATAAGACAAGTTAACACAAGATTTAGAGCAAGGCCCTACAGGAGTCAGGATACCTTTTGTAACAGTATGCTTTCGAACTAACCCATGCTTCAATTAGGACTTTTGAAGGGTTGTAACGTGGCCTGTTTCACGGTTTAAGAAACAAAGGATAAAGGCTCAAAGTATATTTGTACCCACCCGCTCTTCGTGATGTTCTTCAACCTAAGCTCAGTTAATTGTGCGTCACACTCTGTTTTGAGTTTGGAACGACTTTTGGGCGATGGTTCACCGGTTTTGAATTTGGGAGACAATCATCATCTCCTTTTTATTTTCCAACACTTTTCATGTTGTTGAGGATTTTGTAATGACCTCACTATTTTGATTTTGATTTGTTATCCCTAACTTTTGCCTGACTGTTACCGTTTTCCGGGATTACTGTCAGCGGGATGCCCCAGCTTTCTTAAGCCTCCTTTATAGGTTTTGGCTCAGTGGGCTTTTCTCTTTTGAGAGATTGACTGTCTATGTGATAGGGAACCACCCTTGTCCTTTGATTCCAAAGGGACGCTTTCTTTTTTGACGTCGTTCGTTGTATTACGAACTGAGAGTTTGCGACTTCAATGCGCATTTTCTTTTGAATTAACTGAGATGCTACCCTGCCCCGGGTTTATATCAAAGGTTTCGATTGTTTAGAACAGGAAACTCCTACTTCTTTGGCTCGAAGGGGTTGACTAGGGATTAACTTCCTTATAACTCCAGTGTTTGGGAATTGAAAGAAATGCCTGTACATCATCAACAAGGTCTGTTCAAAAGCATACTGTATAAGATCACGGTATTGTTTCATCATCCTCCCTCTAAAGGCTTGCAGCTTTTTATCAAGAGTCAAATATCATAAAGAAAAGCATAAAAGTAGTGAAACGAATGGATGGATTCAAGACAAACATATGCAATGCATTAATGAAAACCGAGTTTAACATCAACAGATAATTGTTTGACAACAAAAGAAATTACAACTTTGAAAATTCAAAATGAAACAAACGCAATCTCAATGATTTGGCATAGGAGGAGTGATCATGCTGGAGTCTCTGGGGGACCGAACTCAATCTCCTTGGCATCGATCATGTCCTGGATCTTGTTCTTCAGAGGCCAACAGTTGTTGGTATCATGCCCCGGGCTATCAGAGTGGTATTCACATCTTTCATTGGGGTGATAGGTAGGAGCAGAAGTATTCGGGTTCCGGAGAGGAGCCCTCAAAGTAATCATACCCCTCTTCAACAAATGTTGCAGTGCCTGAGACAGTGACATGTTGATCTTGGTGAACTGCCTCTTGGGTGCGACTTCCTTATGCTGGTGCCCCTGTCTTTGTTGAGCAGGTACAAGATTGGGGATCAGGATTGCCCCTACATGTTGGCCATGACGACCCTTTTGACTGTTCGCAGCAATGGACTCTTTCTTCCCGTTGTAGGGTATTATCTGAGTATCGGAGGTTGTGGCTCCCTGGATCTTTCCACTCTTGATGCCAGCCTCGACCCTCTCGCCAGTCAGTATTAGCTCAGTGAACCCGGCTGAGGAGCTTCCAATTAAGTGCTTGAAGAAAGGCCCTGTCAAAGTTCCCATGAAGATGTCGATCAACTCTCTGTCAGTTAAAGGAGGTTGCACCCTACCAGCCAAATCTCTCCACTTTTGGGCATATCCCTTGAAATTCTCGTCGGAACCCATGGTCATGTTCTGCAACTGCACACGAGTTGGTGCAAGATCAGCATTGTACCGATACTGTTCGTAAAAGGCCCCGGCTAGATCTTCCCAGGTGCGGATGCGAGAACTTTCCAATTGATAGAACCACTCGAGATGAGCCCCTACTAGACTTTCTTGGAAGAAATGGATCCAAAGCCTCTTATCAGCTGTATATGGTTGAATCTTGCGGACATAAGACCTTAGATGCATCTTAGGGCAAGAAACTCCGTCGTATAGAGCAACGGTAGGAACTTTGAATTTTGGAGGGATGACCAATCCAGGAACCAACCCCATGTCTCCTAAATCCAAGCCAGGTATTTGTTGGATCTCCATAGCATTGAGGCGATTCTCCAACTCTTTGTACTTGTCATCAGTGAGAGGATATTGTTCTTCGGAGTAATCAGTTTCCTCTTCATCAATCTCCACATTGTGGTTTTCCTCAAGACTAACCACTGTGTCGGATGGAGTTGCAAGGTCTTGGGTCTTAGGCCTTCTCCTCAGGTTCAGGATGCGGGCTGCCTTCTTGGACTTCTTCTTCTTGTCTTTGAGAAGGAGAGCTGTCAGATCTTCTTGCCCTTTCCCCATAGCCAGAAGCATTTGTTGGAATTGAGCATTTTGAGCCTGGAGCTCTTTCACCGTTTGCTCCATATCCATCTTACTGAAATAAACAGTAGGAAGAATAAGGAGACCTGTAGGGGAGAAACCTGTTATGCAATGATATGTGTGATATATATGCAATGTTTTCAAGGATCTCTTGGGGTATACACAAGAGAATGTTAGAGGTTGAACTTCAATCTTTGATTGGGGATTTCTGCACCGGGGGACGTCCTTCCACGAGAATCAAGCTCACCATGTCAAGTGGGTCATAGCCACTGATTCAAGTTGTTGTACTTGAACTTTGACTGGATTGGTTAGAGGAGAGACCTCTTGCCCCTTGATAGGTGTCTGGTTCAACGTAACCCTGCATCAAAAGAACCCTCGAGATCCTTGAAATGGTTATTGAAAATGCTAAAATGCTATGGTATGATGTTATGATGTTATGTACATGTAGGCACAAGCAAGTAAGTGTATATACAGGCAAACAATATTCACACAAAGCACCGAGGCCTTAGGTTTAGGCTTGCATGAGGTTCAGGTACTACCCTCTTTCAGTTTGTTGGTTAAAACCTGTCCTACCAAAAGTAACCGGGTTCTAGAGGTCCCAACGTCACTGGATTGCTTTCATTGTTCATCGTTTCGATTTAGCCACTGAACTGGCGACCGAAATATTCCAGGAAAGCAATCCTCAATTGAGTGTAGTATCGAGTATCAACCAACCTCGGACTGCACCAAAGTCAGTTATCTCACTACCCTAAAAAGGCTAAGATGGTCAATTAAGGTTCTAAGGTCAGTTGATGCTTCACGACACCACGCGGCGGCCCCGTACTCTCCTTGACTGAACTCAAGGGTTACCGGTACACACCGAAGTGCCACATCAACGTAGCAGACTGCTTCAACCATGTCGGTATACCCCGCACAGTTCCCTCACAGCCTTGTTGCTACCTAAAAAAGGTTTCCCCAGATCCGGGTTAGGATCTATAAAACTCCGATACAAAGCCCTCAAATGTAAAGCAAACAAAGCAATCAATTGAAAGTAAAGGTGATCTAAACCCTAAGGTAACCCCACTTTAAGAAATCATCCCCAGCAGAGTCGCCAGTTCTGTGATACGGTGGGAGAACTGACTAGTATTTTGCGTTCGTATTCGCACTTGTGCGGTTGAGCAAGAGTCGCCACCGACTTTTTATTTTATCCTAAAGGAAAGGTTAAAAAAGCACAGCAAAAACCTTTTGAGATATTTCGTGGGTTCGGGGGGTAGATTATGAAAAGGGAAGGTATTAGCACCCTTTTCATCCATGGTTATCCATGGGCTCTTAGGTACTTGCTTAGATCAATCTTGCCTTGGTTTTCAATTGTATGAAATGGTGCTTTGTGGGTTGTTTTGAAAAATGTTTTGAAAAGATGCCTTGTGCTAGGCTAACCTTGTAACAATTCTTTACTTGAATGTTTTACAAAAGGTGTTTTATCTTTTAAAAAGATGTTTCAAGGGTTTGAAAAGTTTGATTTTTTGAAAGTGTTTGTGAAGTGGGTTTTGAAATTAGGCAAGTGTTTTCTTTGCAAATTGACAAGTACTTAAGAGTTTATCTATCCTAAAGCTTTCTCAAAGATTTTCGTCGTGTTTTAACCCCTTTGACAATTTTGTTCTACCATTGAAATTGGTAGGCAATCTTGTATTTAGGAAGTTTATTCGGGACGGGCGTGGGTCATCGCATGGACCATGAATGCAATGGTGCCAAGTGTCTTTGGCAACTTATCTTGAAGGGACTATGATCATTCCATTTAGGCAACATTTTGAGGGACTTGTGATCATTTTCTTTTGTTTTGCCAAAGATACTCGACGTGCAAGCATGGCCCATTTTGGAAGGCATCATGTGGGATTACCCTAGAGGGTGCGAGTGTGATTGTGTATTGGTTACATGTATTTGTCTTGTATTAGGTTATCTAGCGTTTGATTTTATGTACATACAAACCCTAGGTCTAACCATGGTATAATTGAAAACTGTAAATTGCGGAATGTAAAACCTACGCTATTACAAGATAGTGTCCGGGAGTGGGGGTATAAATGTACAAGGGGATGAGACTTATAGTATTTACAACCAAATTGAATGTCGCAATCAAAATGTAAATATCGAATGTATAAATATAAGATAAAATGTGTATAGGGCAATATATTGTGTAAGTGTAAATGTGAGATGTATATGTATATGAGTTGTATAATTATATACAAGTGCGAATTATGAAGTTGAATCGTATTAGGGTTTGACCTAGAGAAATGTTTTTAAATGTATTTTTGATTTATATGTTAATTATGTACAAAAGAAAAATGAAGTGTTTTGATTAAAATGTTAAGTTTTAATTGGAAAGTATTTTAGTCTAAATGTTTGTGAATTTCAATGTTAGAAAAATGTATTTAAATGGTTATGCACAAATGTATATGTTAATTAAAAAAGTTTCAATTTAATTATGTATAAAAAGAGTATTTTGTTATTTTATATACAAATGTGTATTAATTAAAAGAAAATGTTTTCAGATTTAATTTATATGATATGTACAAAATTAATTTTTAATATAATATGTATGTACAAAAATATATCTAAAAATGAAAGAGTAAAATAAATAAAAGGAAAAAAGTATTTTCAATTTATAAGATAAAAATGCTAGGTAGAAATAGATATAGTTAGTAAAAGAAAAGAAAGAGATTAGTTGTTTGTTATAAAAAACTAGTGATGCTGTTGGGCTCTAGAGGAATTGGGAACGGGTCAGGCCCATGGTTCAGGCAAACGAATTTAGGGTTAGGCAAATGTTTCAGTTTGGTAATGAACGAAGGTTAGGGTTAGTAGCGGCGCCGTTCGCTGAGTTTGTCTTCTCCGATCATCTCGCTTCCCTGAACGCTTATCTCCGGCCACCAACATTATCCCAACGCCTTTCTTCCCTCCCTAACATGAACTCAGCGCCTTTGATTTAAGGTTCGATTTCCACACTTTATATTTTCTTTGTGAACGATACGCATTTCTTTGATTTGAGTTCTTACTATTTTCTTTTCATTATGAGATGAAGGAGAAGGGAAGTGGGAAAAGATTATACTACCTGATTTCGGAGAAGGAGGAGAGGCGGAGGAGAGCTGTGGCGCTTAGGAGGCCGGAGATTCGGTGATGGGGCTTTGAGCTTGCTTTTGACGTTTCCCTGGTATTTTCGTTCTTTGCTATATTTAGGGTTTTGATGATGATGTACACTGAGAAACCCTAATGTATTCACTTCTTCATCTTCTTCTTTCCTACTGTGATGCCTTTGCTTCTGTTTGTCTTGAATATTTTGGAACAGTTGTTGCCTTGAGTCTTGTTGCCTGAGTATTGTATGTTTCTTTCTCTCTCGTGTTGCCTTGGCTTACATGCTTGATGCTATATGATTTGATTTGGTTCCCCCCATGATGAACTTACAGTTCTGAGGGGCTCGTATTGGTTGTCTATATGCTTGAGATGTTTGCTAGCCTTTGAACTTCTGTTGAGGGGTTATGTTGGTTATTGACAGTATGTTGGGTTTGGCCAATGATGAAGAGATTCTGAGGCCGTGGTGATGGATGCTGTTTTGGTTTTACAGTATGATTGGGGGATTATGTGCTTGGTTATGGTTTTCTTCAGTTTGGATGTTAGGCAGGTTCTGATGCTAGCAGGTTTTGCAAGGTTATGGTGTTAGCTTGGCTTTGTGACAAGTTGGTGGGTTTTGTGATTCTGGACAGGGTATTCTGAGTTTGTATGTTAAAGTTTGGGTGTTTGAACAGGGTAATGGTAGTTCTTTTGGCTAGGTTTGGATGAGATATGTTATGTTTTCTTGAAAACTCAGAGGCTTGTGTTTGTATCTCCTCTTTTCTATCTCTCCTCACCTTTTTGCTTTTTTGCTGAACTGAGTTTTGTATCTTTTTCTCTTCTATCCTCTCTTCTGTATTGGCTTGTCTGTCTTGTGGTGAGGCCGAGTTGGTAAGTTTTGTATATTTTTCCCTTTGAACTGTCCTAACCTGCTGCTGCCTTTTGGATTCTTTTTGTGTTATCTTTTCTGCTGCCTTGAACTGTCTTTTTTCTGCTATGCTGAGCTGAGTTGTTGGGTTATATCTCTTTTTCTGTCTTCCTGCTGCCTATGCCTGAACCCTTGCCTATGCTTGCTTTATCTCTTTTTTCTTCTCTCCTAGTACAGTTTAGAATTTTATATGTTATTATTCTGTACTTGCTCTGAAGGGGCCTATTATGGGAAATGATGTTTAGCTTGCATAACACATTTTGCATCTTCTTTCTCCAGCTTTTGTGCTTTGCTCTGACTTTGCATTTTGACCAAATCTTTTCATGACAGTTTGGGTACTTGTGACAGCAAATGCACTTTTGAAATCTTTGATATCTTTGGCATTTTGATAGTAACTTGCCTTTGCTTTGGATAGAAAGTTGAGATTGAATTTTTCAGTTTAGTTTGGATTTTGGATTTTGAATTTCTATGCAGCTTGAAATTTGTAACTTATGCATTTGCATTTCATGAAATAAAAATCTTCCCTCTCTGTGAACCGGGAGAAATCCCGTGATTTGCAGAGAGGGTCAACTGATCCCAGTCAGTGGCCCCTAATGATGAGCAATATTTTATCTGTCTCTTGCTATTAACTGCTTTCTTACTTTTCTTGTTCTTTTCGCAGATAAAAAATAGAGCACCGGAGCGGAGTGAAGAATGAAGAATATTAGAAAATAGGATAGTTTTAATTTTATGTAATATTTAAATTAATGTATATCATTGTTTATAATTTAAATCATAAACAACAATTTGTACAAATAATTCAATTATTCAATAAAATCTAAATTATCCGATTAATTCCAATTTTCTTTATTGTTTATTTATTTATTTAAAATTCTTAGAACTAAAACAATTGAAAAATAAATTCAATCATTCAATTTCAGAATAATAAATAACTAAAATAAAACAACATTGATCAATTAAACCCGTCTTATTCAAAATCCAAAGCAAAGCAGCAATTAACCCAAATGGACTGATCAAACGCATAAACACTGTGAATCCAACACTGCATCCTGTATATGACTGGCCCAATCAAAACGTACTGAATTCAAACCACTGTCTCTTTTGTTGATTAAACCAAGATAACGCGAATTTTAATCTGAATCTTGAAATAAACCGCAAAGTGCTGTGGAATTTAAACTCTTCTGAGAATATGCCCATAAAACCTTAATTCCCGATTAAATGCCAAATAACACTTGCTTGATCAAAATTGAACCAAAAATCAATCAAAACCCTGAGCCAATTGTGAAACAATCCAAAGCTCTGAAAATCAGTAAAAACCCTAGTTTTGCTTGATTGTCAAGAAAAGTCCGTTTGTCCGATTCTTGAGCCAGTTTGAGAAGTCAGGAAATGTTTGAAGCTGATATTTCTTGTGGAAAAGCGCGAGGGCAAATTTTGGGGTACAACAGCAAGTATATCTTTGGTCAAACTTTAAAACATGCTGGAAGCTATGCTGTTAAAGGCCCTATTGCCTTTCCCTCCCTCTTATGTGGTATAGTCCTTGCTCAGTATCCTGACATTCTAGTTGAAAAAGATACTGTATGCAAAAGAGCCCCTGCTCTTGAGTTGCACTACAAGCTATTTCAGGGAACTCATGTTCCTGACATTGTCATGACATCAACTGAGACATCAACTGTCAAAACTCAGTCTAAGAGAACTGATGCTATAGCTGTGCTGAAGGAAACCTGCAAAGAGCTGGATACAAGGAAAAGGACTCTTGAGGACCTGATTGCTAGACTAGAACAGGAGGAGACTGAAGGACGAAGAAGGGGAGAGGATGCTGCTGAAGATCAGCTTAATGCTGAAGATAGTGCCTCCTCTGAAGATGACAGTGCTTGAAGTAGATGACAACCTTGATGCCGGTACCTGTTGCTGGTATCAGCTTAATGCTGGATGACTGTATATCCTAAAAGTACATGTATCTTTGGCCTATTTATGGCTAAAGAGGGGGAGAAGTTTTTGTGTTAATTAGACTTGGTAGACATTATTTCTTTCTGCAGACATATTAATTCTGCTACTTCCTAATCTCTGATTGTTTAGGGGTTTTAGCCAAAAATTTGCCAAAGGGGGAGTTTGTAAGTGTTTGGTTGTTGGCATGTTTTTTGGTAAAACCAGGTGTGTGAATGTCATGACTGATGTCATAACATTCTGGGTTACTAGGTACATTCTGCAGAAAAAGGATGTCATACAGAAGCTGCTTAAATTGAGTGTTTAGCTGATCATCATGCAATGATCATATTTATTACATTATACCAAAATCAGTAAACAGGATTCTTGTTGTCATAACCAATGTTAAGACATCCTGTACTGATCTAACAGTTGTACAGTTTTGTTAATTCTGAGATTTTTCAGGAAACTGGTTTTCACAGTCCAGTACAAAGTCTCACGTGGAGTTTAGGTTAACTTGGCTTAACCCTAATCTGGTTGATAAAGTCTTGTGACCAAGTCTTGAGGTTAATTAACCCTAGCTATTTTCGTGGAAGCCCTAACTGAAGAACAGCGGCCTATATTTTCAACAGGACGACTGTTGGTGAAGATAACTTTTGACAGAAGATCAATAAGGGGTTGTATAGTTTTAACTACTGTAATCCAAGCAATTATCATTGTGATAAGTGACTTGGAGTAGGATTTGATTGTAAGGGTTGTGTATCACTCAAAGCTTTGAAGCACGAGTGTTTGTGTCACTTGATTAAAGCTTTGAAGCAAAGTCAAGTTAGGTTTATGTATCACTCAAAGCTTTGAAGCACGAGTGTTTGTGTTACTTGATTAAAAGTTGTGAAGCATAATCAAGTGTATGTTCTGAAGAGTGTCTTCATAATTTCATTAGTCAATTGTTTAATGTCACTGCTGTGATTGAGGGGGAGTGAGTAGGAACTCAAGTTTAAGGTGAACTTAGATTGAAGTTGCATTGGGTAGGTCTTAAGTGAAGGAGATAAACTGGTAGGTTTATTCCTGAATTAATATATCTTATAGTGGATTTCCTCCCTGGCTTGGTAGCCTCCAGAGTAGGTGTTGTTTCACACTGAACTGGATAAACAATTGACTGTGTTATTTACTGCTTTTAGACTTACTGTCTTGTAGAACGTCAGATACAGTGTCATAACATTCACTGTGACATTGAGTATCTGCTGCCAGAATTTCAGCCTGGGAGAAGTAGCAAGGGTGCAAAGAGATATTTGGTTATTTGTTTAGACTATACAAGGTAATTGAAGATGGAATTAGGGCGTCATAATAAATGAAAACGAGGGAGAAAGGATTATACTTAGTAAACAAGCTTAACAAGAAGATATAGTTGGGTATGAGTCTTAGGTTTAAAAAGATTCGGTCCAACCCGTTCAAGTTTTATTGAGGATTTAACTTGTCACTCCTAAGTTAAACCTGAAACCCTCATATTTTGAAAATGATAAGAACAAAAGTTTTGGTATGAACTATTAAGGTGCGATATATTAAAGAGATCATGGTGTATGCATGGCACATTAAAGTTTGGTTCACTTGGTTAGTTGGATGGCAAAACAATATTGTAAATTTGACACAAGGATTGAAATTTATTTGTTTTCTCTATAGATTATTCCAAGTTTGAAGGCATTGGATCTGTTGTACCCCAAAATTTGCCATCCCATTCTATTCAAGGCGCTCATTAAGGTCCTCAATTGCTCAAGGTTGACCAAGAATTGAACAGATAAATTCTCCTCCTAAGCAATGGCCTTTCAATTAGTTTCACTTTTTACCAAGATGTGTGATCTCCAAAATTTCAAATGATTTCCATGGCACCCTATACGCCTCAGCATAATGGCATAGCTGAAAGAAATAAAAGAAGTGTACATGATAAGGTGTAGATCGAAAGCTGAAAATATGCCTAAGAGCTATTGGGTCGAAGCAGCTTCGACAGCAATATGATGCCCAACGAAGCACTAGGATCGAAGGAAGGATAGTTCCAAAGAAAGCGTGAGGAGGCTTTTATGAAGTCTTCGATTGGAATATCTAGTAAAGAGCGTCATTGAAGGGTTCATTTTCGAACCATGGAAATGTAAGCTATTCGAAGCATTACAAGGAAGGCACACTTCGATTGCCATGTTGGTTGAATTGGCGCTTCGAAAAGAAGAAGATGTTGAATTCGAAAGCTTTGATCTTATGGTTTGAAGGACGTACATGTACCTGGACAGGCGAGGAAGAAGTTGGATAATTGAAGTGAAGTCTTGGTGCTCATGGGTTACCATTCGATTGGTGCATACAAGTTGTATTCACCAATTGAAGATGAACTAGTGAGCAAGAAAGATTTTCTTGTAGACAAAAGCAAAGGGTGGGAGTTGGAATCGAAGAACCACCTACGCAACTGTGTTCGAAGGAAAGAACAAAATGAAGCTTCGATAGGCCAATATGAAGAGGTGATGCTTCGATTGGTCTGATTGAATGATAGAAGATTGAAAGGAACAAGAGCTGAGTTCGATTGGGCTGATTGAATAGTTTTCAGATCAAGCAACTAAGGTAGATAGTGACTAAATCAAAGAAGCCATGATGATGAGGCCTTGAACCATTCGAATTGGAACTCAGAGCCGTCGAAGAACAAAGCTTGGGAGCATTTGAAAGAGTCAAGATGTGAAAAGTTGAAACGAACACCTAAGAGGATGAAACCTGTCCAGGTTCACTCAAAACCCAAAATGGTAGAAAATCATCAAAAATGGAAACTTTTTAAATCTTTCGATTTTGCTTTCAAAGCCATGGTTAATGGCTGATTCATGCCATTTCCGTCCACCACCACACCCCTATAAATACAAAACAGATATTTCCCATCAACAAACACATATCACCTATATACAAGAGATTGCCTATCAAAGTTCCCCACACAAGAAGCTGCCTCAGAAAACACACTAAATTCTCAAAATCTTTACAAAGTTGTCAAAATCGAAACAATCTTCGCAGGCCTCCTCAATCCAAAACAAGCATGCCACTCACTCACTGAAGGTTCCAAGAGACGTTTTCAAGCATTAGGCAGATCCAACGCACGCAGGAGCATCACTCACACAATCCCTCCGTTGGTAACTTGTCTTGGATCTCAAACTCGTTTAACCTTTAATCTAAGTCTCTTTCAATTGCATATTCATGTTATTATCATTATTTATGAATTTTTTGACGTAATTCATGTGAGTTTCAGTGCCCAAAACACAAAATGCCATTGCTAGGGCATTTGGAATTGGTTCCTTCGAATCTCAGGATTCATGGTGTTTCAGGACAAAATAGCTTCAGATTTGGACTCAGGGGTTCGAATTAGGCGGGGGTTCGAATTAAGGGGAAAGACCTGGGTTCGCACCCAGGTCATGCATTTTTTTCCTAACAATTATATTCCAGGTCCCAGGCTTGCAGGTCTAACGTGCACACCATGCACCACGTGGTCAACACCAGTAGATCCCATCAATCCAGATCCAATACCCTCAACGTGTAGTCCATCATGCACTTTCGACAGCCTCCCTCGTTGGGTCGAAAGACAGCCTTCCTCGTTGGATCGAAAGACAACCTCCTCTCACTTTGGGCCCACGTTTTTAAACTTACACCACCCCTTGTTTACTTTTGCTGCCTGACCCATTTTACATGTTTGTTTTTTGTTCTTTTAGTTACTTTTATTTAATTATAAAATCAGATAAAAATCACAAAAAATTAGGTTTTGGTTTTTTTTATTAAAGTTAATTTTGTTAATTAATTATTAATTACCTAAACACTTTATTAAAATTAAAATTAAGTAGACTTAGATTTTATTCTCTTTTATTAAACAAAAACCAACAAAAAGATTTCATTTTCTTTAGGATTTAGACGTCCTTTCTAATTCGCGTGCGATTTTACTTTAGCATTATTATTTTTCATACTATTGTACCTGCTTCCTGGTTGTAATAGTTTAAAGTAGGACTTTTACTTTTTCTGCTTTATTCCCCACTTTGGACATGTAAATAACCCCCTCCCTGAAGCCTTGTAATAGTTTAGGATTTACATTTCCATACTTTTTATTACTGTAAATTATAAACTGTCTAGATGCATGATTAATAAGATTGTATGGCAAGAGGTTAAAATCAAAACGCTAGCAAACCTAAATGCAAAAGACAAAAATAACTGAATACAACACACTTTCACATGCGCACCTCTAGGGTACTCCCACTTTGGTTGCCTTCGGAAAAACAGTCACAACTCTCGAAACGTGAGAGATTTTAGTGGCTACCCTCCGGTTTAAAGATAAAAAATGACCCTCTCGATGTTGCCTCGGTAAAAATGATCTTAAAACCCTAGGGTAGTTACTAAGATTTCTTGCCCAGTTGCCTTTGTGACTATAAACATCCCTTTGAATGTCCCTCAAACATCCAACGACTAGGGCTAACTACTCACCAATAGTAGGATACCACTGTCTAAAGGAAAAGAGGAAAAGAACAATCCTTTCGAGTAAAAGTAGACAGCTGTTAGATGCCATGCTCAAAACAAATTTTTACACTTACACAAAACATCTTTCAAAAACATTTTCAAAAATGCTTTATCAACGCTCTTGAGGACTGATACAAGAGTTATCATAAAGCAAGCTGCCTTACTATTAGAATTTCAAAATACTTTTCAAAAACACACAAAGCATAAGGTATTTAAAAATGAGCTAAGCATCTAAGAGCCCATAGAAAACTACGGATGGAAAGGGTGTTAACACCTTCCCTTTCCATAATCTACCCCCTTACTCAGGAAACTCTCGAAAGGTCTTTTCTGTTCTTTTCACCCTTTCCTTTGTTGGATAAAAGAAAAGTCGGTGGCGACTCTTTCTTACCGTAACATTTGCAAACACAAATGCAAAACCAGTATAAACAGTCAGTTTTTCCACCGTATCACAGAACTGGCGACTCTGCTGGGGAATGTTAAAAGTGGGGTTACCTTAGAGTTTAGTTCATTTTTAATTTCTTTACATTGTGTATTTTGTTTGCTTTACTTTTGAGGGTTTGTTGGGTTGTTACTAAAACATCCTACACCCGGATTTGGGGCACCTTTTTAGGTAAGCAACAATAGATCATGGAGACTATACGACATAGACCGATATGGTTGAAACGATAGCTGCGTTAGTGTGACACATTTGTTGGTACCGGTATCCCTTGTGTTAAATCGAGGAGAATATGGGGCTGCTGTATGGTGTTATAAAGCACTAATGGACCTTAGAACCTTAGTTGAACAAACTTGGCCATTAGAAAGTAGTGAGATAGTCAGCATCGGTATAAAGCTGAGGATTGGTTGATACTCGATGCTACACTCATTGAGATCGAACTTTCGAGATATTTCGGCCGCGAGAAAAGATCGCCTTAGCTGAAACAATGCCTGATAAAGAAAGATCAGTGATATTGAGACTCCTTAGAACCCGGTTACTATTACTAGGACAGGTTAAGTCAACTGAAACTTCAAGAGGGTACTTACCTTTAAACTCCATGCAAGCCTAAACCTGAGGCTATTTGTGTGACTTGTTTGCTTTTATTATCTAACAACGTGAATTCCTTGCAGGACTTATTTATGGTAATTATCCAATAATCTGAAATTCTTGCAAGACTCACTTGTCTTCATCACCTTACACTATTGCTTGGTGCATAGCATACACATCATGACATCATGCTATAACATTTCATTAACCATTTCAAGGATCTCAAAGGGCCTGTGATGAAGGTTATGATGAACCAGACATCTAGCAAGGGGAAAGGGGATTTATTTTCCTCTAGCCAATGCCGTCAAAGCACGATGTATAAAGTCAGAGGATATGACCCACTTGATATGGTGAGCTAGATTCTTGTAGAAGGACATTCAATGATAAGAAGTTCTTCTGTCAAAGTTGCAGTCAAAATTCAACTTCTAACATTTTCTTGTGTTTACCCTGCGAGATCCTTGAAAACATTGCATCCATGCATTTCATTATATAACAGGTCTCCCAGTACAAGTTTCTCATTTTTTTCGCTGTTTATTTCAGCAAGGAAAATGGATCTCAAACAGAACGACAGAGATCTCCAAGCTCAAGATGCTCAGTTCAAGGAAATGTTCCTAAATCTATCCAAGGTGCAAGAAGAATTGAAAACACTCCTCGCTGGGAACATGACCAAGAAAAATCCTGAAGACAACAAGGATGACCGGTTGGAACAACTGCAAGCTGATATGGAAAGGATGAGAATCCATATGAGTAGTCAGATGGCTTTTATCCAAAGTTTAGCTCGGGAACAAGAAGAGTTGAGGATTCTCATCAGCAAGCTTCATCAAGACAGATATGACGGTCTGGGGCAAACTGCTAGAGCTTGGTGCCTAATCAATGATCAATCTCTCTCGGCAGATAGGGAATTGGGTGAAATGTTCACGCGGGAGCATTTTGAAAATAAACTCAGGAGCAGTGAAATTTAGGGGGGTTGCATCTTCAAGTACTCAGAAGAGACCCTACATTGGAAAGAATGAGCCCAATACTATGTACGACTAGAAGGATCGTAATAAGAGTGACCTAAACCATTCTGTGGGGGCAGTACGAATCTCTGATCCAACACCAGTGCAACAATGACAACAGGGTAATCAGCATAAGCGGAATACATCTAAAAGATGCTTTACCGAAATCAACATGTCATTGGCTCAAGCATTGTGTGATACGGTGGAATAACCGACTGTTTAATATTGGTTTTGCATTTGTGTTTGCAAATGTTGCAGTAAGCAAGAGTCGCCACCAACTTTTCTTTTATCCAAATTAAGGAAAGGGTGAAAAGAATAGAAAAAGACCTTTTCGAGAGTTTTCTGAGTAAGGGGGTAGATTATGGAAAGGGAAGGTGTTAGCACCCTTTCCATCTGTAGTTATCTACGGGCTCTTAGATGCTTAGCTTATTTTTTTTGAAATACCTTTGTGTTTTTGTGTGTTTTTCAAATTGTTTTGAAAATGCCTTAGTGCGACGATTCACTTTGTGATAACTCTTGTATCAGTCCTCAAGAGTGTTGATAAAGCGAATGTTTTTGAAAGTGTTTTGAAATGTGTAAGTGTAAAAAGGTTTGTTTTATTTGAGAAAACCATCTAATAGCTATCTACTTGTACTCGAAAAGGTGTGTTCTTTTCCTCCTATCCTTTAGACAGTGCTATCCTACTATTAGCGAGTAGGTAGCCCTATCGTTGGATGTATGAGGGACAATCGAAGGGACGTTACAATCACGAAGGCAACTTGGTAAGAAGCTTTAATAACCACCCTAAAGTTCTAAGATCACTTTTAATCGAGGTAACATCGAGAGGGTCATCGAGGGGCTAGTGATCTTTAAACTCGAGGATAGTCACTAAAACTTCTCACATTTTGAGAATCGTGACTGTTTTCTGAACGCAACCGAAGTGGGCGTACCCTAGAGGTGTATATGTGCAAGGTGTGTTATGTTCAGTTATTTTAGTCTTGAGTTAGGTTTGCTAACGTTTGATTATTAGTCTTGTCGTATAATCCTATTAGTCTAGCAGTTAATATATATAGTAATTAAAAGTGTAGAAACGTAAAGTGCGAAAACATAAATCCTACGCTATTACAGGGCTTTGGGGATTTAATTACATGTCCGAAACTTGGAAAAATAAAGGAAAGCGATAAAGTCCTAGTTTAATCTATTACATTCCGTGAGCAGTTACAATAAGATGAAAAATGCGGAAGTAAATAAACGCGCAAACAAATTAAAAGGGACGTCTAAATCCTAAGGAAAAGAAATCTTTTTGTTTGTTTTTATTTATAAAAGAAAATAAAACTTAAGTCTATTTAATTTTAATTTCAACAAAAGGTTAAAAAAATTAATTAGTTAATTAACAAAATTAATTTAATTAGAAAAATACTAACCTAATGTTTTTTGCAATTTTTTGATTTAAAATTAATTTAAATAAGAAAAAAGTCAATAAAGAAAAGAACAAAAGAAAAATAAGAATACAAAGAGGCATCCTTGGATCCAGGGAAAGATGGGATTTTCGATCCAGGCGGGAAGTTGCCTTTCGATCCAGGGAAAGATGGGATTTTCGATCCTGGAGGGATGTTGCCTTTCGATTAAGGGGAAAAATGGGAGGCTTCGATCCAGAGAAGGAAATGTCTCATTCGATCCAGAGAAGGAGTTGTCTTCTTCGATCCAGGAGGGAAAACTACTTTTCGATCCATATCTGCAATACGTGCATTAGAACAATAAAGATGTAGGACCTGGGTGTCGAACCCAGATCCTTCGTTCCTGTGCGCGCTAGTCTACTCAGGCTTGATCTGCAGTACAAGCGTTATAAAAAGAAACAAATACAAACCTGGGTGTCGAACCTAGGTTCTTCTCCTGCACATACACCTGCAAGTTTGATCAAATGCTGGATCGAAACAGATTCAAAGAACCTAACCTACGTATGATCATTTCCTAAACCCAAATCCGGGTTTAAAACTAGCACAAAATCTTTGTACCACCTAGTTTGAAGCCTGGCTGCTTCAAAGCCTTAAAATGGAACCCTGTACTTCCACACTCATATTTGTATGAATGATCAATAAGAATACAAACATGCATATAAAAACAATTCAAATAGTAATCGAAAGGTTGTGAACCAGAATTTTACCAAGGACTGGTGGGCTTGATGTGTGGCTTTTGGCTAGTGCTTGGGAACACTTCCTGCAAACTTTAGGATTGAATAGAGTGTTGCTGAAGACTCCTTCAATTGGGACCAGTTATGAGGATTTTGATAGCTTTTGGGTGGTTTATGGGGTAGTGTGTCTCCAATATGTGTGTATATATCGTTCTTGCGTGTATGTCCCCCTTGGCTTGTGGAAGTGGCTTGTATTTATAGAAGACGGGGCGCATGGAAATGGCAAGAGACAGCCATTACCCCAGCTTTGAAGGCCATGAGACCAAAATCAGACACATTAAAGCACTTCCATTTTTGAAACATTCATGCCTCTTGGAGCCTTAGGATGAACCTGGACACATTTGGATCCTTCGAATGCCTTCAGTCCCTGCCCTTCGATTGGCTATGAGTTGTTTCCTTCGAATGGCTCAAGCCTTTCCCTTCGATTGACTCTGAGTTACTTCTGTCGAATAGCTCAAATTCTCATCACCAGGGCCTCTTTGTTTGAACCTCTATTCAGCTAGCCCAAACTCTTTCCTCGCCAATCGAAGCTTCCTTTGGCATGAATGTGTTTGCACAGGAAATGGTAAGGGAAAACCATTAACTAGGCTTTGAAGGCCATGAGACAAGAATCCAGCATATTGAAAAACTTCCATTTTTGAAATATTCATGCCTCTTTGAGCCTTAGGATGAACCTAGACATGCTTCACTCTTTCGAATACCCTCAGGCCAGGCCCTTCGATTGGCCTTGAGCTGCCTCCTTCGAATGGATCCTTCGATTGGACCCATCTGCATATCCTTCGAATGAATTTTTTGTGTATCTTTCGAATAATCCACACGTATGCCTTGTGCTTTCTTCGAATAGGCCATCAATGTGTGTCCTTCGAATGGACCTTTGGAGTGCTCTTTAGAAGGGATCATATTGTGTCATAGTGTAGAAATTGTGTTGAGGGGTCTTGGCTTTGTGCATTGAAGGCAAGCACAAAGGAAGCCTTTGCCTTATGCATTGAAGGCAAGTTGAAAGGAAACTTTGACTTAGTGAATCCAAGGCAAGTATGAAGGGGCTTTTGGCCTAGTGAATCGAAGGGAACTTTGAAGAGGCCTATATCCTCGTGAATCAAAGGCAAGCATGAAGTAACCAACGTGCAGTCAAAGCCTTGTGATTTGAACGTGATCGAAGGGGGACCCAACGCCCACTCGAAGCTTGTGAATCAAATCTGCATCGAAGAGTGCCAAATGCCCAATCGAAGACTTTAAAACAAAGCTTGCTCGAAGGATTTAGATGCCCAATCAAAGCTTGTCAAGATTCCAGTCGGAAGACACCTTGTTCAGATTCCAATTGAAAGACACTTGATTATCTCGAAAAAAATTAAATTTTCTCTGAACAAGTGTTTGTAACCAACCATATAATAAAAGATCTTGGAAAACATGAGAGGGCAAATTTTGGGGTACAACAGCTGCCCCTGTTCAATCTTCTTAAACCTGAGGATTTACATTGGCTTGTTTGCCTTTCGTGATTTGAAGGTGAAAGATGATTGAACACTAGAGTGCCCAGAAATTTCCACTCGATGATGTGTTGGTTGATTGTGTACGGAATGGGCTTAAAGATGCCATCCAGAGTAGGTGCTGACTTCCTAAGAGGTCCCTTTATGGGGAATTCCTGTTCCTGCTGTGTGGGGAGGAGTCTGCTGGGGAATGTTGATTGCTGTTGTTCTCCTGCTTGAGGAAAACTTTGTGGGGAATAGAGTCTAGGAGCTTCAATTGTCCATGACTCTACTGAGGAGTTATCTCTGAATTGGAGAGATGCAAGTTTGTTGTTTTTTGGTTGAAGTCCAGGCTTCGCAGTAATTTGCTGGGGAGAATGAAATTAATTGATATATGGAAATGTATCAGAAGAAACCTGTGTAGGGTTGTTTCAGGATGAGTCCGTGTTGGACTGCCTTTGGAGGGTTATATGGAGGAATCTTTGACAATTGCTACCTTGACAGATAATGAAGGAATCTTTGATGATTGTTACCTCAACAGATAATGAAGAAATCTTGGACGATTGCTACCTCAACAGATAATGAAGGAATCTTTGACGATTTCTACCTCAACAGATAATGAAGAAATCTTTGACGATTGCTACCTCAACAGATAATGAAGGAATCTTGGACGATTGCTACCTCAACAGATAATGAAGGAATCTTTAACGATTGATACCTCAACAGATAATGAAGGAATCTTGGACGATTGCTACCTCAACAGATAATGAAAGAATCTTGGACGATTGCTACCTCAACAGACAATGAAGGAATCTTTAACGATTTCTACCTCAACAGATAATGAAGAAATCTTAGATGATTGCTACCTCAATAGGTAATGAAGGAATCTTTGATGATTGCTACCTCAACAGATGATGAAGGAATATTGGATGATTTCTACCTCAACAGATAATGAAGGAATCTTTAACGATTTCTACCTCAATAGATAATAAAGGAATCTTGGATGATTGCTACCTCAACAGATAATGAAGGAATCTTGGACTATTGCTACCTCAACAGACAATGAAGGAATCTTTGACGATTGCTACCTCAACAGATAATGAAGGAATCTTGGACGATTGCTACCTCAAAAGATAATGAAGGAATATCTAACGATTGTTACCTCAACAGATAATAAAGGAATCTTGGACGATTACTACCTCAACAGATAATGAAGGAATCTTGGACGATTTCTACCTCAACAGATAATGAAGGAATCTTTAACAATTGATACCTCAACAGATAATGAAGGAATCTTGGACGATTGCTACCTCAACAGATAATGAAGGAATCTTGGATGATTGCTACCTCAATAGATAATGAAGGAATCTTTAACGATTTCTACCTCAACAGATAATGAAGGAATCTTAGATGATTGCTACCTCAACAGGTAATGAAGGAATCTTTGACGATTGCTACCTCAATAGATAATGAAGGAATCTTTGACGATTGCTACCTCAATAGATAATGAATGAATATTTAACGATTGCTACCTCAGCAGATAATGAAGGAATCTTGGACGATTGCTACCTCAACAGATAATGAAGGAATCTTTGACGATTGCTACCTCAACAGATAATGAAGGAATCTTTAACGATTGCTACCTCAACAGATAATGAAGGAATCTTGGACGATTGCTACCTCAGCAGATAATGAAGGAATTTTGGACGATTGCTACCTCAACAAAGTACTAGAAATTTGTCTGGTCATGTAAATAGTTGATGATATTTGTATGTTTATAGACTTTTACCTGAAAAGATAAAGGGTTAGCTGTATGCAATGTCATGATGCATGAAGTGCAAATGATGCTCCCAAAATAAATGAGATTGTAATATATGCATTCATGCTGCCTATGCTATAACATTTGTAAAATGACGCATGAATGCAATGCGTGAACGTGTCGGTTGTTCCTTTGCTGTATTGTTGAACTAGGGAAAATAAATCCCTGATTATTGCTGGGGATGAAGACAGTAGGTCTTCAAATTTGTTGAAGTTGGACTTGCTGGGAGATGAACTTCCGTTGCTAGAGAAATAAACTCCATTGGGGAAGGAATACCCCGTGAGCTGCTTGGGAATTTTGTTGAAATCCTGTTGGGGGAATTCGAAAAGCTTGATGACTTTACTGGGGAATCCTTCTTAGATGTCGGAGCAATAGTTGGAGATTCTTGCTCTGTCGAGGATATCAGAAACTTTGACATCATTAGGATGTAAGCTGAGGATATGGCAGTGACTTTTTAGTAGGATGCCCCTGCCTCTGTACTTTGCTGGAGAAAGTTTCTGCGGAGATTTTGTGGATGGATTGAGTGTCATCCCAACTCCTGAGGTTTCAAGTAGATATTGATCAGGGTATATTCTACTGATAGACAAATGACAAGATGACGGGACATAATCGTACGCTTTAATCCCTAACTTTTTTCTGGATTGCCCTTTCGGGTTTTCAGTCCACCAGGATACCCTTTTTTGCCCAAGCCTCCTTTTCAGGTTTTCAACTTGCCGGGTGTACAATTTTTCCATATGTATATCCCTAATTTTTTCTCGAACCCTTTTGGTTCGCCGGGATGCCCTTATTTTTTCCTAGGCCAGTCGACCTAGCAGGTCTTTTTCATGCGTAGTATTTTCTGACTATGTCCATGTTCACCAGATATAGAGAATTGTCACTGTCCATAGCAGTAAGTGTTACAACACTGCCTGAAATATATTTGCTTGATCACACATGGCCTTTCCTGTTCAATGCCCCAAGTGATTCAGATGGAGATCTTCCCCTGGCTATTTGGCATTTTTGAGAGATTCCCTGAATCTTGACTCCACTGCTCAGATCAGTTGGACACCATGTCATGCCCCTTGATTGGAAGTGTTTTTTCCATTTGAAGTGATTCTGTCCATTGAGAGGATCTTCATTCACTGAACATTCATTGTGCGAATTTCTATGCTATTTGAACAGTTAGCTATATGCAAACAATGTCATTTAAATAATGCAAACCTTATGTCTGTCTTGAAGTTTGAAAATTCATTTTTTTAGTAAAACAAACAAATTTTGTAAGAGTGTGATATCAACTCAGGATTTATAGCAAACCTTATAGGAGTCAGGATACTTTTATAATCGTATGCTTCTTAACTAGCCCATACTTCAACTAGGGCTTTTAAGGGTTGTAGCGTGGCCTGGTTCACGGTTTAAAAAACAAAGGATAAAGGTTCAAAATTTATTTGTACCCAACCCATTCTTCGTGATGTTTTTCAGTCCTATGCTCAGTCAATTATGCATTTTGAGTCCCAATCGGTTCTGGAATGTAGGCCCTGATATTTCAGTGATGGTTCAGAAATTGAACGTTTGTTTGAGAAGGCATTCATTTTTGTAACCTTTTCTTTTTGTTGAGGATTTGTAGGACCTCTTTCTTTTTTGATTTTGCTATCCTTGTCTTTTGCTTGAATTGTTTCTTTTGTGATTACAGCCAGCGGGACGCCCCAGTTTTTTTCTTAAGTCTCCTTCATAGGTTTTTGACTTAACGGGCTTTTACTTTGAGAGTTAATAACTGCCTGCCTTGACGATTATATGGAATCATCACCCTCTTTTTGCAGAGCATCTTCTACACTATTTCTCATGTATGAAGGGAAAGCTTGCGATTGAATTCCTATCCTAATTGACTGAGAAACTACCCTGCCCTAGGCTATGATTAAGGGTTTTAATTTGTGTGAAAATAAAAAATCCTACTTCATAAACTCAAAGGGGTTGACTAGGGATTATCTTCCTTATAACTCCACTGTTTAGGATTTGAAAGAACGCATGTACATCGTCATCAAGGTCTATTCAAAATCATACTATAGAGATTATGTATCGTTTTCGTCATCCTCCCCATAAAGGCTTAGAGCATTTTAATCAGGAGTTGAATATCACAAAAAGGAAGTATAATCACAATTTGAATATAATGAATATGAATGAAATAATTCAAGACAAACATATGCAATGTATTGATGAAATAACGAAATTTGGTATAAAGATAAATGTTTTAAGTAACAAAGAAATTACAACTGATAATTCAAATGAAATAAACACTCTCAATTTTGGCCATGATTTGGCATGGGAGCAGTGATCACATTGGGGCCTTAGGAGAATTAAATTTGATCTCCTTGCTGTCGATCAAATCTTGATTCTTGTTCTTCAAAGTCCAAGAATTGTCGGTGTCGTGCCCAGGATTATCAGAATGGTAGGCACATTTTACATTTGGATTGTACTTAAGAGAAGAGGTGTCAAGTTTTTGAGGAGGATCCTTTAGTGTAATCAGCTTCGATTTTAGAAATTGTTGTAACACTTGAGACAATGGCATATTGATGTTGGTGTACTGCCTCTCCTGATACTTTATCCTACGCCTATTGCACCGTTGTGGTTAAGCAGGTGTAGGATTAGACATTAACACCGCTCCCACAGACTGATGGTGGTTATTTTTACTATGGCTCTTTTGGCCATAGACAACATTAATTTCTTTTTTGCCACCAAATGGCTTCTTCTCAGCATTAGAAGATGCAGCCATCAGAATCTTCCCACTCTTGATACCGCTTTCAATCCTTTCCCCAGTCGGAACCATCTCCGTAAAACCGGATGAAGAACTCCCAATTAGTAAATTAAAGAACGGGCCTGTCAGAGTGCCCATGAACATGTCTACCATTTCCCGATCAGTCAGAGGAGGTTGCACCCTGCCAGCTAAGTCCCTCCATTTCTGTGCATATTCCTTGAACCCTTCTCTTGAGCCCATGAACATATTCTACAATTACACTCGAGTTGGTGCCAAGTCAGCATTGTATTGGTATTGCTTATAGAAAGCAACAGCCAAGTCTTCCCAGGTAGGGATATTGGTTCCTTCCAACTGATAGAACCATTCCAGTTGAGTGCCAGCCAAACTTTCTTGGAAGAAATGGATCCATAACTTCCGATCAGCAGTGTGAGGCTGAATTTTCCTAACATAGGACCTTAAGTGCAACTTAGGACAGGAGACACCATCATACTTAGCAAATGTGGGGACCTTGAACTTTGGTGGGATGACCGCTCCAGAAACCAGCCCTAACTCTTCAAAGTCCAAGACAGGTACCTTCTGAATCTCCATAGCATTGAGACGATCCTCCAGTTGCTTGTATTTATCATCAACAGGAGGATATTGTTCCTCAGAGTAAACAACTTCTTCTTCATCAGTCTCTGGGTTGTTATCTTCTTCATGATTATTCCCCTCATTTGATGGAGTTGTGAGATCTAGAGTCCGCTTGACTGGTCCTCTAAGTGTTCTTCCCATATTCAAGATGCCAGCTAGTTTCTTTGTCTTTTCTCTTTGATGACAAGAGCTTTTAGTTCTTCCTGCCCTTTAGCCAGAGCCATGAACATTTGTTGGAACTGAGCGTTTTGAGCTTGAAGATCCTTTACTGTTTGTTCAAGAGACATTTCTTCTTGCTGAAATAAACAGCTAAGGGATAAGAAACCTGTACTGGAAGACCTGTTATGAAATGGCATGCATGCAATGTTTTCAAGGATCTCGCAGGATAAATAAGAAAATGTTAGAAGTTGAAATTTTCAGCTTTGATTGAAGAAATTTCGTATCGTTGAAGGTCCTTCTACGAGAATCAAGCTCACCATGTCGAGTGGGTCATAGCCTCTGACTCAAGTTGTCACTTTGGTCTTTTGACGACATTGGCTAGAGGAAAATAAATCCCATTGCCCCTTGCTAGACATCTGCTTCATCATAACCTGCACCACAGGCCCTTGAGATCCTTGAAATGGTTAAGGGAATGCTATGGTATGCTGCTATGATGTGTATGTTATGCATCAAGCAAAAATGCAGGGTGAAGAAGACAAGTATGTCTTGCAAGAAAACCAGTTTATTGGATAACATATACAAACAAGGTCCTACAAGGAATATAAACAAAAAGCTCTGCAAAGAGTTCAAGTTGTTAGATAATGAAGGCAATCAAGTCACATAAGCAGCCTTAGGTTCAGGCTTGCATGGAGTTTGTAGGTAAGTACCCTCTTGAAGTTTCAGTTGGCTCAACCTGTCCTATTAATAGTAACCGGGTTCTAAGGAGTCTCATATCACTGACCTTTCTTTTAGGCATTGTTCTAGCTCAAGCACCAAAGTATTGCGGCTAGAATATCCCAAAAGTCCAATCTCAATGAGTGTAGCATCGAGTATCAACCAATCTTCGGTCGGAACCAAAGCCGACTATCTCACTACTTCCTAATGGCTAGGATGAGTCAATTAAAGGTTCTAAAGGTCAGTTAGCGCTTAATGACACTATAAGGAAGCCTAATATTATCCTTGACTGACTCAAGGAACATTAGTATAAGCCAGAGTATCACGCTAACGTAGATATCACTTCATCCATATCGGTATATGCTGTAGAGCTTCTAAGATTTATTGCTACTTACCTAAAAAGGTGCCCCAGATCCGGGTGTAGGATCTTTTAGTAACAACCCAAACAAAATCCTCAAAGATAAAGCAGACAAACACATAATGTAAAGCATATTAAAGATGATGTAAACTCTAAGGTAACCCCACTTTTTAGATTCCCCAACAGAGTCGCCACTGACTTTTCTTTTATCCAAATTAAGGAAAGGGTGAAAAGAACAGAAAAAGACATTTTCGAGAGTTTTCTGAGTAAGGGGGGTAGATTATGGAAAGGGAAGGTGTTAGCACCCTTTACATCCGTAGTTATCTACGGTCTCTTAGATGCTTAGCTCATTTTTTTGAAATACCTTTGTGCTTTTGTGTGTTTTGAAAATTGTTTTGAAAATGCCTTAGTGCGGCGATTCGCTTTGTGATAAATCTTGTATCAGTCCTCAAGAGTGTTGACAAAGAGAATGTTTTTGAAAGTGTTTTGAACTGTGTAAGTGTAAAAAGGTTTATTTTATTTGAGCAAGCACCTAACAGCTATCTACTTGTACTCGAAAAGGTGTGTTCTTTTCCTCCTATCCTTTAGACAGTGCTATCCTACTATTAGCGAGTAGGTAGCCCTATCGTTGGATGTATGAGGGACAATCGAAGGGACATTACAATCACGAAGGCAACTTGGCAAGAAGCTTTAATAACCACCCTAAAGTTCTAAGATCACTTTTAACAGAGGCAACATCGAGACGGTCATCGAGGGGATAGTGATCTTTAAATTGGAGGATAGTCACTAAAACTTCTCACGTTTCGAGAATCATGACTATTTTCCGAAGGCAACCTAAGTGGGGGTACCCTAGAGGTGTATATGTGCAAGGTGTGTTATGTTCAGTTATTTTAGTCTTGAGTTAGGTTTGCTAATGTTTGATTATTAGTCTTGTCATACAATCCTATTAGTCTAGCAATTAATATATACAATAATTAAAAGTGCAGAAACGTAAAGTGAGGAAACATAAATCCTACGCGATTACAGGGCTTTGGGGATTTAATTACATGTTCGAAACTTGGAAAAATAAAGGAAAGCGATAAAGTCCTAGTTTAATCTATTATATTCCATGAGCAGTTACAATAAGATGAAAAATGCGGAAGTAAATAAACGCGCAAACAAATTAAAAGGGACGTCTAAATCCTAAGGAAAAGAAATCTTTTTGTTTTTTTAATTTATAAAAGAAAATAAAACTTAAGTCTATTTAATTTTAATTTCAAGAAAAGGTTAAAATAATTAATTAGTTAATTAACAAAATTAATTTAATTAGAAAAATACTAACCTAATGTTTTTTGTGATTTTTTGATTTAAAGTTAATTTAAATAAGAAAAAAGTTAATAAAGAAAAGAACAAAAGAAAAATAAGAATACAAAGGGGCATCCTTCGATCTAGGGAAAGATGGGATTTTTGATCCAGGAGGGATGTTGCCTTTCGATCCAGGGAAATATGAGATTTTCTATCCTGGAGGGATGTTGTCTTTTGATTTAGGGGAAAAATGGGAGGCTTCGATCCAGAGAAGGAAATGTCTCCTTCGATCCAGAGAAGGAGCTGTCTTCTTCGATCCAGGAGGGCAAACTGCTTTTCAATCCATATCTGCAATACATGCATTAGAACAATAAAGATGCAGGACCTGGGTGTCGAACCCAGGTCCTTCGATCCTGTATGCGCTGGTCTGCTCAGGCTTGATCTGCAGTACAAGCGTTAGAAAAAGAAACAAATACAAACCTGGGTGTCGAACCCAGGTTCTTCTCCTGCACATACACCTGCAAGTTTTATCAAATGCTAGATCGAAACAGATCCAAAGAACCTACCCTAGTATGATCAATTCCTAAACCCAAATCTAGGGTTAAAACTAGCACAAGATCTTTGTACCACCTAGTTTGAAGCTTGGCTGCTTCGAAACCTTAAAATGGCACCCTGTACTTCCACACTTATATTTGTATGAATGATCAACAAGAACACAAACATGCATATAAAAACAATTCAAATAGTAATCGAAAGGCTGTGACCCATAATTTTACCAAGGACTGGTGGGCTTGATGCGTGGCTTTTGGCTAGTGCTTGGGAACACTTCCTGCAGACTTTAGGGATTGAATAGAGCGTTGCTGAAGACTCCTTTAATTGGGACCATCTATGAGGATTTTGATAGCTTTGGGGTGGTATATGGGGTAAAGTGTCTCTAATGTGTGTGTATATCTCGTTCTTGCGTGTATGCCCCCCTTGGATTGTGGAAGTGACTTGTATTTATAGGAGACATGGGCGCATGGAAATGGCAAGAGGCAACCATTACCCCAGCTTTGAAGGCCATGAGACCAAAATCAGACACATTAAAGCACTTCCATTTTTGAAACATTCATGCCTCTTTGAGCCTTAGGATGAACCTGGACACATTTGGCTCCTTCGAATGCCTTCAGTCCCTGCCCTTCGATTGGCTATGAGTTTTTTCCTTCGAATGGCTCAAGCCTTGCCCTTCGATTGACTCTGAGTGGCTTCTGTTGAATAGCTCAAATTCTCATCATTGGGGTCTCTTTGTTTGAACCTCTATTCAGCTAGCCCAAACTCTTTCCTGGCCAATCGAAGCTTCCTTTGGCATGAACGTGTTTGCGCAGGAAATGGTAAGGGACAACCATTAACTAGGCTTTGAAGGCCATGAGACAAGAATCCAGCATATTGAAAAAACTTCCATTTTTGAAATATTCATGCCTCTTTGAGCCTTGGGATGAACCTGTACATGCTTCACTCTTTCGAATACCCTCAGGCCAGGTCCTTCGATTGGCCTTGAGCTGCCTCCTTCGAATGGATCCTTCGATTGGACCCATCTGCATATCCTTCGAATGAACTTTTTGTGTATCTTTCGAATAATCCACACGTATGCCTTGTGATTTCTTCGAATGGGCCATCAATGTGTGTCCTTCGAATGGACCTTTAGACCGCTCTTTCGAAGGGATCATATTGTGTCATAGTGCAAAAATTATGTTGAGGGGTCTTGGCTTTGTGCATTGAAGGCAAGCACAAAGGAAGCCTTTTCCTTATGAATTGAAGGCAAGTTGAAAGGAAACTTTGACTTAGTGAATCCAAGGCAAGCATGAAGGGGATATTGGCCTAGTGAATCGAAGGGAACTTTGAAGAGGCTTTTAGCCTTGTGAATTGAAGGCAAGCCTGAAGTAGCTAACGGGCAGTCGAAGCCTTGTGATTTGAACGTGATCGAAGGGGGACCCAACGCCCATTTGAAGCTTGTGAATCAGACCTACATCGAAGAGTGCCAAATGCCCAATCGAAGACTTTGAAACAAAGCTTGCTCGAATGATTTAGATGACCAATCGAAGCTTGTCAAGATGCCAATCGAAAGACACTTGATTATCTCCAAAAAAAAATTCTCTGAGCAAGTGTTTGTAACCAACCATGTAAGAAAAGATCTTGGAAAAACATGAGAGGAAAAATTTTGGGGTACAACACATTGCAACACATGTTAAAGCCAAGCTGGCAACGTTGAAGGATCCTCCTCAGAATCCCAACACCACCTCTCCAATTTACAATCCAAATGCAAGGTGTGTATACCACTCCAACAGTCATGTACTTGACACCAACAACTGTTGGACGTTGAAAAATAAGATTCAAGACTTGATCGACGAATGAGTACTAGAGTTCACACAAGATGGTTAGACTGAATTCTTCTGCCATCCCCCAAAGGAACACCATGTGAAGTGACAATTTCAGACAAGGAGGATTTTGTTTTTTGTTCATTAGAATTTTCAAGTTGTAATTTTCTTTTGATTTGTTTGAACACTTATTTATGTCAAACTTTGTTATTTCATCAATACATTGCATATGTTTGTCTTGAATTAATTCATTCGTTGTCACTATACTAAAAGTATACTTTTACTTCCTTTTTGCGATATTCAACTCTTGATTAAAAGCTCAAAGCCTTTTGTTGTACCCTAAAATTTGCCCTATCATTTTACTCAACACATTCTCATTGAGGTCCTCAACTTGCTCAAGGTTGCCCAAGAGTTGACCAGACAAACTCTCTCCTAAAGCAATGAACCTCTAATTAGGGTTTCCATTTTAATCAAGATGGGTGAGCTCCAAAGACCTCAAATCTTTTTCATAGTCCTAATATGTTCTCAAGATCATCCATGTCAAGTTTCATGCCTTGCACAAGAAGTTTGCTCAGTCAATTGCTCAAATGCCTGAAAATCAACTATACTAGGTCAAAAGTCAATTGTGGACCACATATAGTCAAACTTCAATATTTTTGGTCAACATCAACATTTTGAAGTAATATCCATCATTTGATCAAGGTTTGATCATGATTCCTCAAGAAATGCTCCTAATTCATTAAAACTCAAAAGTTGCTAAATTAGGGTTTCCACAGGAAAAGTCAACCAAACTTTGACCAGACATAACTTTCTCATACTTTATCATAAATTTCTCCTCCAAGGCTCATTTTTAAGAGAATCCAATTCCCTACAAATCATCTTCATCCCTCAAGTTCAAGAAATGCACTCATGGAAGGTCCTTTTCAAAAGTCAACAAAAACACCTTTTGGGTCAAAGCTTCTTACAGGAACATGGAAGGTCCAACTGAGGTGAAACCAAAAGGGTTGTTTAGGGGACATCCTAAGATTTCTAAGAAGTCCAAGAACACCCTCTTAGGATCAAAATTGAGAGAGATATGCATTGTCAAAGTTGGCCATTTTTGGAAATTTGCATAAAGTCAACCATGCCCAAAAATGCATTTTTCTTCAAATGGGCCTAACTTTTTATGCTTGCAACACACTCCTAGCCTGGTCCACAACCCATACACCTTTCCATGCATTATTGGCTTTATTTATTTAATTTATTTTGATTTTTATCATTTAAAAAATCAAATAAAATCAAATAAATGATACAAAATAATGAAAGATTGTTTTGATTTGATTTTGCATTAAAATACAATCCAAATATGTTGTATAACATCAAGCAAAACCGTGCAAGATTGAAAAGGGAGGAAATCTCTTAATTTGGAAAGATTGGAAGCAAGAATTGAAATTCACTATTCTTTGGATTCATTTCAATTTTATGGACCTAGATTGATTCTAATATATATGCAAGATCATTCTAACCCTAGAAAAGGAAGAACAGATGCGCGGCTGCCTCTAAGAGCAAGAACAAAGTTTCAATTTTTGTCAAAAAATTGGAGGTTGGTTTTGATTCCAGAGGCCAATTCAAGGCATTCCAAGGGTCAGGCAATATCCAAGGGAGATTTCTGAAGCTATTCCATCCATCTCCAAGCCTTAAAACATCCAAAATCACGCTCATCAAGTGATACGGTTTGCATCTTTTTTAAAATTCATTTTCATTGATTCTGGCATCATAAACATGTTTTGACTATATATCTGTGCTTGTCATGTGTGCAACATATTTGGATGCTTTAATTTGAGTATGGATGTAGGAATCACACGATGCCATTTTTAGGGTTTGGAGCTTCAATTTGGGATCTTTTGATACAGGCCATATTGGGCCAAAATAAGGACACCATCCTGTTTAGGGCATCAAACCCAATTGATCCCTGGCCTCACCATAAATTTATATTGTGTATTCTTGATTTTTGAAAAATGCAGGGGCTATAGTGACGGACTGTGTCCGTTGGTAAAAGTTGTTACCAAAAACGACGGTTCTGGGGAAGAAGATTAAGGTGTGGCAGCATACCACTGACCCGTTTGAATTTCGCGCATTTTTTTTGGGCATGCCACTTTATTTACTTTATGTTCTTTTGTTTATGATATTAACAAACAAACAATCCAGCGCAGATGGTCAAGGAGTGAGTATATGAGGCAAACATCCTGGGTTCGATCCCAGGCGTATGCTTTTGTATTTTTCTTGATAATTTCTTACAGATCCAGCGCATCTCCTAGTCAAGCATCCACCGTGCGCTTACAGATCCAGCCATTGGATCTTCTTTCAATCCAGATCTAACGTTCATAAACCAATCCCCATGGTGAACTCCCTGAAGCTGATCCACACTGGACCACACGCAAGGCAATTGGGCCTACTATTCTGGGCTTTACAAATTCAGCCATGCACCCCCAAATTGCTTCTCATATCAGACCCAGTTTCATATTTTTTATTCTTTCTTATTATTATTTTTTATTTTAGTTATTTATTTTATTTGTTTCAAAAATCATTTTTTTATTAAATCATAAAATCAAGAAAACCATAAAATATTAGAATTAGGTTTTTTCCACTAAATTTAATTTTTGTTAATTAAGTAGATTAATTTAATTTAGGTAAGTTGGTTTACTTTTCATAATTAAAATTAATTAGAAAAATTAGTTTTAATTCACAAATATTTAGTTTTCTCAATAAAAAATCAAAAATATTTTCTTTATTTAAATAGATTCTTTAGGATATTTACTTTATTCTCGCGCGCATTTATTTATTTATTTTTCCAATTATTGTATTTGTTTCGAGTTTGTAATAGCTTTTAACTTAGGTTTATTACTGCTTTTATTTACCACTTTCCCCTAAGTTTGGTTATGTAACCCCTTCCCCGATGCTTTGTAATAGTTAGGTTTAAATTTCTCGCACTTTTATTTTCCGCCACTATTAACTGCTAGATGATTGATAATAGGATTGAATGGCAAGATTAAAACGATTAAAACATTAGAAAACCTTAAATGTGCAAAGATAAATAAACTGAAATCAAACACATGCACATGCTTACTCCTAGGGTTACTCCCATCTTGGTTGCCTAGGAAAATACAGTCACTATTCTCGAACGTGAGAATTCTTAGTGACTGTCCTCTAATTCAGAGATCGCAAGTCCCTTTCAAAAGTTGCCTCGGTAAAACAAAATGTGATCTTAGAACTTTAAGACAGTTACTAAGAGATCTTGCCCTGTTGCCTTAAGTGACTGTAATCGTCCATTTCGATTGTCCCTTACATCCAACGATGGAGCTACCTACTCCTTAATAGTAGGATAGCATTGTCTAAAGGAAATAAGAAAATGAACAGTATTTTTCGAGTAGGTAGAAACTTTTAAGTACTTGCTCAAAACAACCAATTTTCTCACACTGACACTTACAAACTATTTTCAAAAACCCTTTATCACACTGTTGAGGACTGATACAAGGGTTACCATAAAGTGAAATGCCGCACTAAGGCATTTTCAAAGCTTTCTAAAACACACACAAAAGCAATTTCAAAATGAGCAAGTACCTAAGAGCCCATGGAAAACCATGGATAGAAAGGATGCTAACACCTTCCCTTTCTATAATCTACCCCCCGTACTCAGAAACATCTCGAAAAAGGTTTTTTCTATTCTTTTTCCCTTTTCCTTTGTTGGATAAAATAAAAGACGGTGGCGACTCTTGCTTGCCGCACATTTGCAAACAAAAAACCCAAAACCAGTAGTAACAAAAACAGTCGGTTCTGCCACCGTATTACACCTTTAGAGGGAGGATGACGAAAGCGATACCATAATCCCATATAGTATGCTTTTGAACAGACCTTGCTGACGATGTACAAGCGTTATTTCAGATCCTAAACAGTGGAGTTATAAGGAAGATAATCCCTATTCAACCCCTTTAAGCCAAAGAAGTAGGAGTTTTCTTTTTCACTCAAATTGAAACCCTTAATCATAACCTGGGGCAGGGTAGTTTCTCAGTTAATTCAATGGTGCATTCCAATCGCAAGCTTTCCCTTCGCACACGACAAGTAGTGTCGGAGGTATCAGTCCAAAACAAAAGATGGTGATGGTTCCATATAATCATTAAGATAGGCGGTTATTATCTCTCAAAATAAAAGCTCGTTAAGTCAAAACCTATGAAGGAGACTTAAGAAGAAAAAAACTGGGGCATCCCACTGACTGTAATCACAAAAGAAACAGTTCAGGCAAAAGGTAGGGATAATAAAATAAAAAAAGAGGTCGCTACAAATCCTCAACAAAAGGAAAATATTACAAAAAATGACTGCCTCCTCAAAATAAACTTTCAGTATCCGAACCATCACCAGAATATCAGGACCAAGATTCCAGACTCAATTGGAATTTAAATGCACAATTAACTGAGTATAAGACTGAAGAACATCACAAAGAACGGGTTGGGTACAAATGAAATTTCGAGCCTTTATCCTTTGTTTCTTAAATCGTGAACCAGGCCACGCTACAACCCTTAAAAGTCCTAGCTGGAGCATGGGTTAGTTCGAAAGTATATTGTTACAAAAGGTATCCTGACTCTTGTAAGGTTTGCTATAAATCCCGAGTTGATATCACATTCTTGCAAATTTTGTTTTACTAAAAAATACATTTTTCAAACTTCAAGACAGACATAAGCTTTGCATTTATTAAATACCATTGTTTGCATATGACTAATTGTTCAACAACAGAGAAATTCGCACAACGAATATTCAATGAACGAAAACCCCCTCAATGAACAAAATCACCTCATATGGAAAGACATTTCCAATAACAGGCCTTTCATAATCAAGAGACATGACATGGTGTCTAAATTGATTTGGGGGCAGTCGAGTCAAGATTCAAGGAATACCTCAAAACCGCTGAATAGCCAAAGGCAGACCTCCATCTGAATCACTTGGGGCATTAAACAGGAAGGGCCACGTGCGATCAAGAAAACATTTTATGGCAGTGCTGCAACACTTACTACTATGGACAGTGACAATTTTCCGCACCCCGATAAACACGGACATAGTTAAAAGATACTATGCATGAGAAAAGACCCGCTAGGTCAACTGGCCTAGGCAAAAATAAGGGCATCCCGGTGAACCAAAAGGGTTCGGATATAAATTAGGGATATACATATGGAAAAACCTGTACACCCGGCAAGTCGAAAACCTGAAAAGGCGGCTTGGGCAAAAAGGGTATCCCGGTGGACTAAAAACCCGAAAGGGCGGTCTAGGAAAAATTTAGGGATTAAAGTGTACGACTATGTCCCATCATCTCTTCACTTGTCTATTAGTAGAAGACTTATCACCCTGATCAACATTTACTCAAGACTCTAGGAGTGGGGATAACATTCAAACCATCCATAAAAATCCCCAACGGATACTTTCTCTAGCAGGTACGGAGGCAGAGACATCCTACTATAAAGTCACTACCATATCCTCAGTTTACAGCCTAATAATGTCAAAGTTTCTGATACCCCCGACAGAGCAAGAATTTCCAATTACTTCCCCGACATCTTAAAGAATTCCCTAGTCTGGTTCACAAACTTCTTGGGTTTCCCAACAAGGGTTTCATAAAAATCCCCAAGTGGTTTACGGAGTTTCTCTTCCCCAGCAGAGTTTATTTCTCTAACAACAGAAATCCGTCTCCCAACATTTCAACTTTAACAAAATTTGAAGACTTACATTCTTCATCCCCAGCAACAATTAGGGATTTATTTTCCTTAATCCAATAACACTACAATAGAACAGCTGATAAGTTCATACATTGCATTCATACATCATGTTACAAGCGCCATAGCATATGCAGCACAAATGAATATATCACAATCTCATTTATTTTGAGAACATCAATGTACTTCATGCATCATGATGTTGCATACAACTAATTATTTTCCTTTTCAGGAAAGATCAATAGCCAAATATCATCAACAATTTTTTTGAAAAAGTTCCAGATTAATACCTGAAACAAAACAGGACAACTATCTGTGAACAACTGATTATAAATTAATACCTGAAACAAGACAGGACAACTATCTACATGAGTAGATTGAAGATTAACTCCCGAAAAAAGATGGGGAAACTATCTTTCCTTCTCTTAGGTCAGAGATTAATTCCTGAAACAAGCTAGGGCAACTATCTTAATGACCAACAAAAGCAAGTTCCAGATTAATACCTGAAACAAGACAGGACAACTATCTGTGAAAAACTGATTGTAGTTTAATACCTGAAATAAGACAAGACAACTATATACATGAGCAGATTGAAGATTAACTCCCGAAACAGGACGGGGAAACTATCTTTATTTCTCTTAGGTCAGAGATTAATTCCTGAAACCAGACAGGGAAACTATCTCAATGACCAACAAAAGCGAGTTCCAAATTAATACCTGAAACAAGACAGGACAACTATCTGTGAACAACTGATTATAGATTAATACCTGAAACAAGACAGGACAACTATCTGTGAACAATTGATTATAGATTAATACCTGAAACAAGACAGGACAACTATCTACATGAGCAGATTGAAAATTAACTCCCGAAACAAGACGGGGAAACTATCTTTATTTCTCTTAGGTCATAGATTAATTCCTAAAACCAGACAGGGAAACTATCTCAACGACCAACAAAAGCGAGTTCCATATTAATACCTGAAACATGACAGGATAACTATCCGTGAACAACCAATTGTAGATTAATACCTGAAACAAGACAGGATAACTATCTACATGAGCAGATTGAAGATTAACTCCTGAAACAAGACAGGGAAACTATCTTTATTTCTCTTAGGTCAGAGATTAATTCCTGAAACCAGACAGGGCAACTATCTCAACGACCAACAAAAGCGAGTTCCAGATTAATACCTGAAACAAGACAGGACAACTATCTGTGAACAACCAATTATAGATTAAAACCAAAGACAAGACAAGACAACTATCTACATGAGCAGATTCAAGATTAACTCCCGAAACAAGACGGGGAAACTATCTTTCTTTCTCTTAGGTCAAAGATTAATTCCTGAAACAAGCCAGGGCAACTATCTCAACGACCAACAAAAGCAAGTTCCAAATTAATACCTGAAACAAGACAGGAAAACTATCTGTGAACAACTGATTGTAGATTAATACCTGAAACAAGATATGACAACTATCTACATGAGCATATTGAAGATTAACTCCCGAAACAAGACAGGGAAACTATCTTTATTTCTCTTAGGTCAGAGATTAATTCCTGAAACTAGATAGGGCAACTATCTCAACGACCAACAAAAGTGAGTTCCAGATTAATACCTGAAACAAGACAAGACAACTGTCTATGAACAACCAATTATAGATTAATACCTGAAACAAAACAGGACAACTATCTACATGAGAAGATTGAAGATTAACCCCTGAAACAAGACGGGGAAACTATCTTTCTTTCTCTTAGGTCAGAGATTAATTCCTGAAACAAGCCAGGGCAACTATCTCAATGACCAACAAAAGCAAGTTCCAGATTAATTCCTGAAACCAGACAGGGTAACTATCTGTGAACAGCTGATTATGGATCAATTCCCGAAACAAGACGGGGTGACTATCCACACGACCAGACGAAGCAACCTTACACGGGTTCCTTCTCATGATCTCCAGATGCAGCTTTACACAGGCTCATCCTGAAGCAATCTTACACGGGTTCCTTCTCATGATCTCCAGATGCAACTTTACACGGGCTCATCCTGAAGAAATCTTACACGGGTTCCTTCTCATGATCTCCAGATGCAGCTTTACACGGGCTCATCCTGAAGCAATCTTACACGGGTTCCTTCTCATGATCTCCAAATGCAGCTTTACACTAGCTCATCTTGAAGCAATCTTACACGGATTACTTCTCGTAATTTTAAGATGCAGTCTCACATGGACTCATCCTGAAGCAGCCCTACACAGGCTCCTTCTCATATATCTCTGGATGAAGTTTAACACGGACTCATTTTGAAGCAGCCCTACACAGGCTCCTTCTAATATATTTCCAGATAACAGTTAATTTCATTCTCCCTAGCAAGTTACTGTGAAGCCTGGATTTCAACCAAAAAATAGCTAACTTTCATCTCTCTAGTCCAGAGATAACTCCTCAATAAAGCTGTGGACAACTAAAGCTCTGAGACTCCATTCCCCATAGAGTTTTCCTCAAGCAAGAGAACAACAGAAATCAATATTCTCCAGTGGAGTCCTCCTCAGACAACAGGAACAGGAATACCCATAAAGAGACCTCTTATGAAGTCAGCATCTACTTTGGATGGCATCTTTAAGCCCATCTCCGAAAAATCTCATTCATCTTCTCCAAATGGCATATGTAAGCCCATTCCTGATATCATCAACCAATGGAGTTACTTCATGTGAGTGTAAATTTCAAGGCACTCTAGTATTCAATCATCTTCCACCTTCAGATCACGAAAGGAAGACAAGCCAATCTAAATCTTCAGGTTTAAGAAGATTGAACAGGGGCAGCTGTTGTACCCCAAAATTTGACCTCCCATTCTATTCAAAGCATGCTCATTAAGGTCCTCGATTACTCAAGGTTGACCAAGAATTGAACAGATAAATTCTCCTCCTAAGCAATGGCCTTTCAATTAGTTTCACTTTTCACCAAGATATGTGAGCTCCAAAATTTCAAATAATTTCCATGGCACCCTATACACCTCAGCATATTGGCATAGCTGAAAGAAAGAAAAGAAGTGTACATGACAAGGTGTAGATTGAAAGCTGAAAATATGCCTAAGAGCTTTTGGGTCGAAGCAACTTCGACAGCAGTATGATGCCCAACGAAGCACTAGGATCGAAGGAAGGATAGTTCCAAAGAAAGCGTGAGGAGGTTTTTATGAAGTCTTCGATTGGAAGAGCTAGTAAAGAGCATCATCGAAGGGTTCGTTTTCGAACCATGGAAATGTAAGCTATTCGAAGCATTACAAGGAAGGCACACTTTGATTGCAATGTTGGTTGAATTGACGCTTCAAAAGGAAGAAGATGTTGAATTCGAAAGCTTTGATCTTATGGTTCGGAGGACATACATGTACCTGGATAGGAGAGGGAGAAGTTGGATGATTAAAGTGAAGTCTTGGTGCTCATGGGTTACCATTCGATTGGTGCATACAAGTTGTATTCACCAATTGAAGATGAACTAGTGAGCAAGAAAGATTTTCTCGTGGACAAAAGCAAAGGGTGGGAGTTGGAATCAAAGAACCACCTACATAACTGTGTTCGAAGGAAAGAACAAAGCGAAGCTTTGACAGGCCAAGATGAAGAGGTGATGCTTCGATTGGTATGATTGAATGATAGGAGATTGAAAGGAACAAGAGCTGAGTTTGATTGGGCTGATTGGATAGTTTTTAGATCAAGCAACTAAGGCAGATAGTGACTTAATCGAAGAAGCCATGATGATGAGGCCTTGAACCATTCAAATTGGAACTCAAAGCCATCTAAGAACAAAGCTTGGGAGCATTCGAAAGAGTCAAGATGTGAAAATTTGAAACGAACACCTAAGGGGATGAAACCTGTCCAAGTTCACTTAAAACCCAAAATGGTAGAAAATAATAAAAAATGACAACTTTTTAAATCTTTTGATTTTGCTTTCAAAGCCATGGTTAATGGATGATTCATGCCATTTTCGTCCACCACCACACCCCTATAAATACAAGACAGACATTACCCATCAACAAACACACATTGCTTATACATAAGAGATTGCCTATCAAAGTTCCACACACAAGAAGCTGCCTCAGAAAACACACCAAATTATCAAAATCTTCACAAAGTTGTCAAAATCGAAACAATCTTTGCAGGCCTCCTCAATCCAAAACAAGCATTCCACTTACTCCCTGAAGGTTCTATGAGACGTTTCTAAGCATTAGGCAGATCCAACGCACGCAGGAGCATCACTCACACAATCCCTATGTTGGTAACTTATCTTGGATCTCAAACTCGTTTAACCTTTAATCTAAGTCTCTTTCGATTGCATATTCATGTTATTATCATTATTTATGAATGTTTTAATGTAATTCATGTGAGTTTCAGTGCCCAAAACACAAAATTCCATTGCCAGGGCATTTGAAATAGGTTCCTTCGAATCTCAGGATTCATGGTGTTTCAGGACAAAATAGCTTCAGATTTGGACTCAGGGGTTCGAGTTAGGTGGGGGTTCTAATTAAGGGGAAAGACCTGGGTTCGACACCCAGGCCATGCATTTTGTTTTTTTCTAACAATTGTATTCCAGGTCCCAGGCTTGCAGGTCTAACGTGCACACCATGCACAACGTGGTCAACACCAGTAGATCCCATCAATCTAGATCTAGTACCCTCAACGTGCAGTCTATCATGCACTTTCGACAACCTCCCTCGTTAGATTTAAAGTTAGAGTTATCTCTACAAGGATATACCCACAAAATTATCTCTACAAAGTTTGATTCATCTAATCCCCAGCCAGAGTTTCAGTCTCTAGAAAACCTATCCCCAGTTGAGTTGGTCTCAAGAAGAATCCTCGAGGAGCTATGCCAAAAGAAAACACCTCCCTAATAGTTCTTCAAATATTCTCTTCAACAAGGTTTATTTCCCCAACAAACTATAGATTTCCCAGCTTGAGTTTACCTCTCAGACTATTACAAATTAAGGGACCACAACCCCTAATCCCTAGTGAAGTCATCAACAGAGTCAGTGTTATCTCTGAAAGTTACTGCAAAGCCTGGACCCGACCAGATAACGATTTAAAAGCTCCTCTTCCCAGTAGAGTTTGCTACTATCCCTAGCAAGTTTGTGTGAAACCTGGAATCCGACCAGATAACAGCTAACCTTCAAGATATAATTTCCCAGTAGAGAAATGGACAACTAAAACTCCTGAACTCTTTTCCCCAAATAGGAATCAACATTCCCCACAGAGTCTTCTCATGCAGAAGCCAAGATTCCCCAACAGAGTTCTCCTCAAACAACAAAACAGGAATCCCCAGTGGAAACATTCTAAAACAAGGTTTGAAGGTGTACATACTCTTCATCCCCAACAACAGTCCGAGATTTAATTTCCCAAGGCTCACTAGCATTTGTCAAGGTTTTATCTTTCTAGACAAAGATACACTTCAACAACATCTCGCATTTCATACATTATATCATATGCATACAAAACACATATAGCGCAATCTCATTCATTTTAAGAACACCATGCATTTCATACATCATGACATTGCATACGGATAACTCTTTACCTTTTTAGGAAAAGATCAATCAAGACCTCTTCTGGTTAAATTTATATCTTCCAGTTAAAGACAGGCGTATCAAAGACCTCTTCTGGTTAGATTTATTTCTTCTAGTTAAAGACAGGCAAATCAAAGTCCTCTTCTGGTTATATTTATTTCTTCCAATTAAAGACAGGCGAGTCAAAGACCTCTTCTGGTTAGATTTATTTCTTCCAGTTAAAGGCAGGCGAACAAAGACCTCTTCTGGTTATATTTATTTCTTCCAGTTAAAGACAGGCGAATAAAAGACCTCTTCTGGTTAGATTTATTTCTTCCAGTTGAAGACAGGCGAATCAAAACCTCTTCTGGTTAGATTTATTTCTTCCAGTTAAAGACAGGCGAACAAAGACCTCTTCTGGTTAGATTTATTTCTTCCAGTTAAAGACAGGCGAATCAAAGAGCTTTTCTGGTTAGATTTATTTCTTCCAGTTAAAGACAGGCGAACAAAGACCTCTTCCGGTTAGATTTATTTCTTCCAGTTAAAGACAGGCGAACAAAGACCTCTTCTGGTTAGATTTATTTCTTCTAGTTAAAGACAGGCAAACAAAGACCTCTTCTGGATAGATTTATTTCTTCCAGTTAAAGACAAGCGAATCAAAGACCTCTTATGGTTAGATTTATTTCGTCCAGTTAAAGACAGGACAACCATCTATAAAGCAGATTGAGGATTAACTCTCGAAACAAGCCGGGGAAACTATCTTTCTTTCAAATAGGTCAGAGATTAATTCCTGAAACAAGCCATGGCAACTATCTCTACGACCAACAAAAAATAAGTTCCAGATTATTACCTGAAATAAGACAGGACAACTATCTGTGAGCGACTGATTGCAGATTAACACCTAAAGCAAGAGAGGGCAACTATCTACACGGCCAACTGAAGCAGCCCTACCCAGGTTCCTTTTCATACATTTTCAAATGAAGTTTCACACAGACTTATCCTGAAGGAGCCTCCTGAAATAGCCCTACCCAGGCTCCTTCTCATACATTTTCAAATGAAGTTTTACATGGACTCATCCTGAAGCAGCCCTACCCAGGCTCCTTCTCTCATATCTCCAGATGCAGCTTCACACGGGTTCATCCTGATGTAATCTTACACGAATTCCATCTAATACATTTCCAAACACGGCTTAACACGGGTCTAATCCAGCATATCATTCAGATTAGATCAACCAAAGATTTATTCTGATATTTCTTCCAATCTCTATCAACAATCACCTTGGATGGCATCTATAAGCCCATCTCTGACCACTCTCCATCATCTCTCCAAATGGAATCTTTAAGCCCATTCCCTACATAATCAACAGACACATAGTCGAGTTCAAATTTCTGGGCACTCTAGTGTTCAATCATCTTCTACCTTCAAGCTACAAACGACAACGTGCCATACTCGCTTTTCAGGTTTAAGAAGATTGAACAGGGGCAACTGTTGTACCCTAAAATTTTCCCTCTTTTTTCTCAAGACATTTTCTCACAAGGATTTTCAAAAGCTCAAGTTTGCACAAGTACAAAGCAGACAAATAAGGGCAAAGCAGATAAAAATGTTTTTTTTTGACAAAATTGAAGAAAAGCAAGCCTGCTTCGATTCATACTAGCTTCAACTGGGCATTGCTTCGATTCATACTAGCTTCGATTAGGCATCTAGGCTTCCTTCAAACAAGCTTGATTCATCCTTCGACTGGGGATCTGGTCCCCTTCGAGCAAGCTTTGATACCAAGCTTCATTTGGGCATATGGCCTCCTACAAGCTTGCTTCGATTTACAAAGCAGTGGCTTCCTGCAGGCTTGCTTTAACTCAGAAAGCAGTGGCCTCCTGCATACTTGCTTCGATTCACAAAGCAATAGCCTCTTGCATGCTTGCTTCGATCCATAAAGCAATGGTTATTGTGATGCGGTGGGATAACTGACTTGATTGTTTTGCGTTTTATCGCAAATGTTGCGGTTAGCAAGAGTCGCCACCGACTTTTCTTTTATCCAAAAGGAAAGGTAAAAAAGCACAGGAAAGACCTTTGAGATTGTTTCTTGAGTTCGGGGGGTAGATTATGAAAAGGAAGGTATTAGCACCCTTTTCATCCATGGTTTTCCATGGGCTCTTAGTTACTTGCTAGATCACTTGCTTTTGTTTGAAATTGTGCTTTGTGTGGTTTTTGAAAGTATTTTGTAAAGAGGCCATCGTTTAGGCAATCTTTGTAATGATTCTCGTTCGTAAGAATGTATACAAAGATGTTTGATCTTTTGAAAAATGTTTTCAAGTTTTATAAGATGTTTTGAATGTGTATGTGATTGTTTTGAAAATAGCAAGGATGTTTGTTTTGAAATGGAGCAAGTAACTAAAAGCAATCTACCTACTCAAATGTCTTTCTTGTTCATTTTCTTTTCCTTTGATATTGTTGTCTTACCATTGATTTGGTAAGCAACCCTATCTTTGGATGTAAACGGGACGGGCGTGGATCATCGTATAGCCATGATTAGCAATGTTGCAAAGTATCTTGGCTTTTTTGAGGGACTGAGATCATTTGGTAAGGCAACTTCGAATAGCGTCATCGAGGGACTATGATCTTGTATTTTTTTGTTTTGCTAAGATACCTTACATGCGTAATATGACCATTTTTGTATAAGGCAACCAAGTGGGATAACCCTAGGGGTATTTTGTGTGCAAGTGTGTCATTTTCATACTTGATTTTGTCTTGAATTAGGGTTTTCTATTTGATTAGTTTTCATCTTCCCATACAAACCCTAATTACTAGCATATTATGTAAAAGCGATAAATTGCGAAATTAAAAATTACTACGCTATTACAACCAAATTGAATATGTACAAATATTGGAATAAATAATATACAAGATGAATTAAATATGCAAAGATATGTAAATGCAAAGAAGATTTTTTGTTTGGTTTTCATGTGAAAAAGTTTTAACCTAAACCTAACTAGAAAAGTAAGCAAATCAAGATTAACTTTAAATTAATTAAGGAGAGGAATTATTTAAGAAAAGGTTTTTGAATAAACCCTAATTCTATTTATTTAAAAGAAAATAAGTTTCTTTATGAAAAAAAGTATTTTTTTCTATTTTTTGTCTTGAAAATAATATATGGCATTATGAGGTATTTTTGGTCCCTTTTTTTATATCAAAATAAATATGTTTAATGGGTGTGAAGAAAAATAAATATTTAAACTAGTTATAATTTAATTTTACAAATTTAATTAATAAAAATGGATAATATATAACTAAATAAAAAATATTTTTGTGAGAAAAATAAAATAAAATAAGCTAAATTATAAATCTATCATTTTTATATATTTTTTATGATTTTTAATATTAAGAAAATTAAAATGAAAGTAAAATAAATAAATAAAATTATTGGACCAGGGGTGTTAAAAGTAAGCAGGAGGTAGGATGTTAGAAAAAAAACATAAGGCCCATGCGCTGCAAAGCAACAAAAAAAAAAGGAAAAATATGAGAAAATTGCAAAAGGCAGCGTGCTGAGGCTCGAACCCATGACCTATAACATTTTTGCGCGCTGCCTTACCACTGGGGTGGCTGTACATCCGTTTATATAAACAAAAGCACAAATATATATTAGAAAATTCCTCCTAAAGGCAACTTCATCTTCATCCTTGAGCCATGGCCGGACCACCTGTATCTCTCTCATTTCTCCATAAAAATGGAAAGTCCAAACATGAAAATTTGGTGTTTCTTCCCACGAGTTCAACCATATAATTTATGTAAACTAAAAGTCAAAGATCAAAGCTAATTTTACTTGCCCTAATTTGAAACCTAATTTTTATAGAAATTTCAAATCCAAAATTTTCTATACACAGTTAATATAAATGAAAACTATGAACATGGTTAGCTTTAGGGCAAGGATATCTACATTTTGCTTTCACAAATCAGGACCAAATGATGCTTGTATGAAGAGATAAAAGTTTGAGTTTTTACCTCTTTCAGTTGGGATCGTGAATGGAGTTTGAGCAAGCTTTGAGAAGACCTGAGGATCTGTTTAGCTTGCCTGAACCTCCCTGAGTGTATTCCAATCCTTACTTTGTCTTGAAAGTCCCTGAATCTCCCTACTCAAGTCAACCTGCAAGCTTGATATTTGAAAATGGTGGATGGAGGAGGAGGAGTTACAGTGAGGGAACGGGGGTCTGGATCACTTAGATATGAAGTATATTAAGTGTTTAGGTGGTTAAAACTCAAAACGCATGAGTGGTTTTGGAGATGGCTGTGTAAGGTTCAAAAATTTCAAGCTATGGCAGATTTTGAGTTGCAGAGTGTTTGGGAGTGTTTTGGAGTCTTAGAATTCGTGTGTTATGTTGAAATACATTTGTGTATATGTATGAAAATGGTTAGAGATCAACTCCACTCAAGGTTTCTGAGTTATAGCCTTTTGGCTTTATAACTTGCTTTTGAAGAAAAGTGAGGAGACAAGTCTCTAAGTGTGGTACAAGCATGATCTAAGTTGGTAGAGGCTTTAGGCAAGTTGATTTTGGTTTTGACTTTGCTTGTGTGCAGAGAAAACAATTGAGAGGCTCAAGGAGTTGAAAATTGCAAAAGTAATGCTTTATCAAAATGGAAATGGCAACTTTGTGCCAAAAATGGAATTGTAACTTGGATAAATGCTCAAGTGTTTGGATTAAAGCTCTAGCAGCTGAGTAAACATTTAATTATGGAGTGAGAAACAAGTTTGAGGCCTGCAAAGCAAATATTATGAAGTCTAGGCTTGGATTTAAATTTTTGTTCATCATAAAATGGCTTGAAATCAAAGTGATAAATCACCAACTTCATCTCTTTGATTCTCCCTACTCAGGAATGATCTCAAGGAGTTATTGGACATTTTGGAAATCTTGCAATGTTCTCTACAACTCATCTTTGAATTGCTTTATAAAATTCCATTTGGAACTATGTGAAAAAATGGCATGAAGTTAGGTCAAAAACCTGCCTAACTAGGGCAAAATTTCACTAAGTTATTTTAGTTCATGAGCATGTATTCACAAAATTGTATCTTGAGATCCAACCATTTTTAGGAGAAATTTTATAAATAAAAGTTGTTGATTTCATGGAGATCTACAACTTTCATGTTGGAAGTTTCTTTTGAATCATCTTGCATCATGGTGAAAATTTGGCTCAAAGTTGAGAAAAAATAAGAAATTTTCTATACTTAGAAAAATTTCTAAGTTAAGAAATTTCAACTTTTCAAAACAAAATCGTAAATCCTTGATTTCTTGATGAACAAGTTTCATATTTTGACATACTTTGATGAATTATGACCTTTGGCACTTGACTTTGACTAAAAAGTCAAAGTTTGACTTTTCAGTATACAATTAACTTTTGATCAGTTGACTGAAAAATTCATCTGTCAATCCAAAGGATTTGCAATATTTTGAACCATGCCATTAGGTAAAAATGATGCAATTGAACTCTTTAGATTATTCCTTAAACCAATTAACCATTTTCTAGGTCAAAAATCAGAAATTGCCCCTTCTCAATCAAAACCCTAATTTTGACCATTTTGCCCTTTTGAAGATTTGATCAAATTTCTTGAGGAATTGTGGTCCAAACTTGATAAAATGATACATATGAGTCTAAGATGTTGATGTGGATAAAAAATTATGAAGTTTGACTGTAAATTGGCTATGGTTGACTTTTCCCCCAATACAGCTGATTTTTAGGTCAACTGTTCAATTGACTGATCAAAAGTGTGATTCAAGACTTGAAACTTGACATGAGTAATCTTAAGGGTCCATAATGATCCTTGTAAGTCATATTAAGAATTGATAGTCCAAAAATCCTTGTGCAAACTCAAACCCTACTTTTGGTCATCAGTGCATGAGGAGGTGTCTTGAGCTGGTCAAACCCTAATGCAGTCTTGAGTCCAAGAGATCTTGTGAGAAAATTCTTGATAAGTGAGAGGGCAAATTTTGGGGTACAACAATTATCTTCATACAAGCTTCGTTTGGATAATGTTTTCCTTCGAAGCAACCTGTTTCGATTGACAAGGCAATGACTCCCCTCATGCTTCGATTCCACCCTTAAACCCTTCAACATACACTATGACATACAACTGGCGCATTCGAAGAACATGCCAAAAGGCCCATTCGAAGAACATGAAGTTGTTGTATTTGAAGGACACACATATGGTCCAATCGAAGGACATAAATTTGTCCCCTTCGAAGGACACACAATTGGTCCATTCAAAGGACACACAATTGGTGTTTTGTCTTTTAATGAGTCTGGTCAAAAACAGTCTGCTGAGAAATAGTCCTGCACCAAGCTGCCACAACACTCCAAAACTACTGCAAAGAAGTCCTGCTATACTGCTTCCATATTTGCACCAAATTAGCATACAAAAACTGCACCTCAAAGGCTACGAAGACAGCATACTTAATTTGTTCAAATCTCATTTGTTTCCCCCCCTCAAATCTCAGCCAAACTCTTCTATAAATAAGATGTTCCACAACACATCTAAGGGTGGATTTTTGGTGGCGAGAGAGAAATTTGTTAGCAAGGCAAAGAGAGGAGAAAACACTTAAACGTTCTCCAAACCCAGAGTAAAAAAACCCAACAATTTGTTTCTTTCTTTCGAATCCAGCACTAAAGACCACACCTTTGTCTTTGTTCCTTTGAATCCAGAATCAAAGAAACACAACTCTACTTTTCTTGACTTTTGAATCTAGTCAAAGAAACACAAACACTTGTTGATCTCCCTTCGAATCCCAGAGCATCCAGGGTAATCACTCAAGGTCTAGAAGCATCAACTTCAGATTCAAGGTAAGTCATCCTGACTTTAACCCTTTCGTTTCAAGCATGTAAATAACATTTGTTTATTTTTCATTTCTATCCTTTCTATTGTTTGCTTTTCTTGTCCAAGTATATGTTAGAGACTAACTTGTACAGACCCAAACGAAAGAAAAAAGTTTTTGTGAATCGAAGCCTTAGGCTTCACCCCTTACTGCTTCACAGTTACAAATATAAAAAGAAGGAGGTGTGTGTTGTACCCCAAAATTTGCCCTGTCTTTTCCACAAGAAATCACAGCTTCGGGCTTTTCCTGATTTTTCATATTGGCTCAAGAATCGGTCAAACAGACTTTTCTCGTCAGTCAGACAAAATTAGGGTTCCCATTGATTTAGAATCAGTTCAAGCAGATTGTTAGGGTTTGGTTGAGTTTGGCTCAGGGTTTGATCAGGCAGACGCTTCTTTGACAATAAATCAAGAATTAGGGTTTTGCACGCGCATTTTCAGAAGAATTTGAATCCACAGTGTATTAATTGGCTGTTACACTGCTTTGATGCCTGCTCAAGATTTCAGTTTTGTTTCTCAAAAAAACTGAACCTCTAGGTTAGAAGCTGAGGCTTCTGGTTGAAAATTTGCAGTGTTTGGTTTAATCAGTAAAGGGAAAGGCATATGGACATTTGTTTGATTAACTGTGCATTGCTTATGTTTAATTGGGACGCCGGGTTTATTATTGATTAATGCGAAGTTGCAAGACTACAATGTTTATTATTTATTTTATCTAAGTTAAAATAATTGGGATTTACTTCCAGTTATTTTAATTCAAGAAAACTTAAATAATTAAATAAACAGTGAAATAAAAGAGATATCTGACAAAAAGACTTTTATTTATTTTTAATTATTGGTACAAGTGTTATTTAAATACAAGTAATTTTTACAAGTATTTATAATAATATTTATTACAATGATTAAAAGTAAAATAAAATTACATCCTAAAGTTTCCTAAGTCTTCATCTTTTACTGATGCTCCCCATTGCCCAACTGATATTTACCTGCAAAAAGAGAAGAAAGAAGTCAACACAGATGAATTTAAAAAGGGCAGACAGTTAATCATAAAAAACTCATCATTAAAAGTGATTGGCCGGAATCAGTTTGTTCGCCCTCTCTGCAAATCGCAAGAAAACTCTTGGTTCACAAAGAGGGAAAGGGAAATATGCTTGCAAATATATGAAATGCACAAAGCTACTGAATATGCCAAATACAAAGCTGCACAGTTCAAAATTCCAAACCAAGTCACAGGTAGCAAACTGAATATGCCAAAACAAGTTACAAAGTTCAAATTGAACAAACAGCATAAGTGCAAACAGCCAAGTTACAGTTACAAAGGCAAACTAAGCTGTCAAAGGCAAACTGAATGTCAAAACAAACTGTCTAAAGGCTGTCAAAGAGATATCAACAAGTACACAAAAGATATGCAGGAAATCTGGAAAAGAAAAAAGTACACAGAGCAAAGCTAACAATGCAAGCAAACTTATTTCAAATTCATCATTTTCCAGGCCAAACGCTTTTTCAGAGTAAGTACAGTCTAAAGCAATAAAAATGCTTTTTATCTGTGGAGAGAGAAAGAGAGAAAGAAATGGAGAGGCTTACAGGCAGGCTTAAGAGATATAAAACAAACATTATCTTAACACTGTAAAGGAGGCAGAACCACATAGAAAGAAATAACAAAGCTTGTAACCTCCAAACTGTGTCAAAAACTTCAAGCCTGTAGCCTCAAACCACAAACAAACAGCTTGCCTCAAGCCTTAACCTGCATAAATCTCAAACAAAATTCCAAACGGTCTCAAGCCTGTCTCAAGCCCACAAGCCTAAAAGAAAACTGTCAAACTACACAAAGCTTGCTTCAAGCCAAAGCCAAACCTGTTTCAAACACAGAACCATAAGCTCCAAACTTACAAACTGATACAAGCCTTAAAGCCTGTGCATTTTCAAAAGCTTCAAACTGTTTCAATCTGCTAAAAAACCAGATACAAGCCTTAAAGCCTGTAAACATCAAGCCTGAAGCCTAAACCTTAAGCCTGTCAAAACCAAAGCCATACAAACCAGTTTCAAGCAAACCTCAAGCCTGTAACTTGCAAGCCTGCCTCTAGCCCTGTCAAAAACAAATCTTTGTCCAAAATCCAAAAGTCCAAATATCAAACAAATCCCAAGCGCCCTCAGAATCAAGTTTATCACAGGGTCAAACAAATAAGCATATCAAAAGCATATCAGATTCAACATTATCATCATCATTGATAAAAAGCCAACTCAGAATCAAAGCCAAAAGAGAGAGGAAAAGCAAATTTCAGAGTTATCATCATCAAACTCAGAAGCAACAAACCAATCTAAACTCTCAGAACTGAGTTCATCATCGAGTAAAAAAGCCATAAGTATAAGCAATCAGAAGCAAGCGTTCAGATAGGAAAGGAGTTTCAGAAGAAGGAGCCTTAGGGTTTTCAGAGAAGCAATACTCATCATAAAACTATCTAACAAAAGCAAGATACAAATACCAGGGATTCAGTAAGCTAGCATCATACTCCCTCGCCTTGGCCACCGGGGACGCCTCCTGTCCGTTTCTCCGCCTCTTCTCCAAAAGCCCACAAAGATAGTATTTTTCCCTTTCCTTTTTCTGCTTCGTACCTCACACCACATGAATATCAAAGGTCAGGACATGAAAAAGACAAGATATGCAAGATAAGAACGAAAAAACCCTAAAAATGCATTAAGACCGAAATTACTACCTTTTTTCATCATTGCCTGAATGACCATGAAGAAGAGGAGGACGAAGGTTGCATCCGACGGCTGAGGCGAGTGGTTCGTTCAGAGGCTTGGCTCAAGACGGATGAAGAGAACGACGATGAAGAAGAAGATGATAGCGCCGCTCCAACGCTGTAAACCCTCGTTCTGGACAAAGCAAAACAAACCCTAGAACAAATTGCCAAACGCACGCGTTTTGGGCCTGTCCCCAACAGAAACCCTTAGGCCCAACCTTTTGGCGCCTTACACCCCCCTTCCTTTTTCTTACCCTTTTTTTGTTTTGGTTATTTTGTTTTCCTGGGCCAAGAACCTCTTCTAAGGCCCATATAGCTTTTTATATTTTTTAACTCAGCACTTTTTAAATTTTTATAACCTAATTCCTTTTTTGTTGTTAAGTAATATGTTAAGTTTTTTTCATGTAAAAATATTACTAATACTTTTTATTACAATTTAAAATACATAAATATAGGTTATTAGGTTTAAATAATTTTCTTGTATATAAAACATTAAAAGATACATAAATAATTAGTTTGTTTTGAGTTAAATACTTTTTCTTTAAAATCCTTTTTGTTTATATAACATTAACTAAAATGTATAAATGTTAGTTCTCTCTAAACTTAAAACATTTTTCTTTTCTTTTCACTAAAACATTTGTTTATACATAATCAACAAAAACCCAAAGATAAATAAAATACTTAATAATATATTAGGTTAACATTTTTTATCACTTGTAAATAATCACATACACTTTCACAAATACTTTTGATACATTGCTTTTATTCTTATACATTGCTACATTTTACATTGATAATGCGATTCGATTTGGTTATAAATATTATTTGGACACTACTATCCTGATAAGACTCATCCCCATTTGCAAATATTTGTACCCCCATTCCCGGATACTTATTTGTAATAGCTTAGACTTTAAATTCCCGCAATATATCGCTTTCTATATACTGTATAGTAATTAGGGTTTGTATACGAAGATTCAAAATCAACCGCTAGATAACCTAATACAAGACAAATGCATGACAATCAATACACAATTCACACTTGCACCCCTAGGGTAATCCCGCTTGTTGCCTTAAAAAATGGGCCATGTTGCATGTTGAGTGTCTTTGGCAAAACAAGAACAAATCAAATGATCATAGTCCCTCGATGACGCTTTCTCAAGTTGCCTAAAAAATGATCAAGTCCCTTAAAGAAATATTGCCAAAGACACTTGGCACTATTGCATTCATGGTCTAAACGATGACCCGCGCCCGTCCTGTTAACATCCTAACACAAGATTGTCCACCAAATACAATGGTGGAACAATACTGTTAAAAGGGTTAAAACATGAGAAAAATCTTTGAGTAAATTTAGGGGTAGACAACTCTTAGTTACTTGATCAAACTTGCAAAACACACTTGCCTACTTTCAAAACACACTTCACAAACACAACTTCCAAAACAACTTTCAAAAACATTGAAACATCTTTTCAAAAAGACAAACACGTTTGTAAAACATTCGAGTAAAGAATTGTTACAACGGTTGCCTAGACAAGGCATCTTTTTCAAAACATTTTCAAAAACACACACCACCATTTCAAGCAATTGAAAATCAAAGGCAAGTGATCTAAAACAAGTAACTAAGAGCCCATGGATAACCATGGATGAAAAGGGTGCTAGCACCTTCCCTTTTCATAATCTACCCCCCGAACCCACGAAAACATCTCAAAGGTTTTTCCTGTGCTTTTTAACCTTTCCTTTAGGATAAAATAAAAAGTCGGTGGTGACTCTTGCTAAACCGAACAAGTGCGAATACAAACGCAAAACCTCAAGTCAGTTCTCCCACCGTATCACAGAACTGGCGACTCTGCTGGGGATTGATTCAAAAGTGGGGTTACCTTAGGGTTTTAGATCACCCATACATACTTGCTTTGATTGCTTTGATTGCTTTACTTTTTGGGTCCTTGTTTGGGTTTGTTGTAAATCCTACACCCGGATTTGTGGGCACCTTTTTAGGTAAATAGCAATAAAACTGTGAGGGAACTGTGTGGGGTATACCGACATGGTTGAAGCAGTAAGCTATGTTAGTGTGACATATTTGTGAGTACCGGTAACCCTTGAGTTCAATCAAGGAGAGTACGGGGCCGCTGAGTGATGTCATGAAGCACTAACGAACTCTTAGAACCTTAATTGACCATCTTAGCCTTTTTAGGGGTAGTGAGATGACCGACTTTGGTGCAGTCCGAAGTTGGTAGATACTCGATACTACACTCATTGAGGGTTGTTTTCTTGGAATATTTTGGTCGCCAGTTAAGTGGCTAAACCAAAACAATGAACACAGAAAACAATCCAATGATATTGAGCTCCTTAGAACCCAGCTTCTATTTTAGGACAGGATGAGCCAACTAACTTCAAGAGGGTACTTACCTACAAACCCCATGCAAGCCTAAACCTAAGGACTTGTTTGCTTTGTGTGAATATGATTGCATGTATATACACTTACTTGCTTTTGCATACATGTACATAACATCATAACATCATACCATAGCATTTTCAATAACTATTTCAAGGATCTCGAGGGTCTTTTGATGCAGGGTTACGTTGAACCAGACGTCTACCAAAGGGAAAGAGGTTTCTCCTCTATACAAATGCCATCGAAGATCAAGTGCAACAACTTGAATCAGGGGCTATGACCCACTTGACATGGTGAGCTTGATTCTCGTGGAAAGACATCCACCGGTGCAAAGTTCTCCAATCAAAGATCGAAGTTCAACCTCTAACATTTTCTTGTGTTTACCCCGAGAGATCCTTGAAAACATGCATTCACATATCATGCATTACATCATAACAATTTTTCCTTTTCAGGTTTCTTTACTCTCCTACTGTTTATTTCAGTAGAGATGGCTCTAGAGAGGACTGTCAAAGATATCCAGGACCAAAATGCTCAACTTCAAGAAATGTTCTTGAACCTATCTCTGGGGCAAGAAGAAGTGAAAGCTCTCCTCACAAGGGGCTTGGTCCAGGGGAATTCAAGCAATGACAGGAGTGATCAGTTGGAGGAACTGCAGTTCGAGCTGGCAACAATGAGGATCCAGATGATGGGACAACTGGTGGGCCAGATGGCTCTCATCCAGGACTTGGCTCAAAGACAAGAGGAGCTCAGAGTTCTCGTCAACCAACTGCTTCGGGACAACCAAGTGGAGCAAACATCTGAGGTTGAAGAGCAAGTCACCATTCAACCCCCTTTGAGACAAGAAGACAAAGGAAAGGCTCCTCTACTTGCTTCAGGGTCACAAGCCCAGCGACAACCGCGTCAACGTCAACGGGGTAATCAGCGTAAGCAAAATACGTCGGGAAGACAGTTCACTGAGACTGACATACCGTCATCTCTAATACTGGAACACTTGTTGGAGGTCAATCTGACTGCTTTGAGGGATCCTATTCGGAAGCCCAATACCTTCGCTCCTAGCTATCATCCCGACGCATTTTGTGTATACCACTCCTATAGTCCGGGACATGACACCGACGACAGTTGGGCCTTGAAGAACAAGATTCAAGATCTAATTGACATTGGAGTGCTGAGATTCATGCCCGATGGAGAGATGAAAATATTCCGTTAAGGATTTCTCCACCTAAATTGACAAGGCTCGAACTAAGAGACTTTTGTTTCATTTGAACTTTCAAGTTGTAATCTCTTTGTTATTCAAACAATTATCTATTAATGTCAAACTTTGTTTCATTAATGCATTGCATATGTTTGTCTTGAATTCATCCATTCATTTTCACTACTCTTATGTTTTCTTTATGATATTTAACTCTTGATAAAAAGCTGCAAGCCTTTAGAGGGAGGATGACGAAACAATACCATATTCTCATACAGTATGCTTTTGAACAGACCTTGCTGATGATGTACATGCATTTCTTTCAATTCCCAAACACTGGAGTTATAAGGAAGATAATCCCTAGTCAACCCCTTCGATCCAAAGAAGTAGGAGTTTTCTGTTCTAAACAAATTGAAACCTTTGATTTAAACCTGGGGCAGGGTAGTCTCTCAGTTAATTCAAAAAAAAAGATGCGCATTGAAGTCGCAAACTCTCAGTTCGTAATACAACGAACGACATCAAAAAAGAAAGACATTCCTTTGGAATCAAAAGACAGTGATGGTTCCCTATCTCATAGGCAGTCAATCTCTCAAAAGAGAAAAGCCTAGTGAGCCAAAACCTACAAAGGAGGCTTAAGAAAGCTGGGGCATCCCGCTGACTGTAATCTCGAAAACAGGAACAGTCAGGCAAAAGTTAGAGATAATAAAGCAAAAGAAAGAGGTCATTACAAATCCTCAACAACATGAAAAATGTCGCAAAATGACTGCCTTTCAAAATCCAACTTGTGTGAACCATCACCAAAAAAAAAGTCGTTCCAAATTTGAATAGAGTTCGACGCACAATTAACTGAGTCTAGGATTAAAGGACATCACGAAGAGCGGGTGGGTAAAAATATACTTTGAGCCTTTATCCTTTGTTTCTTAAACCGTGAACCAAGCCACGTTACAACCTTTTAAAAGCCCTAATTGAAGCATGGGTTAGTTCAAAAGCATACTGTTACAAAAGGTATCCTGACTCCTGTAAGGCTTTGCTCTAAATCTTGTGTTGAATTTGTCATATAAAAAGTTTTCTGCTAAAAAATGCATTTTCTCAAAACTTCGAGACAAACATAAACTTTGCATTACTTGAATATCACTGTTTGCATTTGGCTATTTGTTTGACAGCAGAGAAATTCACACAATGAATATCCGATGAACGAAAGCTCTCTCAGTGAAAAAAATCACTTCAAGAAGGATGACACTTCCATTGACAAATCTCCTATCAACAAGGGGGCGTGACATGTCACTATCCAGTTAACCTGGGGCAGTCCAGTCAAGATTTCAACAAATCTTTCAAAGTTCAATTAACCTGGGGCAGTCCAGTCAAAATTTCAACAAATCTCTCAAAGTTCAGTGAACTTGGGGCAAGTCTCCTTCATCATCACTTGGGGAATTCGAATGTCAAAAGTGTTCAACAATTCCTTCATCACCTGTTGGAAGATACAGTTTCAGATACGCTCCAAACACGGTAGACATTCTGTCACTCATTCAGATCCAAGTTACAGTTTCAGATACACTCCAGACACGGAAGTCATTCTGCTACTCATACAGATCTCAACTCCAAGATACAGTTTCAGATACGCTCCAAACACGGTAGCCATTCTGTCACTCATTCAGATCCCAGTTACAGTTTCAGATACACTCCAGACACGGAAGTTATTCTGCTACTCATACAGATCTCAACTCCAAGATACAGTTTCAGATACGCTCGAAACACGGTAGCCATTCTGTCACTCATTCAGATCCCAGTTACAGTATCAGACTACCGCGAAGCCTGGATTACGACTAGATAGTGGTATCTCCCAAGAGCGAGCTATGAAGCCCGGATTCGACCGGATAGTAGTTTAATCCCCAACTAGTTATTGTGAAGCCTGGATTATGACCAGATAGCAATACAAGTTTCTGTGAAAGCCTGGAGATCGACTAGATAACAGTTAATTGTTAACAGAATGAAGAATCTCATCCTTAAAACATCAGAAGATTGGTATACTCCCAGTTTCTGACCGTTAACAGAATGAAGATTCTCATCACCTCAGAAGATTGGTATACTCACAATTTCTGACCCTCAAGAATGAAGACTCTCATCCTTAAAACCTCAGAAGATTGGTATACTCCCAGTTTCTGACCATTAACAGAATGAAGATTCTCATCACCTCAGAAGATTGGTATACTCCCAGTTTCTGACCGTTAACAGAATGAAGACTCTCATCCTTAAAACCTCAGAAGATTGGTATACTCCCAGCTTCTGACCGTTAACAGAATGAATATTCTCATCACCTCAGAAGATTGGTATACTCCCAGTTTCTGACCGTTAACAGAATGAAGATTCTCATCACCTCAGAAGATGGGTATACTCCCAATTTCTGACCCTCAAGAATGAAGATTCTCATCCTTAAAACCTCAGAAGATGGGTATACTCCCAATTTGTGACCCTCAAGAATGAAGATTCTCATCCTTAAAACCTCAGAAGATTGGTATACTCCCAATTTCTGACCGTTAACAGAATGAAGATTCTCATCACCTCAGAAGATTGGTATACTCCCAATTTCTGACCCTCAAGAATGAAGACTCTCATCCTTAAAACCTCAGAAGATTGGTATACTCCCAGTTTCTGACTGTTAACAGAATGAAGATTCTCATCCTTAAAACCTTAGAAGATTGGTATACTCCCAATTTCTTACTCCTAACAGAATGAAGATTCTCATTCTCAAAGTGGCGTATAACCCAAGTTCCAGATTAATACCTGTAGAAAGCCAGGAAAATATCTGTGGACGACTGATTGTAGATCAACACGTGTAACAAGCCAGGAAAACTATCTACATGAAGAGATTGAAGAGTAATACCTGAAACAAGCCAGGAAGCCTTTCTTTCTCAAGTCAGAGATCAATACCTGAAACCAGCCAGGACAGTATCTCCTTGACCAACCTTTCCAAGTTCTGGATTAATACCTGTAGCAAGCCAGGAAAATATCTGTGGACGACTGATTGTAGATTAATACCTGAAACCAGCCAGGAAAAATATCTACATGAAGAGATTGAAGATTAATACATGTAACAAGCCAGGAAAACTATCTTTCTTTCTCAAAGTCAGATATTAATACCTGAAACCAGCTAGGACAACCATCTCACCGACCAACCTTTTCAAAATCCCAGATCAATACCTGCAACAATCAAAAGATTCTTACAATCCCCAGCGGAGCTAAAACTTCCAACTATCAATCCCCAAGCAGAATGAAGACTCTCATTCTCAGTTCCTCACAGGATATTCAGATATTCCCCAGTGAAAATCTCCTCAAGACAGGAATCCCCAGTAGATTGGCATACCACCCAAGCTCTTGATTCCCCAACAGCGGTCCCAGGACTTCTCATTTTCAACGATCAAAAGATTCTTGCAATCCCCTGCAGCAGTCAAGGATTCACATTCCCCGGCAGCAGTCAAGATTCTATTATCTCCGTCTATCCAGGATTCATCTATCCTCAGCAAGACATATCATCAACTTACATGCGCATCCATCACATTCATATCATAAACATTGATGAAGTACAATTCATTACATCATGACATTGCATACAACTAATTCTTTACCTTTTCAGGAAAGGTCAATCAGTAGACAAAGATCATCATCTTCCGAGATTCCTTCTAGAGATAGTTCAGATGTGACCCAGACATGGCGACATTCTGATACTTATTCCAGATTCCTTCCAGAGAATAGTTCAGATGTGACCCAGACATGGCGACATTCTGATACTTATTCCAGATTCCTTCCAGAGACATTTCAGATGTGACCCAGACATGGCGACATTCTGATACTTATTCCAGATTCCTTCCAGAGACAGTTCAAATGTGACCCAGACATGGCGACATTCTGATACTTATTCCAGATTCCAAGACTTCTGAAAATAGTTTACGGATTCTCCAAACACGGATGTTAATCTATCGCTTGTTCAGACTCAACTTTTGAAAATAGTTTACGGACGCTTCCCAACATGGATGCTGCTCTATCGCTTATTCAATTTCAAGACTTCTGAAAACAGTTTACGGGTTCTCCAAACACGGATGTTAACCTATCGCTTGTTCAGATTCTCCATTTCTGAAAACAGTTTACGGACGCTTCCCAACATGGATGCTGATCTATTGCTTATTCATCTCCAAGACCTCTGAAAACAGTTTACGGGTTCTCTAGAGACGGATGTTAACCTATCGCTTGTTCAGATTCAAGACTTCTGAAAACAGTTTACGGATTCTCCAAACACGGATGTTAATCTATCGCTTGTTCAGATGCAACTACTGAAAATAGTTTACAGATGAGTCCAAACATGGGTGTCAATCTATTGCTTATTCAGACCCCCAGTTCAAAGATATTCCAAAACATGGATACCTTTCTGATACTCATCCACTCACCAACGACATACAGTTCAACAAACATTCTTCGATGGCATCTACAAGCCCATCTCCAACAAGATACAATCACCTTCAGATGGCATCTCTAAGCCCATCCTCCTACCAGCAATTTCCAGATGGCATCTCTAAGCCCATCCCCCTGTCACATCTCCAGATGGCATCTTTAAGCCCATTCCCTCAAAATCATGCTTTGACGAGTGCAAATTTTTTTGGGCACTCTAGTGTCCAATCTCCTTTTACCTTCGAGTCGCGAACGGCAAACTTGCCAATCTAACTCTTCAGGTTCAAGAAGATTGAACAGGGGCAACTGTTGTACCCCAAAATTTGCCCTCTCTTTTCCACAAGAAATCACAGCTTCGGGCTTTTCCTGATTTTTCAGATTGACTCAAGAATCGGTCAAACAGACTTTTCTCGTCAGTCAGAAAAAATTAGGGTTTCCATTGATTTAGAATCAGTTCAAGCAGATTGTTAGGGTTTGGTTGAGTTTGGCTCAGGGTTTGATCAGGCAGACGCTTCTTTGACAATAAATCAAGAATTAGGGTTTTGCACGCGCATTTTCAGAAGAATTTGAATCCACAGTGTATTAATTGGTTGTTACACTGCTTTGACGCCTGCTCAAGATTTCAGTTTTGTTTCTCAAAAAAACTGAACCTCTAGGTTAGAAGCTGAGGCTTCTGGTTGAAAATTTGCAGTGTTTGGTTTAATCAGTAAAGGGAAAGGCATATGGACGTTTGTTTGATTAACTGTGCATTGCTTATGTTTAATTGGGACGCCGGGTTTATTATTGATTAATGCGAAGTTGCAAGACTACAGTGTTTATTATTTATTTTATCCAAGTTAAAATAATTGGGATTTACTTCCAGTTATTTTAACTCAAGAAAACTTAAATAATTAAATAAACAGTGAAATAAAAGAGATATCTGACAAAAAGACTTTTATTTATTTTTAATTATTGGTACAAGTGTTATTTAAATACAAGTAATTTTTACAAGTATTTATAATAATATTTATTACAATGATTAAAAGTAAAATAAAATTACATCCTAAAGTTTCCTAAGTCTTCATCTTCTACTGATGCTCCCCATTGCCCAACTGATATTTACCTGCAAAAAGAGAAGAAAGAAGTCAACACAGATGAATTTAAAAAGGGCAGACAGTTAATCATAAAAAACTCATCATTAAAAGTGATTGGCCGGAATCAGTTTGTTCGCCCTCTCTGCAAATCGCAAGAAAACTCTTGGTTCACAAAGAGGGAAAGGGAAATATGCTTGCAAATATATGAAATGCACAAAGCTACTGAATATGCCAAATACAAAGCTGCACAGTTCAAAATTCCAAACCAAGTCACAGGTAGCAAACTGAATATGCCAAAACAAGTTACAAAGTTCAAATTGAACAAACAGCATAAGTGCAAACAGCCAAGTTACAGTTACAAAGGCAAACTAAGCTGTCAAAGGCAAACTGAATGTCAAAACAAACTGTCTAAAGGCTGTCAAAGAGATATCAACAAGTACACAAAAGATATGCAGGAAATCTGGAAAAGAAAAAAGTACACAGAGCAAAGCTAACAATGCAAGCAAACTTATTTCAAATTCATCATTTTCCAGGCCAAATGCTTTTTCAGAGTAAGTACAGTCTAAAGCAATAAAAAATGCTTTTTATCTGTGGAGAGAGAAAGAGAGAAAGAAATGGAGAGGCTTACAGGCAGGCTTAAGAGATATAAAATAAACATTATCTTAACACTGTAAAGGAGGCAAAACCACATAGAAAGAAATAACAAAGCTTGTAACCTCCAAACTGTGTCAAAAACTTCAAGCCTGTAGCCTCAAACCACAAACAAACAACTTGCCTCAAGCCTTAACCTGCATAAATCTCAAACAAAATTCCAAACGGTCTCAAGCCTGTCTCAAGCCCACAAGCCTAAAAGAAAACTGTCAAACTACACAAAGCTTGCTTCAAGCCAAAGTCAAACCTGTTTCAAACACAGAACCATAAGCTCCAAACTTACAAACTGATACAAGCCTTAAAGCCCGTGCATTTTCAAAAGCTTCAAACTGTTTCAACCTGCTAAAAAACCAGATACAAGCCTTAAAGCCTGTAAAAATCAAGCTTGAAGCCTAAACCTTAAGCCTGTCAAAACCAAAGCCATACAAACCAGTTTCAAGCAAACCTCAAGCCTGTAACTTGCAAGCCTGCCTCTAGCCCTGTCAAAAACAAATCTTTGTCCAAAATCCAAAAGTCCAAATATCAAACAAATCCCAAGCGCCCTCAGAATCAAGTTCATCACAGGGTCAAACAAATAAGCATATCAAAAGCATCTCAGATTCAACATTATCATCATCATCATCATTGATAAAAAGCCAACTCAGAATCAAAGCCAAAAGAGAGAGGAAAAGCAAATTTCAGAGTTATCATCATCAAACTCAGAAGCAACAAACCAATCCAAACTCTTAGAACTGAGTTCATCATCGAGTAAAAAAGCCAGAAGTATAAGCAATTAGAAGCAAGCGTTCAGATAGGAAAGGAGTTTCAGAAGAAGGAGCCTTAGGGTTTTTAGAGAAGCAATACTCATCATAAAACTATCTAACAAAAGCAAGATACAAATACCAGGGAGTCAGTAAGCTAGCATCATACTCCCCCGCCTTGGCCACCGTGGATGCCTCTTGTCCGTTTCTCCGCCTCTTCTCCAAAAGCCCACAAAGGTAGTATTTTTCCCTTTCCTTTTTCTGCTTCGCACCTCACACCACACGAATATCAAAGGTCAGGACATGAAAAAGACAAGATATGCAAGATAAGAACGAAAAAACCCTAAAAATGCGTTAAGACCGAAATTACTACCTTTTTTCATCATTGCCTGAATGACCATGAAGAAGAGGAGGACGGAGGTTGCGTCCGACGGCTGAGGCGAGTGGTTCGTTCAGAGGCTTGGCTCAAGACGAATGAAGAGAACGACGAAGAAGAAGAAGATGAGAGCGCCGCTCCAACGGTGTAAACCCTCGTTCTGGACAAAGCAAAACAAACCCTAGAACAAATTGCCAAACGCACGCGTTTTGGGCCTGTCCCCAACAGAAACCCTTAGGCCCAACCTTCTGGCGCCTTACACCCCCTTCCTTTTTCTTACCCTTTTTTGTTTTGGTTATTTTGTTTTCCTGGGCCAAGAACCTCTTCTAAGGCCCATATAGCTTTTTATATTTTTTAAATCAGCACTTTTTAACATTTTTCTTTTCTTTTCACTAAAACATTTGTTTATACATAATCAACAAAAACCCAAAGATAAATAAAATACTTAATAATATATTAGGTTAACATTTTTTATCACTTGTAAATAATCACATACACTTTCACAAATACTTTTGATACATTGCTTTTATTCTTATACATTGCTACATTTTACATTGAGAATGCGATTCAATTTGGTTGTAAATATTATTTGGACACTACTATCCTGATAAGACTCATCCCCATTTGTAAATATTTGTACCCCCATTCCCGGATACTTATTTGTAATAGCTTAGACTTTAAATTCCCGCAATTTATCGCTTTCTATATACCGTATAGTAATTAGGGTTTGTATGCGAAGATTCAAAATCAACCGCTAGATAACCTAATACAAGAAAAATGTATGACAATCAATACACAATTCACACTTGCACCCCTAGGGTAATACCGCTTGTTGCCTTCAAAAATGGGCCATGTTGCATGTTGAGTGTCTTTGGCAAAATAAGAACAAATCAAATGAGCATAGTCCCTCGATGACGCTTTCTCAAGTTGCCTAAAAAATGATCAAGTCCCTCAAAGAAACATTGAGAAAGACACTTGGCACTATTGCATTCATGGTCTAAACGATGACTCGCGCCCGTCCCGTTAACATCCTAACACAAGATTGTCCACCAAATACAATGGTGGAACAATACTGTTAAAAGGGTTAAAACATGAGAAAAATCTTTTAGTAAATTTAGGGGTAGACAACTATTAGTTACTTGATCAAACTTGCAAAACACACTTGCCTACTTTCAAAACACACTTCACAAACACACCTTCCGAAACAACTTTCAAAAACATTGAAACATCTTTTCAAAAAGACAAACACCTTTGTAAAACATTAGAGTAAAGAATTGTTACAACGGTTGCCTAGACAAGGCATCTTTTTCAAAACATTTTCAAAAACACACACCACCATTTCAAGCAATTGAAAATCAAAGGCAAGTGATCTAAAACAAGTAACTAAGAGCCCATGGATAACCATGGATGAAAAGGGTGCTAGCACCTTCCCTTTTTCATAATCTACCCCCCGAATCCACAAAAACATCTCAAAGGTTTTTCCTGTGCTTTTTAACCTTTCCTTTAGGATAAAATAAAAAGTCGGTGGCGACTCTTGCTAAACCAAACAAGTGCGAATACAAACGCAAAACCTCAAGTCAGTTCTCCCACCGTATCATAGTGTGAATCGAAGGTTACAGACTTCGATACACACTGGTTACATGCCCTAATCGAAAGAAGGAAAAAGTGTGGGAATCGAAAGACACATCCTTCGATCCAGGATGTTCTTTTCTTTCTCTCTTTTACACTATTTTTGTCTTTATACTTTATATATATTTACATTTTCTTGCTATTCAATATGGTTGTAATAATTAGGACTTTTATTGCTTTTCAACCCCCATTTGTAAACTTGTATACCCCATCCCCCAAAAACATGTAATAGCGTAGGACATTTATTTTTCTGCAATTTACTGCTTTATATAAAATGCTAGTAATTAGGGCGTGTATGGCAAGATAAAACCAACAAGTAGACAACCCTAAATTCAAGACAAAAATGCATGCAATCAAACACACTTGCACACGTGCACCTCTAGGGTAATCTCTACTTGTTGCCTCAGAAACTAGTCATATCCCTCAAATATGGGCGTTTTAGCAAAGACCCTCGATAAAAAGATCGTAGTCCCTCGATGTTGCCTTCGGTAAACGATCTAGTCCCTAACAAAAATTGCTAAAACGTCTCATAGGTTGCCTTCTATGACTATACAATTGACCCACGCCCGTCCCTTCACATCCAACGATGGGGCTTCCTACCAATCAATTGTAAGATAGAAACATCTAAAGGAGGAAGAAAAGAACAAAGACCTTTTGAGTAGGTAGGACGCTCGTAGTTGCTTGCTTAAAAATAAAACCATCTTCCACACACACACTTTCAAAACATCTTGAAAAACACACATCTCTTTGAACTATTTTCAAAATCAACACTTTGTATGCATTCTTATAGAGATGAGAATCATTACAAAGTTTGCCGTAACTAAGGAATTTTCAAAATATTTTCAAACTGACACCACAAAGCACATTTTCAAACAAAGCAAAAGTGATCTAGCAAGCAACTAAGAGCCCGTAGATAACTACGGATGAAAAGGATGCTAATACCTTCCATTTTCATAACCTACCCCCCGAACTCAAGAAAACATCTTTAAAGGTCTTTCTTGTTCTTTTCAACCTTTCCTTTATTGGATAAAAGAAAATTCGGTGGTTACTCTTGCTATTCGCAACAATTGCGATCAAATGCAAAGCAACCAAGTCAGTTCTCCCACCGTATTACAGAACTAGCGACTCTGCTGGGGAGATATTTAAAAGTGGGGTTACCTTAGGGTTAGATCACATTTATTTGCTTTCATTTTTTGACTTGCTTGCTTTACATTACGGTTCCTTGTTTGGGTTTGTTTTGATCCTACACCCGGATCTGGGGCACCTTTTAGGTAAGTAGTAATAGATTATGGAAACTATGCAGGGTATACCGACATGGTTGAAGCGATAACTACATTAGTGTGACACATTTGTTGGAACCGGTAGCCCTTGAGTAGTCAAGGAGAATACGGGGCTGCTGTGTGGTGTCATGAAGCACTAACTGACCTTAGAACCTTTAATTGAACAACTTGGCCATTAGGAAGTAATGAGATAGCCATATTTGGTTCTGACCGAAGATTGTTTGATACTCGATGCTAAGCTCATTGAGATCGGACTTTCGGTCGCTAATAAAGAGGCTTGTGTTGAAACAATGCCTGATGAAGAAAGATCAGTGATATTGAGATCCCCTAGAACCCGTTTACTTTCTAGGACAAGTTAAACCAACTAAACTTCAAGAGGGTACTTACCTATGAACTCCATGCAAGCCTAAACCTAAGGACTTGTCTGATTTGTGTTTATATGATTATTTGTACATAATAACTTGTTGCTTTGCATACTTGTACATAACATCATGATATCATACCATGACATTTTTCACTAACCATTTCAAGGATCTAGAAATTTATCTTTGTCTTGTTTTGTAGGACATGACTCCCACTCGCATAAATACTATCCAAGTCAACCTCGTAAGAGTGCCTCCTTAACTCAAGGAATTGGCATCAAGGGTCCCCAATGATTCTCCTTTCACCAAGAAATACGGCCGTCTCGTCAACTTGGTTACAACAAACTTTGAAGAGGATATGGTGAAAGTGCTATTCCAATTCTTTGACCCTTTTCACCATTGCTTTACTTTTCCTGATTACCAACTCGTGCCCACCATGGAAGAATTTTCTCAACTCTTAGGAATCCCTATCCTTGATCAACTACCCTTCAATGGTATTGAAAGAGACCCAATACCTGAGAAGATTGCTCGAGCTCTACATTTGCAACGATCTGACATTGTGGCCAATTGGGAAATGAGAAGTGGTGTCAAAGCGTTCCTAGCCAAGTTTTTGTTGGAAAAGCCCAATATTTTTGGGATGCTCTGGACCTGCAAGCCTTTGAAGAAGTATTGGATCTTCTCATCTATGGGATGGTTCTGTTTCCCAATTCGGACCAACTTATAGACGTGAGTGCAGTCAAAATCTTTCTATCTCGCAATCTGGTGCCCACTTTACTTGGGGATATCTTGCATTCTGTTCACACTCGCACCATGAAGAGAAGAGGACTTATTATGTGTTGCACTCCTTTGTTGGCTAGGTGGTTTATTTCGCACCTGCCCCGATCTGTTGTGAAGAATGAACAAGGCTTAAGATGGTCTAGTAGATTGGTGTCACTCACACATTCTGATATTTATTGGTGTGCTCGATCTATGGAGGAAATTACTATTATTGACCGTTGTGGGGAATTCCCTAATGTCCCTCTACTTGGCACTAGGGGAGGTATCACTTACAATCCTTGTTTGGCTCTGCAACAGTTTGGGTATGCTAGGAGGGATGTCCCTCATGATACACTTGTCAAAGGAATTGCATTTAACTATGAGAGCGATGTCCAAGGTTATCGTCAGATATTCATACGAGCTTGGGGCATGGTGTGATTGGTGGATCTGGAACTGACTGTTTAACGCTGGTTCGCGAAATATCACGGAAGCAAGAGTCGCCACCGTCTTTTATTTTCTCCAAATGGAAAGGACAAAAGCACAGAAAAATTCCTTAAAGAGATTGCTCTCGGTTCGGGAGGTAGGTTATAGAAAGGGAAGGTGTTAGCACCCTTTCTATCCATGGTTATCCATGGGCTCTTAGATACTTGCTCATTGTGTTTTCAAAAATGGTTTGTTTGCTTTTCAATGTGGGTTTTAAAAAGTTTCTTTGAAAATTTCAGTTCGACTCTTGTATCAGTCCTCAAGAGTGTTTGAAAAATTGCTTTCGAAAGCTTTTTGAAAAGGTGTCGGTGTGAAAAGTATTTTTGATTTGTTTTGAAATTTAGAGCAAGTATCTGGAGTCGTCTACCTACCCTAAGGAATTCGTCTGTGTAAATGTCCTTTTAAGTAGTGCCATCCCACCATTGAGAGGTAGGTAGCACCACTATTGGAGTTGTTCGGGTCAATTCGAGGTTCGGGACATGGTGATCACCGGAGCAATGGGAAGACACCTTAGAAGCTACCCTCATGCCAGGTTCCCGGATCATGAGGACTTACTAAGACATCCTCTACTCGACGATCACCTTTCGAGGCAAGGCAACAGTGAGGCGTACCCTAGGGGTGGTGTGTGATTTGTGTCGTTTTCATTTGCATTTATCTTGTCATGTTATTGGTGTTCTAACGCTTGTTTTTATTTTGTCCATACACTCTTTCATGCTTTGATTAACAATTAGGAATTGCGAGAAAAGTAAATTCTAAGCTATTACAAATGGCGCGGGTCCACATCGCCAAAATTAAACCAGGACCCGATTTGACAGGAAAATAAAGAATTAAAAGTAAAAGAAAATAAATTACAAGGCTTCGGGAGAGATACATAAATATTATACGAAAGAAGAAATAAATATGCGAATTGAAATTTAAATCGGAACGAGGGCGTTGACCCTTTTTGCAAAATTAAAATTACATGGAATTAATTAAAATTAAAAGAAAGAAAGAACTTGTTTTTTTGGTATTTTATGATTTTTTTAGGATTTTAAATGAAAAAGAATTAATTAAAATTAAAATAAGACGCAAACCCTAATTCTAATTATTTTTAATTTATTAAGAAAAATATTGAAGTTTTTAACCTAAATTAACCCTAATTTTTATATACAATTAATTACAAAAATAAATATTTAATTATTTAATTATTTATGAAAGAAAAATAAAAAGGATGAAAAATTATTAATTAAACCCTAATTCTAAGTTTTTTAGATTTTTATTAAAAGTATTTAAATTAAACCTAATTTATACTAAATTTAATTATATGCATTTATTTATGAAATATTAGAAATAAAAATATTTATTATTTTAATTCTTTTCTGATTTTTATGTGTTTTTTTTATATTTTGTGAAAATATTAATTTAAACAAATAATAATTAAAAGCAAATAGAAAATAAAATAAAAAATATTATGGCAAACCTAGGGGGGTTGTAGTCCCCAACATGGAGGTATAACCTAAGTAATCTGGCCCATTAACTGCAAAGCCTGGTGGACTTTTTTGAGTAACGTGTGGCACGTTTGACCAAGCTTATGGTGTTCCCCAGACCTGTTCCTTTGATTTGATTCCATTGGACGCGTGGACGTTGGATTCTGAGGGTGTATCATGGAACAATAACGTTGAACCTGCATATGATTGTTAATTGGAAAATAATATTGAGAAAGTGAAAACCTGGGGCTCGAACCCAGGTTATGGATGTTGCCAGCGTATGTGCCTTGCCACTGAACCAATTGTTTACTTTGTATATTATATGCATGAGAATCATTATAAGACAAAACGAACGCTAGTGGCCTAAATCAGAAAATCGCGCGCCAAGATTCAAAGCATCCAGTCATGGCTGGCCACGTACCTTTCTTCTTCATTGTGTTTTATTTTTCCTGAAACAATAACAAACTAGCAACGGTTTTGTAAACGTTGCCATAGGTAAGATACAAGAAAATAGCGAATGGCCCTGTGACGCTCATAAATTGAGCGCGAGGGTGGGTTTAAGATCGTCCAGACGCGCTTGTTTTAATGGTCAAGGTCCCAAGTCTCAATTTTTCCTTGGGTGAAAAGCCCCAAATTGTAACTCCTGCAACCCTAAAAAACGAACATGGTATTTTTGCACATAGCGCGTAATAATCCAATCAACGCATATGGTTAGCTTGCAAACTTTATTCTAAACACAAAAATAATAACAAAATGTGTTAACAATGCATGTATGATGAAGACTGATTCCGAAATTTTCTTCACCAACTTCCATGGTGATCTTACGTTTTCTTGAGTATGGGGCTTGGGGAATGATTGGAATATGTCCTGTAACCTTCAAGGAAGCTAATGGAATGGAAATCGTGGCTTGAAACCACCTGCAAGTTAGTTTTCAGAATTGAGTTTTTTAGACAAAATTTCAAGTTTGTGAATGAATCTCTAGCGCAACTTAATGATCCAAGGCATTAGGTTTTCGTTCAGGCTTATGTATAGAATAGATTAGGTCAACAAATTTGATCAAAATCTCTTGTATTCATGACTTTTGAGATTTGATTTCCAAGCATTATTTTTCAAATATTTTCCATGTGCTTTTGTTCAAGTCATGATCCAATCAATCCAAATCTTTCCATATTGAATCATGCACGAATTATTGAGTAGATTTCATGCAAAAAAAGATTGAAAAAGTTAGGCTAAATATTTTTCATGTATTTAATTTGATTTAAATGAATTATTATAAATAAAAATTCAAATAAATAAATAAAAAATGAAAAAAATACTTCCCTTTGGGCCAAGTGGTCGTGCACATGCCATGGATGATGAATTATGGAAGAAAAATGGGCCCATTAGCAATTTTAGGTCATTTGAATCAATGTTGACTTTTCAAAATATCCAAAAATTTCCCAACTTCCATAAGGCATAACTTGCTCAATTTTTAAGCTTTTATCATGTTCTTGGACATTTTGGAAAGGGCTTTGAGTCCTCTAACCAATGCCATTGGTACCATGTCATTTTGATTTACCAATCTCAAGTTATGGCCTTTGACTTAAAGTCCCTTTTTGTTGACTTTTGAAAATGACCTATAATGTTGAAATTGATAACTTTTTGTGAGAGCATTTCTTGGACTTGAAGTATGAAGATGAGTTGTAGGAAATGTCTTTCTCTTCAAAATGAGCTTTGGATTGAATTTTTCTGATAATCCATGTGAAAGTTATGCCCTGGTCAATTTACAGTTGACTTTTTCAGCTGTCCAAATAAGGAAACTTTTGCATCTTGATGATTTTTGAGCCAAATTTTGAGAATCATGATCAAGCATTGATCAAATGATGTTTGTGGCTTCAAAATGATATGTTGACCAAAAATTTGAACTTTTGACTGTCAAATGACCATTTTGCCCCTACAGTTGACTGTAGTGCAATTAGGGTTTTTGACTGTGCAATTTTGTGCTGAAAGTCTTGAAACTTGGTATGAGGATGCTTGACCATATTTGTAAGCATGTGAGACTTGATTGGACCTTTGAAAACTTCATTTTCTTGACCAGAACACAAACCCTAACTTTGACTGCTTAGGAGGCCCTTGAACTGTGCAATCCTTGGGGAATTTTGAAGCTTGACTTTGCAAATCTTTGAAGGATATGGGAGGGCAAATTTTGGGGTACAACACATGGTTAAAAAGGTTGATAGCAAGACGTTGGGACATAAAAACTCCATTCCTTTGGAGCCTTATCTCAAGTGGGTGCGAACTCGCACCTAAAACCTCATGATGCCTTACGAAGCCATACTACCTATCATCATGGAACCTGTTGCCGAAGGAGATGTTCAGTATACTATCCTTTATCCTAACATGCCTACTTCTCTTAAAGATTTGCAAAGAGCCTGGATTCAGCTGAAGGAAGAGTGAGACACCTTCGAAACCCATTTCTACGCAAGTCAAAACAAGGTTTTGGAGCTTACAAGGAAGCTTCATGAAGAGCTAAGTTTGAACTCCTACATTACACCGAAGAGGATGCGCTCGACCTTTTTGTCTTAGGAGTTTATTTTACTCATTGTAAGCCCAAGGGGCATGTTTGTAATCAATTTGAACTTATTAATGCAATTGATGTTTGTTCCTTTTGTCTAAACAAATTTAAATCTTCTAAAATCCTTGAAACATTGCATCCACATACCATGCATCATATCATGACAGGTTTTCCCCACACAAGTTTCTCATCTGCTTACTGTTTATTTCAGTAGAGATGGCTCTAGAATAGACTATCAAGGATCTTCAGACCCAAAATGATCAACTTCAAGAAATGTTCTTGAACCTATCCAAGGGGAAAGAATAAGTGAAATCACTCCTCACTAGGGGCATGACCGTGAAGAATCCTGAGAAAAACAAGGAATACCAGTTGGAACAGTTACAAACCGATATGGTAACAATGAGGATCCAGATGATGGGCAGATGGTGGGCCAGATGGATCTTATCCAAAACTTGGCTCAGGGACAAGAAGAGCTGAGAGTCCTCGTCAAAAATCTTCATCAAGATGGATACAACCATATGGGGAAAACAAGTAGAATTGGGGATCACATCATTGACCATCCTCCGATGAGACAAGAAGTTAGTTTGGTTGAGAGAACACCTTTCCAAATTACTACTACATCAAGAGCCCAATAAAAACCGCGCCAATAACAACAGGGTAATCGGTGTAAGCAGGATACATCCAATAGGCAATATACCAAACTCAACATGCCGATGTCGCAAGTCTTGTAACACATGTTGAATTTGAACTTGGTTACATTGAAGGATCCTCCTAGGAATCCTAATACTTCCACTCCTACTTACCATCCCAATGAAAGGTGTGCATATCACTCCAACAGTCCGGGGCATGATACTGATAGTTGCTGGACGTTGAAATACAAGATTCAAGACCTGATCGATGAATGAGAATTGGAATTCGCACAAGATGGTCAGATTGAATTTTTTTGTCCTCCCTCAAAGAAACACCCTCTGAAGTGACAAATTTAGGCGGAGAAATTTTTGCTCATTTGAATTTTCAATTGTAATTTCTTTTATTTGCTCGAACACTTATCTATTAATGTTAAACTTTGTTTCATTAATGCACCACATATGTTTGTTTTGAATTAACCTATTCATTTTCACTATATTCAAACTGTGTTTTCTTGTGATATTCAACTCTCGTTAAAAGTTGCAAACCTTTAGAGGGAGGATGACAAAAACAATACCATAATCTCATACAGTATGCTTTTGAACAGACCTTGCTGACGATATACAAGCGTTCTTTCAATTCCTAAACAATGGAGTTATAAGGAAGATAATCCCTAGTCAACCCCTTTGAGCCAAAGAAGTAGGAGTATTCTTTTTCACACAAATTGAAATCTTTAATCAAAACCTAGGGTAGGGTAGTTTCTCAGTTAATTCAAAAGCGCGTTCAGTCACAGGCTGTCACTTCACAACAAAAATAGCCTTCTGAATCAAAAGATGGTGATGGTTCCCCAAAAAATAGGCAGTCATTATCTCTCAAAAGAAAAGCCCACTAAGTCAAAACCTACGAAGGAGACTTAAGAAAAAAACTGGGGCATCCCGCTGTCTGTAATTCGAAAACAAGAGCAGTCAGAAAAAATTAGGGATAACAAATAAAAAAAAAAGAGGTCACTAAAAATCCTCGACAACATGAAAAAATCGTTATAAAATGACTGCCTTCTCAAACAAACTTAACTTATCCGAACCATCACAAAGACGTCATTCCATATTCAATGGGAGTTCAAATGCACAATTAATTGAGTTTAGGACTGGAGAAGATCATGGAGAACGGGTTGGGTATAAATACACCTTGAGCCTTATCCTTTGTTTCTTAAACCGTGAACCAGACCACGCTACAACCCTTCAAAAGTCCTAATTTAAGCATGGGTTAGTTCGAAAGCATAATGTTACAAAAGGTATCCCGACTTCTGTAAGGCTTTACTATAAATCCTGAGTTGAATTCAAATTCTTACAAATTTCTTTTATCTGCTAAAAATGAATTTTCAAAACTTCAAGACAAATATAAACTTTACATTACTTTGAATATCGCTGTTTGCATATAGCTAATTGTTTGACAACAGAGAAATTCACACGATGAATATCCAGTGGACAAAAAACTCTCTCAATAAACAGAATCACTTCAAATGGAAAAACACTTCCAATGACAAACCCTCCATAATCAAGGGGGATAACATGGTTATTTTCCAACATATTTGGGGAAGTCAAGTAAAGATTCCGAGAAATCTCTTGAGAAGTGCTGAATAACCAGGGGCAAATTTGCATCTGAATCACTTGGGGCATCGAGCGAGCACGTACAATCAAACAAAATTGTCTGGCAGCGCTACAACATTTACAAAGTCCCTTTCATAAGGAGACCCTCAGTGAAATCGCCTGAGCAATCTCTATAAGGATATCCCCACAGAATTATCTCTACAAAGTTAGATTCATCTAATCCCCGACCAGAGTTTCAGTCTCCAGAAAACCTCTCCCCAGCTGAGTTAGTCTCAAGAAGAATCCTCGAGGAGGTCTGCCAAAAGAAAACACCTCCCCAACAGTTCGTCAAATATACTCTTCAATAGGGTTTATTTCCCCAACAAACTATAGATTCCCCAACTTGAGTTTTCCTCTCAAACTATTACAAATTAAGGGACTGCAACCCCCGATCCCCAGTGAAGTCCTCAACAAAGTCAGTGTTATCTCTGAAAGTTACTGCAAAGCCTGAACCCGACCAGATAACGGTTCAAAAGCTCTTCTTCCCCAGTAGAGTTTGATACTATCCCCAGCAAGTTGGTGAGAAACCTGGAATCCGACCAGATAACAGCTAACCTTCAAGAGATAATTCCCCAATAGAGCAACTGACAACTAAAACTTCTGAACTCTTTTCCCCAAACAGGAATCAACATTCCCCAGAGTCTTCTCAAGCAGAAGCCAATATTCCCCAACAGAGTTCTCCTTAAATAACAAAATAGAAATCCCTAGCAGAAACATTCTAAAACAAGGTCTGAAGGTGTACATAGTCTTCATCCCCAACAACAGTCCGGGATTTAATTTCCCAAGGCTCACCAGCATTTGTCAAGGGTTTATCTTTCTAGACAAAGATACACTTCAACAACATCTCGCATTTCAAACGTCATAGCATATGCATACAAAACGCATATAGCATAATCTCATTCATTTTGAGAACACCATGCATTTCATACATCATGACATTGCATACGGATAATTCTTTACCTTTTCAGGAAAAGATCAATCAAGACCTCTTCTGGTTAGATTTATTTCTTCTAGTTAAATACAGGCGAATCAAATACCTCTTCTGGTTAGATTTATTTCTTCCAGTTAAAGACAGGCGAATCAAAGTCCTCTTTTGGTTAGATTTATTTCTTCCAGTTAAAGAAAGGCGAATCAAAGACCTCTTCTGGTTAGATTTATTTCTTCCAGTTAAATAAAAGCGAATAAATACCTCTTCTGGTTAGATTTATTTCTTCCAGTTAAAGACAAGTGAATCAAAGAACTCTTCTGGTTAGATTTATTTCTTCCAGTTAAAGACAGGCGAATCAAACACCTCTTCTGGTTAGATTTATTTCTTCCAGTTAAAGACAGGCGAACAAAGACCTCTTCTGGTTAGATTTATTTTTCCCAGTTAAAGACAGGCGAATCAAAGACCTCTTCTGGTTAGATTTATTTCTTCCAATTAAAGACAGGCGAACAAAGACCTCTTCTGATTAGATTTATTTCTTCCAGTTAAAGACAGGCGAACAAAGACCTTTTCTGGTTAGATTTATTTCTTCCAGTTAAAGACAGGCGAACAAAGACTTCTTCTAGCTAGATTTATTTCTTCTAGTTAAAGACAGGCGAATCAAAGACCTCTTCTGGTTAGATTTATTTCTTCCAGTTAAAGACAAGACAACCATCTACAAAGCAAATTGAGGATTAACTCCCAAAACAAGCCAGGAAAACTATCTTTCTTTCAAATAGGTCAGATTAATTCTTGAAACAAGCCAGGGCAACTATCTCTACGACCAACAAAAAACAAATTCCAGATTAATACCTGTCGTACCCCAAATTTGCCCTATCTCTTTTACCTTTTGTCTAGCCTTGGATTTTGCATTCCAGTTGCATCATTTTATTACTCAGTCATTTGCATATCCTGCATCTCATGGGATCAGGCGCTTTGGTTTGAAGTATTAGGGCTGCGCCCTCTTTATGTCTAATTTCGTTTTAAAGTTTTCTTATCAGGTGAAAGAGAATTCTTCTGGTTCCCGATTGACGGATCGTGGAATGAATTGTGTCGTCAGGTTACAAGGTTGGTTCTCTCTCAAATTTATCAGGGCCTGGATTAGAGTTTATTTCCCTATGGGTGTTGGTCAAGATGCTAGGGTTTCGAGTCTCTGGTTTCTAGGAAGATGTTTCTCTCGCCTGCCTCGAAGATGGCTCAAAGATCAGTGTGTTAGGTCAAGAATTTCATCTCCTCGCATTTCAAGTTTCTTCTTTAAGTCTCTAAGCCATTGAGTCGAGAATTTAAAGTTTGAATTGACAAATGTGGAGTCCGAGCACTTAAGGAAATGAGGTTAAAGGTTCATGATAATCAAGACACGTTTTTGTTACTTAAGTTACAAGTTATTGTGGGCTGAATATCAAAAGTTAGGTTTCTGGTCGAGAAGTGCAAGTATTGTTCAGGCATGATATGAAGATCAAGGTTTAAGCGACCGGTGTTTTGAGTTTATATTAACCAGTGGAATTAAATTCTTAAGCATTCATTTTGTTTGAGAGTTTGATTGGATTTTGAAAGATAAGGCGCGTGATTTGTTTGGAATACAAGTTATAACCATTATTCATTGATTTCTTGAGATTTAAGTTACAAAGTTAAGATGCGCATTCGAATTATTCAAGAGAGAATTTCAGAATTCAAGCAAGATTCAAGAGTTGTTTGATTTCCATACACAAAATTCATTCAAAATAAATTCATTCAAGCTTGTGTTCATTACATTTTTTGAGATGAGTTAAAGGCTTGGAATTACAAGTACAATTGCGGTTTACAAAACAAAAACAAAAAAAAAAGAATTGAATGTCTTGCTTCATCTTCAAGAAATTCATCCGCTCCTTGCTAGCTATGGCCTTTTCATCTTTTACCTTTTCCTCGATCATCCAATCCTCGGGTTCATGAAATAAGAAAAAGAAAAAGTTAGCAATCAACATATGAAAATAAATTCCAAACAAGGAAGCTCATCATTAGGGTTTGCATTTGGAATCAGTTAAAGAGGTATTTATTTTTAATCATGGACCATTTTTCTCCCAATTGAAAATCACAAAAAGCTTGTGCCTTTTGGTTCACAAAAAAGAAAAAAAAGAAGAAGATTGCAAATATTTTTTCAATACCGCTGCAAACAAAAAAAATAGCAAACATCAAATGCACAAAGCAAACTGTCCCACAAAAGCAGCTAAAGCAAGCGCATAAAACAGTCCAGCACAAGCAAACAATAACCACGCAAGTAGCAAGGCAACACAAAAGCAACAATGCACAAAACAGTACAGCAGCAAAGCCAAAACAAGCATAGCAGGCTAGCAAACAAGCAGCAAAATCAGCAAGTACAAAATAGCAATGATTCAATAATATAAAAGGCTAACAAATAGCTAAAACCTCAAGTGCTTTATCATTTTCCAAAAGAGGCAAACCTTTCAGAATTAATTATGTAAAAGCTAAAGCTTTACATCACAGAAATATAAAAAAGGAAAAGAAAAACCTGCATTAAATCTGGCCAAAACAGTCTAAAAAAACTGCTGTAACATTGCACAAAAATAGGCAAAGCAAACTGCATCAAAAAAGTAATAAAGCAGAGCAGTAAATATGTTCAAAACTCACCAATAATCCTTCCCTCCAATTTCCATCCTCATCTCACTATAAAAGCCACTTGAACACACAGTAAAGAGGAGGGGATTTCACCAAGAATCATCACCCGAAACATTGAAAAAGATACAGAAAAGATAATGTAAAAAAAACTCACCAAAAAATTACTTTTGAAACCAAAGAAACCCTACTGCTAAAACTCCTTCTGCAAGCTCACTTTACATAGACACCAGTATAAAAACACAAATGAAGAATCAAACCTTCATACCTCATGCATCCCTCAAGCCAAGCCTTGCATCACATTAGCTTTATAATAATATCCATTTGCAAAATAAACAAACTACCAAAAGCCACGACTTTGTTCCAAACAATACCTCTTCATTAAACCTTCCCACCTGCAAATTAAAACAACAACTCCTCAACTATACTTGCAAATGCACCAACATCAACTTTTCACTTAACTCCTTATCAGAACCTGTGATTAACAGAGAACACACTCGAAACTCCACAAAAGTATCAAAATCGTAACCTCTTTATCAAAGTAAGAAGAAGGAAGATCCGAACCTCACTTTCTCTTGAAGAACTCCATCGGAGAGGCTCCGGTAGGTAAAAATTTCTTCATCCCTTTGCATTTTATTTCATATTAACTTCTCTATTTTTTCCCATTACCTTAATTTGCTGTTGAAACTACATACTATTGATTATACATGATGTTTTCCATTCACCTTTTTTTTCCTTTCACCTGAGCAAGGCTGCGATAATCAGAGCGTAGAAATGAGTAATTAACCATTTTTCTTTATCTTTCATAAACAAAGAGTAAGGTTAAAGAGCAAATACTTTAAATAAAAATCATTTGAAAGGAAATCTTAAGTGTTGTTTGAGTAGTAACCTGAGAAAATACCGTTAGCATAGAAATAGTCCGAAACTGCATTTGTTATTGTTGCTTTTGAACCGCGAGAGGGAGCTTTTTATCGGTTGAGAAGTTGAATTCGATTGTTGCTGTTTTACGAACAAAGAGGGAGGAACAACCCTAAGCCATAGCAACAGAGGCATCTTTTGTTCCCAGAAGCTAAAACAGGGGTGAGGCCGAGAAAGTTTAAGGAGAGAACAATATCAAAAGAAATGATTGAATCTGAAATTGATCCCTTGACCTCTATCAAATAACTCCCTCTGTACATAAAATTTGCCACTTCTCCAACTTCATTACTCCCTCTCCATCTTCCTCGACACCTTTCTTCCGCCAATCCTTCCACACCATCATCTCTCTGTTATCCTCGATGGCACCCCTTCGTTCGCTCATCTTCCATGGTCTCCTTCTTCATCAGTCTTCCGACCGTTTCCTTCAATCTCCACCTCAGACATTCTCCGTGATTACAACCACACTACCACCTACTCCATGCAAACTTCTTCCTCTCTACCTTCACCTGCAAGAGCCAAACAACCATACTCCCTTTGTCACTTCCCTCTGCGCACTCAACATCAACAATCCTCTATCATTATCGAACACTGAAGCACCATCAACGAATCATCATCACCATTTCTGTTCAGCTTCTGCGATGCTACCATTATCTTTTCCGTGAATCCCTCTATTCGAGTCTATCTCAGCACCTCACTGTATCATGAATGTAATGTTAGCTCCTGAAGAAATGGACAGTTCAATGGTGCCCCCAATCTCCTAATGAATTAGGGTTTTTGAAATCTTTCCTTTCCCTTATCCAAACCGGGTCGGCCCAAGGTCCTTTTTGTGGCCCAATCCCATTATCCTCTCTCCTTCTATATTTCAATAAAGACGTGGTAATAACAAGAAGCAATACAGTTCAGTTGGTAAGATCCGTTTGCAGTAATAAAAAACAAGTTTGTTACAATTAACTTTTTTTAAAAAAACATACTATTAATCTTTCATTTAATTTTTATTTATTTATTTATTAAAGTATTTAAAATACATGTTATAAGTTAATCTCTTGTTTATATTTTTGTGATTCATTTACATGTTTTATAAATAAATTTTCTATTTTTATGTTGTTATTTTTGATTATTTAGATATAGGCTTTTATTTAATTTTTTTTTACTGTTTATAATTATCCAAATACATGCTTTTATTTAATCTTTTGCTGTTTATTTAAATATTAAAAATTGCATGCTAGTGTAAATTAGTCTTCTATTTAATTTTTATTATTATTCAATTGTCATCCTGATTAACTCTGTTTAAGTCTTTATATCTTCCGTCTGTCTCAAATTCAAGGGAAATATTTTGACTTTGTTAAACTTCACGTCATCAAACATGTCTCGTCTAATCGTGCGAATACCCTCCTTCCTCTTTTATTTGTTTATTATTTTTAAAACATAAGATAATTTCCCCAAAGATTCAATTTCCAAACTCACACCTTTTAGGTCCAAACTTCTACATTAGGTTGTCGCATCATCGAAATCTCATCCGCATCCACTTTTAGCCAAACAACTTCTCACTCACAAATCAAAAATCCAAAACATTTAATTATTAATCAAATTTATTCTAAAACTCTCAAAACACTCAACCAATTAAAACTCCCCCAAAGGGCATGTTATATCCGTTCTACCGCGATACCATCTGTGCCTATTGCTATGATGCGTGCGTTAACGTCGCCCACTAAAAACACAAACAAACCAACCATTTTCCAGAGGAACTACGGTGTTCTGATTCCATCATTGGATACCTAGGCAAAGGGTCGCGAAACCATCACAAACGCAATAATCAAAAACATCCATTTCCCTTTAAGCAAGCATAGTTGTAGATAAATACCCCCTTTAAGACAAACAAACAAAATGGATCCCGTTGAGTACAACAGATGTGAGGGGTGCTAATACCTTCCCCTCGCATAACCGACTCCCTTACCCTTTCTCTTGGTCGCAAGACCATCTTATCCATTCCCTTGTGGTTTTATCGATATTTCCCCTTCCTTCGGGATAAATAAAGTTCAGTGGCGGCTCTGTGTTTTCTGCCGGTGGCTTCAGCTGGCGACTCTGCTGGGGAGTTTTAGCGAGTCTCTCCTAGTTTTGTTTATTTGTCTTTTTGGGTGTTTATTTATTTGCTTTATCTTGATTTATTGTTTTATTTCTTTATTTATCTTATTCTTTTGTATATATTGCATATATTGTTGCTACTCACATATTTTGGATACATTGTGATGTTGGGTTTGGTGATTACTTTTGATAAGTCCTATACCCGGACTTGGGTTACACATAGGATTAGGATGGGCGGTATAGTCATGTTAACTTTGAGGGAGTAATCCCGAAGAAGGAGGCATGAAAATCCCCCACTCAGTGAAGGTCCCCTTGAAAGTAGTGATGTTTACCGAGTAATCAGGAAGACGTCATTGCTTTCGACCTGGGAGCTCGAGAATCTGAGGGCCGTAGAACCATTAACCCATCCTGTCCTTTTAGGTGTAATGCGGAGACTGTAACAGAGTAATCCGGAAGTAGTTGTCACGCGATATTGCACTCGGACGAGTTTTTCCTGCGAATATTACTGATTACCAAGTAATTGGGACGTCGGTAATATCCAAAGGAAGAGCGTAGACTTCGAGAACTCTTTAGAACCTTGTTCGGCAGGTGATAAACCCCTAGTACTTACCTCGTGGGTGGTTACTTTGACTCCATGCCTGTGACATCGAACTTTTGATCCTGTTACTTTCAGTCTGTGCAACAAACTATGCAATGGTTATCCAGAATATGTGGAACTGAGACTTCATGCCATAGCATACCATGCCATCATATCATCATGTATATATATCTCATATCTAGAGAAATCCAAAGACAAGTCTCGTCGATATAGATTTTCAAAAAAGGAAATTTTAAAAAGATAAACGAATCTTTGGGTCTCCTCAGAAATGAAGATAAAGCATTCATCCATACTACCATGCATTCATTTTTCACAACAAAAACTCATTGGGGTCCCCTTTCTCAGAATCCAGTAAACAGCAAAGACGACTCATCCACATCCTTACTGTACCAGAGGCAACCAGCAAAGGCTAATGGATCTTTTTGAAGAGAATCAGAATGCACTCCGTCGGGATATAGACACTATGGGTACTCGCATGGATCAACTCATGGAAACTCTTCATGCCGTGATCAAGGGTCAAGAAGAACTACACAAAAGTGTTGCTAAGCTTACTATTGCTGCTCCTTCCACTTCTTCTAATGGGAGAAATGACAATGCAAATGTTGAGACTCCTACCGATGCTCCTAGGAATGATGTCGATGATCATCATGATGTCATTGATCTCGATGAACCCCAAGTGAACCTTGCTGCCGGGGTTGCCGAAACTGCAAAAATGTGTCATGCTCTCGAAGAGCGACTTAGAGACATGTAGGGTATCAAGGCTTCCGGATTCAATACTGCTGCAATGTGGCTCGTGCCTGGGGTAGTTATTCCTCCCAAGTTCAAAGTCCCAGAGTTTGACAAATACAAAGGCACTTCTTTCCCAGAGACTCATCTCTGTTCCTATTGTCGTAAAATGGCAGCCTATGCTGAAAATGAACCATTACTCATGCATTTCTTTCAAGACAGCTTGACCGGGGCATCGTTGGATTGGTATATGCAATTGGAAATATCTCATGTCAGTACGTGGGGAGAGCTTGCTGACGCTTTTTTGAAACATTACCATTACAATACTACCATGGCTCCTAGCAGTACTCAACTCCAAGGGATGGTACAAAAATCTGAAGAGTCTTTCAAAGAGTACGCTCAGAGGTGGCGTGAACTAGCTGCAAGGGTCCAGCCTCCTCTCTTAGATCGTGATTTGACTTATTTGTTCATGGGCACCCTACAAGACCCATATCTCCAACATATACTCGGTAGTATTTCGACCTCCTTTTCGAACTTGGTTACCATCGGGGAATGTATTGAAGATGGCCTCAAGTCAGGAAAAATTCAAGGTACATCTAACGCTATCAATAGAAGTGACAAGAAACATTACTTTGGCCTCCTCAAGAAGAAAGAAGGAGAGACTAGTGCTACTATCAACAAAGGAAAGGCCCCGGTCCATCATCAAGATCAAGCTCTGCTCCGTCAAACATCGTTTGTTCATCCTAATGTTCCTCGAGCATGTGCTATAATCTCAGCTCAATAACTGCGGGCGACTCAGCATCAGTCAATCCATCATCAACATCAGTACACACAGAGACAACTGTATGTTCAATGAGCACGATCTGGGTCTTTTCATCCGAGTCATCGACCCCAGGGGCAACAAGGGCGAAAGAGGAAGAAAGTTATTGAAAGGAGGGTGGATCCCATTCCCATGTCTTGTGCTCAACTTCTCCCTCATTTTTTGGCCAATCAGTTGGTTCAACTGCGTGAACTGGGTCCAACACCAAATCCTCTCCCACGAGGGTATGATGTCAATGCTCGTTGCGAATTCCATTCAGGGGCTCCAGGCCATACAATTGAGAATTGTAGGGCATTAAAAAACAACGTTCAAGACCTCCTTAATGCCAAAGTTATCACGTTCACTCCAAAGGGTCTGATAATGGACTGAATCCCCTTGCTGAGATAGGTGTCAAGACTGCAAGAGCGTCTCCTCATTTGAGTCAGGGCTGAAGAAGTCTCCTGAGCATGGCAATTTCTAATTTCATTTGCATTATCATTTGTAACCTTTCTTGTTTTGTTCAGTACCCATTGTATGCAAAATTGTTTGTCTTTTTATATTGAATCACCGTGCATTGACTATGTTTGTCTTGAACTAATCCATTCGTATTCACTCATTTACATTTTGTTATTGTACTTGCTTTTGATGCTTAACTCTTTTTAATTTAAAGAAGAAAAAAATAACTCTTGAGGGAGGATGATGAAGATCTGATACTTAGATTCTCAAACGGTATGCTTTTGAATAAAACCTTGCTGACGATGTACATGCATTGTTTCAAATTCCCAAACACCGGAGTTATAAGGAAGATAGACCCTCGTCAACCCTTTCGAGCTTTGAAGTAGGAGTTTCTTTTACACAGAAAAACCATCAATTTTAACCCCGGGGCGGGTAGATTTCTGTTAGTCTGATCGAGCATCCATAACTCGTCAAAAGGGAGTTCTTAGGGATACAACAATGGTTATCCATCAAAGGGCTAGGAGAAGTCAACACCACAATGATAGACTGTCACCTACCATAAGCGTGCATCGAAGAGAACGATATCCTGATGGGTATCTCTTGCACAATCAGGAGGTCAACAAATGACAATACCATAATAATTATTCTTCATCTATCCGGGACTCAGCCAACCACAACCATTTCCAACCAATCGAAGATGGAGCAAAGATCAACAACTTGTTCAAAAAGAAAGAGACAAAAAGCCCCGTTAAGTCAAAACTTGAAAAAACAGGAGACTTAGGCAAAAGTCAGGGCATCCCGCTGGACTGCAACTTCAAAATCAAGAAATTTGTCCAGGAAAAATTAGGGAAAGCGAAATAAAAAAATAAAATAATAACCCTCAGCAAAGAACAAGATCGAGTGATCATACGCAAAGAAGCCAGTGATTGTCGGGTCTTAGAAACCCTTGTGGTTCCTTAATCATCACAAACTCTCTTCTCAGGAGACGAGTACTCGTATCGAGTTAACTAAACATAGGAATGGAGAACATCATGGAGAATGGGTGGGCACCAAATAACTTTGAGCCTTAAATCTTTTTATAAAACCATGAACCAGGCCACGTTATAACCCTTAAAAGTCCTAACTGAAGCATGGGTTTATTTGAAAGCAATACTGTAGCGAGAGTACGGTAACCTGACTCCTCGGAGATGTACTAAAATTTAATTTGGTAACACGTCACCTATTCATAAAAACAAAAAATTTGATGCTTCGACATCATTTCAATAAAAGTTTTTCGAACTTCAAGACAAGCATATAATTTGCATTAGAATCATCATTCTTAGACAAACATTCGTTGCATATAAATAAGTTTTTGAACATCAAGTAAGCTTGCATGATGAGCATCAATTGAAAACATGGTCATCTCGAAGGACGAATTGCTGCAGAAACTTGTCAAAAAACAAAGAATGATCTTATTCTGGGACATTCCCTCAAGCTGCCAATCAGAGGCTATCACGTCGATAAATCTCTTCCATATTTTTCCAGTCGATCAGAAGCAATCCTGTCGATAAATCTCTTTAAACTTCAAACTGGGGGAATCAGGCTGAGTAACCTATTCAAAATTTGTGCAACCTGGGGCAGTTACGTCGAGATTCGACAAATCTTTACGAGAATCCATGATCAGAGGAAGATTTTGGGGCATGCCACTTTGCGCCGTATTATGACACGAATCTTCTAGCATTCCACTCGAAGAGATCCTTGCAGACATGGGCATTCCTCCTCCCCTCTTATGGAGCTACTCAAGCAAATTCCTGTCATCCGTACAAATTCAATCAAGCTAAAAAGCATCATGACGTTCACTTTGGTTCAGTTAACGTCCTCAGAATCATCATCATTCCCTGCAGATGTTTAAACACGCAACTCCTTAGCAATGAAGTGAAATCGGGGCATCTGAAGACACAAATGTCCATTTCCTAATCCCCAAGTAGTTCGTGAAGTAAGGAAAGTCAGACGGGACCCCTTTCCTCCTTGGCAATAGATAAAACTTGGGGCATTTGATGAGATCCATGTCTCTATTCAGTCATTCACAAGCAGTCCAGCAGGTGAAGAAAGTCAGATCAAGCTACTCCTCCTCAACAAGATTTAATCCCCAGTGAACTCGACAAGGATATAACTCAATTCTCTCAGTTTTCAAGCACCAATCCATATTGGTATCTCAAGATGACGGACAACAAATCCCAATGAGTTTTGGCACTTTACATACAATAATCATCATGACCTACTGCATTGCATCCCCCAAACGCATAACATATCCATGGGTCATCATGTCACACCTCAAATGCATATGAAACCTGAGTCAGATCAATCCTAAACCAACAAAACATCCTCACAAAGAATTTCATCCTCATAATTCCCAGTTAACATCTGTTATTACATTACCAACTAAAATAAACCATGGTGCCAATACGTCTTACTCCCCCCCAACTCTCAATATTCATGTTTTCTTTACTAGGATCATAGGTCGCTCGTAGGTCTTACCCTCACGTTATCTTTTATAGGGTCGTAGGTCGCTCGTAGGTCTTATCCTCACGTTATCTTTGCTAGGGTCGTAGGTCACTCATAGGTCTTACCCTCACGTTATCTTTCATAGGGTCATAGGTCGCCCGTAGGTCTTACCCTCACATTATCTTTGCTAGGGTCGTAGGTCGCTCGTAGGTATTACCCTCATGTTTTCTTTGCTAGGGTTGTAGGTCGCTCGTAGGTCTTACCCTCACGTTGTCTTTGCTAGGGTCGTAGGTCACTCGTAGGTCTTACCCCCACATTATCTTTTATAGGGTCGTAGGTCGCTCGTAGGTCTTACCCTCACGTTATCTTTGCTAGGGTCGTAGGTCGCTCGTAGGTCTTACCCTCACGTTATCTTTGCTAGGGTCGTATGTCGCTCGTAGGTCTTACCCTCACGTTATCTTTCATAGGGTCATAGGTCGCTCGTAGGTCTTACCCTCATGTTATCTTTGCTAGGGTCATAGGTCGCTCGTAGGTCTTACGCTCATGTTATCTTTTCTAGGGTCGTAGGTCGCTCGTAGGTCTTACCCTCACGTTGTCTTTGCTAGGGTCGTAGGTTGCTCGTAGGTCTTACTCTCACGTTGTCTTTGCTAGGGTCGTAGGTCGCTCGTAGGTCTTACCCTTACGTTGTCTTTGCTAGGGTCGTAGGTCGCTCGTAGGTCTTACCCTCACGTTATCTTTGCTAGGGTCGTAGGTCGCTCGTAGGTCTTACCCTCACGTTATCTTTCATAGGGTCGCAGGTCGCTCGTAGGTCTTACCCTCACGTTATCTTTGCTAGGGTCGTAGGTCGCTCGTAGGTCTTACCCTCACGTTATCTTTCATAGGGTCATAGGTCGCTTGTAGGTCTTACCCTCACGTTATCTTTGCTAGGGTCGTAGGTCGCTCGTAGGTCTTACCCTCATGTTATCTTTCATAGGGTCATAGGTCGCTCGTAGGTCTTACCCTAACGTTATCTTTACTAGGGTCGTAGGTCGCTCATAGGTCTTGCCCTCATGTTATCTATTATAGGGTCGTAGGTCGCTCGTAGGTCTTACCCTCTCTTTACCTTTCTCTTGAGTCATAGATCATACGTCTATCTTACCCGTTGTCTTTACCTTTCTCTTGGGTCATAGATTATACGCCGATCTTTACCTTTCTTTTTGGGTCGTGAAATACCGCTTGATAGATTCTCTGTCGTCATCAAGTTCTACTCATTGCATTTAAGTTATCATTTTGTCGAGTAATTCTACTTTCAGTCATCACGACATCGTCAACCATATCCTTTCAGTCACTTTACCGCCCACTCCTTCAAAAACCTTGTATCAGCACCGTTACCCCAGTACGAGCTACCCTTTTTCAACCATGTTTTATCCATCATGACCAGTCCACCAGAAGACCAGTTTGTCTTTCCCCAAGCAGACATTCACACCAGTGAATAACACTCACACCATCTCTCCAGGGCAAATTTCGGGTCCTGGTATTTAATCATCTTCCACCTTGAACTTCCGAAAGGCTGACGCCAATCTCACATTCAGGTTTAAGACGATTAAATAGGGGAAACTATCGTACCCCAAATTTTCCCTATCTCTTTTACCTTTTGTCTAGCCTTGGATTTTGCATTCCAGTTGTATCATTTTATTACTCAGTCATTTGCATATCCCACATCTCATGGGATCAGGCGCTTTGGTTTGAAGTATTAGGGTTACGCCCTCTTTATGTCTAATTTCGTTTTAAAGTTTTCTTATCAGGTGAAAGAGAATTCTTCTGGTTCTCGATTGATGGATCATGGAATGAATTGTGTCGTCAGGTTACAAGGTTGGTTCTTGCTCAAATTTATCAGGGCCTGGATTAGAGTTTATTTCCCTATGGGTGTTGGTCAAGATGCTAGGGTTTCGAGTCTCTGGTTTCTGGGAAGATGTTTCTCTCGCCTGCCTCGAAGATGGCTCAAAGCTCAGTGCGTTAGGTCAAGAATTTCATCTCCTCGCATTTCAAGTTTCTTCTTTAAGTCTCTAAGCCATTGAGTCGAGAATTTGAAGTTTGAATTGACAAATGTGGAGTCCGAGCACTTCAGGAAATGAGGTTAAAGGTTTATGATAATCAAGACATGTTTTTGTTGCTTAAGTTATAAGTTATTGTGGGCTGAATATCAAAAGTTAGGTTTCTGGTCGAGAAGTGCAAGTATGGTTCAGGCATGATATGAAGATCAAGGTTTAAGCGATCGGTGTTTTGAGTTCGGATTAACCAGTGGAATTAAATTCTTAAGCATTCATTTTGTTTGAGAGTTTGATTGGATTTTGAAAGATAAGGTGCGTGATTTGTTTGGAATACAAGTTATAACCATTATTCATTGATTTCTTGATATTTAAGTTACAAAGTTAAGATGCGCATTCGAATTATTCAAGAGAGAATTTCAGAATTCAAGCAAGATTCAAGAGTTGTTTGATTTCCATACACAAAATTCATTCAAAATAAATTCGTTCAAGCTTGTGTTCATTACATTTTTTGAGACGAGTTACAAGGCTTGGAATTACAAGTACAATTGCGGTTTACAAAACAAAAAAAAAAAGAATTGAATGTCTTGCTTCATCTTCAAGAAATTCATCCGCTCCTTGCTAGCTATGGCCTTTTCATCTTTTACCCTTTCCTCGATCATCCAATCCTCGGGTTCATGAAATAAGAAAAATAAAAAGTTAGCAATCAACATATGAAAATAAATTCCAAACAAGGAAGCTCATCATTAGGGTTTGCATTTGGAATCAGTTAAAGAGGTATTTATTTTTAATCATGGACCATTTTTCTCCCAATTGCAAATCACAAAAAGCTTGTGCCTTTTGGTTCACAAAAAAGAAAAAAAAGAAGAAGATTGCAAATATTTTTTCAATACCGCTGCAAACAAAAAAAATAGCAAACATCAAATGCACAAAGCAAACTGTCCCACAAAAGCAGCTAAAGCAAGCGCACAAAACAGTCCAGCACAAGTAAACAATAACCACGCAAGTAGCAAGGCAGCACAAAAGCAACAGCGCACAAAATAGTACAGCAACAAAGCCAAAACAAGCATAGCAGGCTAGCAAACAAGCAGCAAAATCAGCAAGTACAAAATATCAATGATTCAATAATATAAAAGGCTAACAAATAGCCAAAACCTCAAGTGCTTCATCATTTTCCAAAAGAGGCAAACCCTTCTGAATTAATTATGTAAAAGCCAAAGCTTTACATCACAGAAATATAAAAGAGGAAAATAAAAACCTGCATTAAATCTGCCCAAAACAGTCCAAAAAAACTGTTGTAACATTGCACAAAAATAGGCAAAGCAAACTGCATCAAAAAAGTAACAAAGCAGAGTAGCAAATATGTTCAAAACTCACCAATAATCCTTCCCTCCAATTCCCATCCTCATCTCACTATAAAATCCACTTGAACACACAGTAAAGAGGAGGGGATTTCACCAAGAATCATCACCCGAAACATTGAAAAAGATACAGAAAAGATAATGTAAAAAAAACTCACTGAAAAATTACTTTTGAAACCAAAGAAACCCTGCTGCTAAAACTCCTTCCGCAAGCTCACTTTACATAGACACCAGTATAAAAACACAAATGAAGAATCAAACCTTCATACCTCATGCATCCCTCAAGCCAAGCCTTGCATCAAAGTAGCTCTATAATAATCTCCATTTGCAAAATAAACAAACTACCAAAAGCTTCACGATGTTGTTCCAAACAATACCTCTTCATTAAACCTTTCCACCTAAAAATCAAAACAACAACTCCTCAACTATACCTGCAAATGCATCAGCATCAACTTTTCACTTAACTCCTTATCAAAACCTGTGATTAACAGAGAACACACTCGAAACTCCACAGAAGTATCAAAATCGTTACCACTTTATCAAAGGAAGAAGAATGAAGATCTGGACCTCACTTTCTCTTGAAGAAATCCATCAGGGAGGCTCCGGTAGGTAAAAATTTCTTCATCCCTTCGCATTTTATTTCATATTAACTTCTCTATTTTTGCCCATTACCATAATTTGCTATTGAAACTACATACTATTGATTATACATGATGTTTTCCATTCACCTTTTTTCCCTTTCACCCGAGCAAGGCTGTGATAATCAGAGCGTAGAAATGAGTAAGCAACAATTTTTTTTAAATCTTTCATAAACAAAGAGTAAGGTTAAAGAGCAAATACTTTAAATAAAAATCGTTTGAAAGGAAATCTTAAGTGTTGTTTAAGTAGTAACCTGAGAAAATACCGTTAGCATAGAAATAGATCGAAACTGCATTTTTTATTGTTGCTTTTGAACCCCGAGAGGGATCTTTTTATCGGTTGAGAAGTTGAATTCGATTGTTGCTGTTTTACGAACAAAGAGGGAGGAACAACCCTAAGCCATAGCAACAGAGGAATCTTTTGTTCCTAGAAGCTAAAACAGGGGTGAGGCCGAGAAAGTTTAAGGAGAGAACAATATCAAAAGAAACGATTGAATCTGAAATTGATCCCTTGACCTCTATCAAATAACTCCCTCTGTACATAAAATTTGCCGCTTCTCCAACTTCATTACTCCCTCTCCATCTTTCTCGACACCTTTCTTCCGCCAATCCTTCCGCACCATCATCTCTCTGTTAACCTCGATGGTACCCCTTCATTCGCTCATCTTCCATGGTCTCGTTCTTCATCAGTCTTCCGACCGTTTCCTTCAATCTCCACCTCAGACGCTCTCCGCGATTACAACCACACTGCCACCCACTCCATGCAAACTCCTTCCTCTCTACCTTCACCAGCAGGAGCCAAACAACCATACTCCCTTTGTCACTTCCCTCCGCACACTCAACATCAACAATCCTCTATCATTATCTAACACAGAAGCACTATCAACGAATCATCATCACCATTTCTGTTCAGCTTCTGCGATGCTACCATTATCTTTTCTGTGAATCCCTCTATTCGAGTCTATCTCAGCACCTCACTGTATCATGAATGTAATGTTAGCTCTTGAAGAAATGGACAGTTCAACAGCGCCCCCAATCTCCTAATGAATTAGGGTTTTCAAAATCTTTCCTTTCCCTTATCCAAACCGGGTCGGCCCAAGGGCCTTTTTGTGGCCCAATCCCATTATCCTCGCTCCTTCTATATTTAAATAAAGACGTGATAATAACAAGAAGCAATACAATTCAGTTGGTAAGATCCGTTTGCAGTAATCAGGAGAACGCGAGTTCAACACCCAGCCGAGACCTTTTTTCCGTTTTTTTCTCTTTCTTTTAGTCTCATCTCTACATATAATAACACATATAGCTTAACTTCTTACAATTATTATAAAATACAGCAAAAAACATGTTTGTTACAATTAACTTTTTTTAAAAAAAACATACTATTAATCTTTCATTTAATTTATTTATTTTTATTTATTAAAGTATTTAAAATACATGTTATAAATTAATCTCTTGTTTATATTTTTGTGATTCATTTACATGTTTTATAAATAAATTTTCTATTTTTATGTTGTTATTTTTGATTATTTAGATATAGGCTTTTATTTAATTTTTTTTACTGTTTATAATTTTCCAAATACATGCTTTTATTTAATCTTTTGCTGTTTATTTAAATATTCAAAATTGCATGCTAGTGTAAATTAGTCTTCTATTTAATTTTTATTATTATTCAATTGTCATCCTGATTTACTCTGTTTAAGTCTTTATATCTTTCATCCGTCTCAAATTCAAGGGAAATATTTTGACTTTGTTAAACTTCACGTCATCAAACATGTCTCATCTAATCGTGCGAATACCCTCCTTCCTCTTTTATTTGTTTATTATTTTTAAAACTTAAGATAATTTTCCCAAAGATTCAATTTCCAAACTCACACCTTTTAGGTCCAAACTTCTACATTAGGTTGTCGCATCGTCGAAATCTCATCTGCATCCACTTTTAGCCAAACAACTTCTCACTCACAAATAAAAAATACAAAACATTTTATTATTACTCGAATTTATTCTAAAACTCGCAAAACACTCAACCAATCAAAATTCCCCCAAAGGGCATGTTATCTCTGTTCTACTGCGATACCGGCCGTGCCTATTGCTAGAATGCGTGCGTTAATATCGCCCACTAAAAAACACAAACAAACCAACCATTTTCCAGAGGAACTACGGTGTTCTGATTCCTTCATTGGATACGTAGGCAAAGGGTCGTGTGATCGGTGGATCTGGAACTGACTGTTTAACGCTGGTTCGCGAAATGTCGCGGAAGCAAGAGTCGCCACCGTCTTTTATTTTCTCCAAATGGAAAGGACAAAAGCACAGAAAAATTCCTTATAGAGATTGCTCTCGGTTCGGGAGGTAGATTATAGAAAGGGAAGGTGTTAGCACCCTTTCTATCCATGGTTATCCATGGGCTCTTAGATACTTGCTCATTGTGTTTTCAAAAATGGTTTGTTTGCTTTTCAACTGTGGGTTTTAAAAAGTTCCTTTGAAAATTCCAGTTCGACTCTTGTATCGGTCCTCAAGAGTGTTTGAAAAATTGCTTTCGAAAGCTTTTTGAAAATGTGTTGGTGTGAAAAGTATTTTTGATTTGTTTCTGAAATTAGAGCAAGTATCTAGAGTCGTCTACCTACCCTAAGGAATTCGTCTGTGTAGATGTCCTTTAAAGTAGTGCCATCCCACCATTGAGAGGTAGGTAGTACCACCGTTGGAGGTGTTCGGGTCAATTCGAGAGTTCGGGACATGGTGATCACCAGAGCAATAGGAAGATACCTTAGAAGCTACCCTCATGCCAGGTTCCCGGATCATGAGGACTTACTAAGACATCCTCTACTCGACGATCACCTTTCGAGGCAAGGCAACAGTGAGGCGTACCCTAGGGGTGGTGTGTGATTTGTGTGTCGTTTTCATTTGCATTTATCTTGTCATGTTATTGGTGTTCTACGCTTGTTTTTATTTTATCCATACATTCTTTCATGTCATTTGATTAACAGTTACAAGTTGCAAGGAAAGTAAATTCTAAGCTATTACAAACGGCGCGGGTCCACATCGCCAAAAGTTTCTCGAACCCGATTTGACAGAAAATAAATAAAGAAAGTAAATAAAGAATTAAAAATGCGAGGAATTAATTACAAAGCTTCGGGAGAGATACATGAATATTTAAACGAAATAAAATAATATGCGAATTAATAAAAAATTAAGAGCGAGGGCGTTGGACCCTTTTGCAAAGATTAAATTAATGGTGGAGTTAATTAATTAAAAAAGAAATGTTTTTGGTATTTTTTAATATTTTAGGATTTAAATGAAAAAATTAATTGAAATTAAACGCTAACCCTAATTCTATTTTATTTTAATTTATTAAGAAAACATTAGAATTTAACCTAAATTAACCCTAATTTTTACATGCAAATTTAATTATGAAAATAAATAAAATAAATAATATTAAATATGAAAGAAAAATAAAAAGAGGAAAAATTATTAATTAAGCCTAATTCTATGTTTTTTTGATTTTTATTAAAAGTATTAAAATTACAAACCTAATTTAAAACTAAATTTAATCACATGCAATTTATTTAAGAAAATACTAAAATAAAAATTATTTATTGTTTTAACTCTTTTCTGATTTTTATGTGTATTTTTATATTTTTGAAAATAATAAAATTAATTAAATACAAGAATTAAAATAGAAATAGAAATAATGTAAAAGAAAATATTTAAACAAAGCAAACCTAGGGGGGTTGTAGTCCCCAACATGGAGGTGAATCTCTAGCAATTCAGGCCCATTTAGCATGGCCTTGTTGACTTTTGCTGGATGCGTGTGATGCGTTGACTAGGACTTAGTGTGTTCTCCAACTCTCAGCCTTTGGATTGACCCTGATATGCACGTGGATGGTTTGATCTGGAGGGCGTATGGTACGCTTTGATATTGAACCTGTACGTGAATTCTTATTGAAAAATAATATGGACATAATGTAGACCTGGGGCTCGAACCCAGGTCATGAGGATTAACAACAACAACGCTTGCCAGCTGAACTAGTTTGTACATGTTAATATATAATAACGAACAAATAATATAAAAGAAAACAAAGGCGTTAGTGGATTCTGCGCGCGAATTTCAAACCAGCCTATCACATCTTGCCACGAATTCATCTTCTTCGCGTAGTTTTGTTTTCCTGAAAATACAATAAACATGGCAACGGTTTTGTACGCGTTTTCTTAGGCATGCTACTAGAAAATAGCGATTAGCCCTACGACGCTCATAAATTGAGCGCGAGGGTAGGTTTGAGATCGTCCAGATGCGCTGAAGTGAATGGTCTAATTCATATGCTCCAATTTTTCCTTGTTTCAAAATCCCCAATTTAAGGTCCTATAAACCCTAGAAAACGATAATGGTGAAATCGTCTACAGCTTGCAAAAACTCAATCAAACACATGGGTTAGCTTCAGAAGTGCATAAGGAATATGAATCAATGAATAAAATGTTATGAGGATGCCTGCAAATCAAAATACGAATGTGCATTTTTCATGAAACATATTGAATTCTGTATACCGATTCCTGAGGTTTTGATGAGCGTTTGTGATTGGAAAACGTTCAGTAATGCTTGAGGAAGCTAATGAGATCGTTTTGGAGGCTTGAATCAACCTGCAAGTTAGTTTTCAGAATTGAGTTTTTTAGACAAAATTTCAAGTTTGATTTCCAGTTTTCTCAGCAGCTGCGTGTGTTCTTTGATTAGGTTTTCATTCAGGCTTATGTAATGAATAGATTAGGTCAAGAAAATTGATCAAGATCTCTTGCAATGATGGTTTTGAAGATTTGATTTTCCATCATTATTTTTCAATCTTTCCATGTGCTTTTTGATACAAATCAACTCCAATCTCTCCAAATCTTTCCCTATTTGCCTATGCACGAAATCTTGAGAATAAAACATGTACAAAAAGATTGGAAAACTTAGGTTAGCATTTTTCATATATTTTATTTGATTATTATAAATAAAAATTCAAATAAATAAATAAAAAATGAATAAAGACTTCCCTTTGGGCCAAGTAGTCGTGCACATGCCATGGATGATGAATTATGGAAGAAAAATGGGCCCATTAGCATTTTTAGGTCATTTGAATCAAAGTTGACTTTTCAAAATATCCAAAAATTTCCCAACTTCCACAAGGCATAACTTGCTCAATTTTTAAGCTTTTCTCATGTTCTTGGACATTTTGGAAAGGTCTTTGAGTCCTCTAACCAATGTATTTGGTCCCATGTCATTTTGATTTACCAATCTCAAGTTATGGCCTTTGACTTAAAGTCCCTTTTTGTTGACTTTTGAAAATGACCTATAATGTTGAAATTGATAACTTTTTGTGAGAGCATTTCTTGGACTTGAAGTATGAAGATGAGTTGTAGGAAATGTCTTTCTATTCAAAATGAGCTTTGGATGGGATTTTTCTGATAATCCATGTGAAAGTTATGCCTTGGTCAATTTACAGTTGACTTTTTCAGCTGTCCAAATAAGGAAACTTTTGCATCTTGATGATTTTTGAGCCAAACTTTGAGAATCATGATCAAGCATTGATTAAATGATGTTTGTGACTTCAAAATGATATGTTGACCAAAAATTTGAACTTTTGACTGTCAAATGACCATTTTGCCCCTACAGTTGACTGTAGTGCAATTAGGGTTTTTGACTGTGCAATTTTGTGCTGAAAGTCTTGAAACTTGGTATGAGGATGCTTGACCATATTTGTAGGCATGTGAGACTTGATTGAGCCTTTAGAAACTTCATTTTCTTGATCAGAACACAAGCCCTAATTTGGACTGTATAGGAGGCCCTTGAACTGTGCAACCCTTGGGGAACTTTGAAGCTTGACTTGGCAATTTTTTGGAGAATATGGGAGGGCAAATTTTGGGGGTACAACAGTTGCCCCTGTTAAATCTTCTTAGACCTGAGGATGCAGATTGGCTGACGCGCCTTTCGTAATCCGAAGGTGGAAGATGATTGAACACTAGAGTGCCCAGAAATTTGCGCTCACATAGTAGCCGTGTGGTGATGGGAATGGGCTTATAGATGCCATTTAGAGGTTGATGAATAGGATGATGGGCTTATAGATGCCATCTTGATGTTGATCGCGTAAGAGATTCCTTAGCGAGAACCTGCATACCTGCAAAAGAAAAATGAGTACCTGGCACGTTGCAGGAGCTGATTTTCAGATGCTTGGTAAAGATGTGTCCTGACTGGTTACAGGAGCTGAGTCTGGAGCTTCAAACGGTGATGAATGAACCAGGGATGGTTACTACCTTAGCGTGAACGATAAGAGAACCTTGGGTGACTTTAACTTCAACTACGCTCGTTGAGAAAATCTTGGTGGGAATTACCATCTTCGCAGTATCGGGAAGAGAACCAATATGAAATTATAATCTCAAAGAAGAACCTAAAATGGAAATCTCATGCACCGTCGGAGAGAGAAACAATAGGACATTATAATTTCAAAGGAAAACCTAAAATGGAAATCTCATGCACCGTCGGAGAGAGAACCAATAGGACATTATAATCTCAAAGAAAAACCCAAAATGGAAATCTCATGCACCGTCGGAGAGAGAACCAATAGGAAAATATAATCTCAAAGAAAAACCTAAAATGGAAATCTCATGCACCGTCGGAGAAAGAACCAATAGGAAAATATAATCTCAAAGAAAAACCTAAAATGGAAATCTCATGCACCGTCGGAGAGAGAACCAATAGGAAAATATAATCTCGAAGAAAAAACCTAAAATGGAAATCTCATGCACCGTCGGAGAGAGAACCAATAGGAAAATATAATCTCAAAGAAAAACCTAAAATGGAAATCTCATGCACCGTCGGAGAGAGAACCAATAGGAAAATATAATCTCAAAGAAAAACCTAAAATGGAAATCTCATGCACCGTCAGAGAGAGAACCAATAGGAAAATATAATCTCAAAGAAAAACCTAAAATGGAAATATCATGCACCGTCGGAGAGAGAACCAATAGGAAAATATAATCTCAAAGAAAAAACCTAAAATGGAAATCTCATGCACCGTCGGAGAGAGAACCAATAGGAAAATATAATCTCAAAGAAAAACCTAAAATGGAAATCTCATGCACCGTCGGAGAGAGAACCAATAGGAAAATATAATCTCAAAGAAAAAAAAACCTAAAATGGAAATCTCATGCACCGTCGGAGAGAGAACCAATAGGAAAATATAACCTGATAACTTCTACTGAGTCTTCATCAGAAAAAATCTGTTGGGAGTCGATTTGGCTGGACTAGAGAAGGCCTTGGACTGGATAAGAAATCCTTAGAGTTGATTAACTGAACCGGTCTAGGTCTTGAAATATGATTGAGAATTTAGCTGAATCTTTCCTGAAAGATAAAAGTCAGTCATACGCAATGTATGATATGGATCAAGCAATGATATTCTCAACATAAATGAGATTTGTATGATATGATGCGTTATGCATGCTATAATGATGTATGTGATGTTTATGTATGTGTTTTTCGTCTAGGAAAGTAAATCCTTGACGGGTGCCGGGAAGTCATATCCTGGGCTGATGTTGAAGAATAAGCTTGTACTTCCGCTGGGGGATGATAGCTGCAAGAATACCGGTAGGAGAAGATGACTCCGTTGAGGAATAAACTTGGCAAATGGAAGATTCTGCGGGGAGAAAAATACTCTAGCGACCATGCTGGGGAGCAATACTCTGTGGGGGATAGAGATACTTTACTGAGTTGTTGATAATAATTTGCTGGGGATAGTATTGTTGTATTGGAAGTGTTAATAGACTTCGCTGGGGATAAGAGGATTGTGTCGAGGACGCTCTTTCCGTGGCTTTTGGCTGAGGATAACCCAGTTATATCCTGTTAAGGAAATAACTCTTTGAATAAAGCCGGACGACGCGTTCGTGCTCTGCGAGGATAATCTTCCAGAATTTACTGGGGATAAGCTTACTGCTTGGGGAGATGAATTCCAACTTTCCTGGGGAACTGGATTGGACTCTCCTGGGGAAGTTTTGAATTGTATTGGAAGGGACTCCACTGAACATTTGATATGCCGCCGGGGAACAATCTTTAGACCCAGACTGTCGGGGATGCTCGTTAAGGATATCTGTATACTGTGCTGGGGAATGTCGAGACCTGCGGAGGTACCCAACTTCCTTAAGGCTGGTAATAGCTTTGCTCGGGGAGAGTGTACTGACTTGCTGGCTCACTCTCTGGGGAATTGGGATGTACTGGTTATGTTCTTTAGCCGAACCTACCTTGGTACCTTGGAGGATAGAACAATTAGATTGCTTGGACAACTCCTTATTGCCCCTGTTTCTAGTGTCACCTGTAATTAATCCTTTGTTTCGTATGCAAATATTTATGAGTTAGCAAATTACTGTCAATGCATATATCACAAATTGAACCTTGGACGTTCTTCGCAAAACAAAACAGAAAAAGAAAAAACAGTTGGCACGTTTAAATGAAAAGTGTATTTGTATTGATTTTGAATGGCCTGAAAATAGGCGTTTTGTGTACAAGAGGCTGGCGTCCTAGTAAGAGGATGCCGCCGAACAAGAGAATTTATACAAGTTTTGTACAAAATAAAACAGCTGTGTGAAATGAATGATCCCACTGGGTTTCAACTCTGCTATTGCCTTTATAACTCCGAGCGTCTCATCACTTGATGACCTTGGTTGAAGGTGAAGCTGACTGATTGATGCCTTTTGAACTTGCTGTAGATACCGGATTCTGGATGCAAAGTGATCAATGAGACATAGTATTACGCTTTTATCCCTAATTTTTGCCTGGACTGCCCTTTCGGGTTTTCAGTCCACCGGGATACCCATTTTTGCCCAAGCCGCCTTTTCAGGTTTTCGACTTGCCGGGTGTACAGATTTTTTTCATTTTCATCCCTTCATTTTGCCCGAACCCTTTTGGTTCGACGGGAAGCCCTAATTTTTGCCTAGGCATGTCAGCCTAGCAGGTCTTTTATTATGCGTAGTATCTTTTTACTATGTCTGCATTGGCGGGGTGAGGAAGGTTGTCACCATCCATGTTGGTTAGAATCATTGCTCCTCCTGAGAACACATGCTTAACCACAAATGGCCCTTCGTACGTAGGGGTCCATTTGCCCCTTGGATCACTCTGAGGAAGGATGATTCTCTTGATTACCAGATCCCCAACTTGATATTCCTGTGGTCTGACCTTTTTGTTAAATGCCCTGATCATCCGTTTCTGATACGTCTGACCATGACAGATAGCAGCAAGTCTCTTTTCATCAATGAGGTTGAGCTGATCAAGTCGTGTCTGGATCCAATCATCTTCATTCAGATTTGCATCCTTCATTATCCGGAGAGAAGGTATTTGCACTTCGATCGGCAAGACGGCCTCCATACCATAAACCAAAGAGAAAGGAGTTGCTCCGGTTGACGTCCTAGCTGAGGTACGGTACCCATGTAGAGCGAACAGTAACATCTCGTGCCAATCCTTATAAGTCACTGTCATCTTCTGCACGATTTTCTTGATGTTCTTATTTGCTGCTTCTACAGCCCCGTTCATCTTCGGTCTGTAAGGCGAAGAATTGTGGTGCTGTATCTTGACCTGCTCGCAGAGCTCAGCGATCATTTTGTTATTCAGATTGGTACCGTTATCTGTAATAATTCTCTCTGGGACGCCGTACCGACAGATCAGATTATGCCGAATGAACCGTGCCACAACAGTCTTGGTTACCGTAGCATAGGATGCTGCTTCGACCCACTTTGTAAAATAATCAATCGCCACTAGGATGAAGCGATGCCCATTAGATGCCGTTGGTTTAATCTCGCCGATCATGTCTATGCCCCACATTGCAAACGGCCAAGGCGCAGTCAGAACATTCAGGGGAACCGGAGGAACATGCACCTTGTCTGTATAAATCTGGCACTTATGGCATGTCCTAGAATGTTGGTAGCAGTCAGCTTCCATTGTGGACCAGTAATATCCTGCCCGTAGGATCTTCTTTGCCATAGTGTGTCCACTGGAATGTGTACCAAAGGTCCCTTCATGTAGCTCTTCCACGATCCTTTCTGCTTCAGTCTTATCCACACAACGCAGTAAGGTTGAATCATGGTTTCGCTTGTACAAGATGCCGTTGCTTAGGAAGAATTTTACCGCGAACCTTCTCAGGAACTTCTTATCATTGATAGAGGCACCTTCAGGGTATTCCTGAGCTTCCAGATATCTCTTCACCTCATGGTACCAAGGCTTCTCAGTTACCAATTCAGTCTCGAGATCACAACAGTATGCCGGTTCGTCCAGTTTCCAGATGATGATCCGGGGAGCCTCATTATCCCATTTGACCTTGAACATAGAAGACATTGTAGCTAACGCGTCCGCCAGCTGATTCTCTTCTCTTGGAAAGTGCTCAAAAGTTATCTCTGTGAAGTGGGGGATCAAAGTCAGCACACATTCTTTGTAAGGAATCAGGTTTGGATGTTTCGTATCCCACTCTCCTTTGATCTGATTGATCACAAGAGTGGAATCTCCGAAGACACTCAGAAACTTGATCCTTAGGTCAATCGCAGCTTGAAGACCCATGATGCACGCTTCATACTCCGCCATGTTGTTGGTACAGTTGAAACATAGCCGAGCAGTGAGCGGAGTATGAGTACCTTGAGGTGATATGATTATGGCGCCGATACCATTTCCCAAAGCGTTGGAGGCTCCGTCAAAGTGCATAGACCATCGGGATCCTGGTTCAGGTCCTTCATCCAGTCCAGGTACTTCACAATCAGTCACAATCATGATGCTTTCATCCGGAAACTCGAAGTTCATTGATTGATAGTCATCTACGGCCTGATGTGCCAAGTGGTATGCCAATACACTTCCCTTGATGGCTTTCTGGGTCGTGTACTGAATGTCGTATTCCGTCAAGATCATTTGCCATCTTGCAATTCTCCCAGACAGAGCAGGTTTTTCGAATATGTACTTTATAGGATCCATCTTTGAGATTAACAAGGTGGTATGAGTCAGCATATACTGTCTCAGCCGGCGAGCAGCCCATACCAAAGCGCAGCAAGTTTTCTCGAGCAGTGAGTATCGGGTCTCACAGTCGGTAAACTTTTTGCTAAGGTAATAAATGGCATGCTCTTTTCGGCCAGACTCGTCATGCTGCCCCAGCACACACCCCATTGAGTTGTCAAGCACTGTCAGGTATAGTATCAGAGGTCTCCCTTCAACCGGTGGCATAAGGATAGGTGGTTCTTGGAGATACTCTGATTTTTTCAAAAGCAGCCTGACATTCGTCGTTCCAACGTACTACCTGATCTTTCTTCAGCAGCTTGAAGATTGGCTCACAGGTAGCAGTTAGGTGCGAGATGAACCGAGCAATGTAATTCAGGCGTCCTAAAAAGCCTCTGACTTCCTTCTCTGTCTTAGGAACTGGCATCTCTTGAATAGCTTTGACCTTAGCAGGGTCCACTTGAATACCTTTATCACTGACCACGAAGCCTAGCAACTTCCCAGATCTTACCCCGAAGGTGCACTTGTTCAGGTTCAATCTCAGTTTGTACAGTTTCAACCGGTCAAACAACTTTTGCAGATGATCTAGGTGCTCTTCCTCAGTCTGGGACCTTGCGATCATGTCGTCAACATACACTTCTATCTCATGATGGATCATGTCATGAAATAAAGCAACCATGGCACGTTGGTAGGTTGCCCCAGCGTTCTTCAACCCGAACGGCATGACCTTGTAGCAGAATGTGCCCCACTGAGTAACAAATGTAGTCTTTTCCATGTCTTCAGGTGCCATCTTGATCTGATTGTAACCTGAAAAGCCATCCATGAAAGAGAATACCTTGTGCTGAGCTGTATTATCAACAAGGACATCAATGTGAGGCAAAGGGAAGTCATCTTTGGGGCTGGCCCTGTTCAGATCCCTGTAGTCGACACACATTCTGACCTTACCGCCTTTCTTAGGTACCGGCACTACATTAGCAACCCACTGAGGGTAAGAAGTCACTGCAAGAAACCCGGCATCAAACTGCTTCATAACCTCGGCCTTAATCTTCTCAGACATCTCTGGACGCATCCGACGGACCTTTTGCTTAACTGGAGGGCAGTCTTCCTTAGTTGGCAAGTGATGGACCACAATATAGGTATCCAACCCGGGCATGTCTTCGTAGGACCAGGCAAAGATCTCCATATAATCATGCAGCATTTGAGTCAACCGTTGCTTCACGCTGAGCTCTAGGTTGGCACCAATCTTTACCTCTTTCCTGTCTGCCTCAGTACCCAGGTTTATTGTTTCCACTGGCTCTTCATGGGGTTGAATTGCCCTCTCTTCCTGAAGTAACAGTCTTGCAAGTTCGCCAGGCACTTCGCAATCATCTTCACCTTCGTCTTCGGCTAAGTTGATCGGATTTTCGAAGTCATAACTGGCAGTAGCAGAGTTGTTATTAGTGAGATCCAGAGTGGATTGGAACCTGTATGAGTGAGTGTGTGTGTAAATACAGCTGTTTTGAAAAATATGTAAAGGAAAGAAAGACAGAAAAGGAGCACAATATTTGCAATGCGGGAAAACGTCCAAGATTTTCATTCATGATATATGAAATGACAATTTATATGCCCTCACAAATGAAACCACGGTGCCTCGGGTAAGACACCGGGCCATAGAGTTTATTATTGTTTATTGCAGATACCAAAAACATAGGAATTCATTACTTAGTAACAAGAGAAACAGATAGGTTGTCTTTTGCACTCCAATTGCTAAGTCCACCGTCGGTTGCCGGGTAGATCCAGCTATCAAACTCAGCTTCGTCCACTTCCTCTTCATCCCCAACAGCATTCACTCCATGAGCAGGTAGGGGAGCTGTCACTACATTAGGCTTCTCAGATGCCTCAAACTGTACCTCCTTGGCGTCAATAAGGTCCTGCAGCTTGCTCCTTAATGCCCAACAGTCATCAGTAGAATGCCCCGGGCTATCTGAGTGGTAAGCACAACGAGCATTCGGGTTGTACTTGGGAGATGCAGTATTGGGGAACTTCGGAGCCTCCCTGACAGTCACTAAGTTAGTGGATAGCAACTGTGGCAGGATCTGTGATAAGGTCATGCTTAAGCGGGTGAACTCTCTCCGGGGTCTTTCAGTCTTTTGAGGATTAGTTGACCGAGGAGCGGCAGCAGGCTTAGCAATCATTACCGCACTGACAGATTGGCGGCGCTCAGGTCTCTCTGATCTCTTGGAACCATACACGACACTAGCCTCCTTCTTGAAGGGTTTCTTCTCAGAACTAGATGATGCCCCCTTCGGAATCTTTCCAGACTTCAGCCCAGCCTCAATTCTCTCTCCAGTCAGAATCAAATCAGTGAACCCAACAGAAGAATTCCCAATGAGATGGTTGAAAAATGGCCCAGATAGGGTCCCCAAGAACATGTCCACCAACTCCCGATCAGTCAATGGTGGCTGCACCCTGCCAGCCAAGTCTCTCCACTTCTGAGCGTACTCCTTAAAACCTTCACTTGCACCTAACGACATACCCTGGAGTTGGGTACGTGTAGGGGCAAGGTCGGCATTATATTGATACTGCTTATAGAAAGCAGTAGCCAACTCCTCCCAGTTACGAACCTTGGTCCCATCTAGCTGATAGAACCATTCGAGATGAGTCCTTGAAAGACTCTCCTGGAAGAAGTGGATCCATAAATTCTTATCCGCAGAGTACGGTTGCATCTTCCGAACATAGGACCTGAGATGTAGCTTGGGACAAGACGCCCCGTCATATTTAGAAAAGGATGGTGCTTTGAACTTATGAGGGATAATCACACCAGTTGACAAACCCAGATCTCCGAAATCCAGCCCAGGTACCTGTTGAATTTCCATAGCTTTCAACCTATCCTCCAGTTGCTTGTATCTGTCTTCTGCAGGGGGGTACTGCTCTTCATCAAAATCAGTCTCGTTGTCGGAGACTACCGGACTAGGAACCCTTGCTTCTGCCTGAGGACTACTCTTGCCAACAGAAGAACCAGCCTCTTCCTGCTGCAGAGCGTTACCAAACCTTCGGCCTGAGTTGAACAGAACAGTTCTTCTCTTCTTCTTCTTCTCCTTCTTCAGGAGCATAGCCTTCAGCTCTTCTTGGCCTTGAGCCAAACCCTTGATTAATTCCCGGAATTGCGCATTCTGCGCCTGAAGAGCCTTGATGGAGGTCTCAGTTGATGAAGAGTCGGGATTCATGATGCTGAAATAAACAGCGAAGAACTGTAAGCAACCTGAAAAGGGGAAAAACCTGCTATGCACATGATGTATGAAATGCGTATGAATTATGTTTTCAAAGACAATCGGGAATCAACTTTGTAAACAAAAAGGAACGCACTTCATTAGATTCAACTTTGAAACTGAAATTATTCAACAGGTTGCCCTTAGGCGTTACATGAAAGGAAATACTGAAGAGGAAATAAAACTGTAAAAGCACATCTGGAGCTCCTTATTGATCCCATGGTCTCCTCTTCTCAGTACGGATGTAGGCATTCAGAGCTCTCTCATTCTCCAACTGCTTTGTCAGCTTCTGGATCTTTGATTCCTGCTCGTTGAACTTTTCCCGGTAAGAATCCCGTTCTTCCCGTAGTTGTGACCAAGATCTCTTCAATGTCTCATAATCAGTAGGTATCTGAGGAGGAAGGACAGTTGGAGGAACACCATCTTTGTCAGGAGACTCAAGAATGACGGGTCTGACAGCTTCATACGGCATACCTAACTTCTGAGCACGGATGCGAACCCATTTGTAGTAGGCTTCCATAGGTAAAGAGGTCTTTGGCCCTAACTCTTGTGGGTCAACTTTATGAACCTTATCCCAAGCCTTGATGAACCTACGACGTAGCTTGTCACTATCCACCTGAAATTCAAAACTGATGTGAGGCACCAACATCTCATGGGGACCTGCTCTTCTTGCTCTTCCAAACTGACGGAGTGCTAGACATGGATTGTAAGAGATCCCTCCTTGGGTACCAATCAGAGGAACATTAGGGTATTCCCCGCATCGATCAATAATAGCTATCTCATCCAAACCTCTGCAAGTCCAAATGATGTCTTTGTCGGTGAGAGACATTAACCTGTGAGCCCAACCTCTTCCTTCTTGATTCTTCAGTACGAACTTAGGGAGGTGTGAAATAAACCACCTCACCAACAAAGGGATACAACACCATAGGGTTCCTCGTCTTCGGGTAGTACGGGCATGAAGCTGTTGCAAGATGTCACCCAAGAGAGTGGGCACAGGATTCTGAGACATAAAGATCCTTATGGCAATGACATTGATGAAGTTGTCAGGATTAGGAAACAGGACTAACCCATAGATTAGGAGAGCCAAGATGTCTTCATATGCCCTAAAGTCCAGGTCATTCCAGAAACTGTTAGCTTTACCAATCAGAAACTTGGCCAAGAAACCCTTAACTCCGCTTCTAGTTACCCAGTTGTCTGTTACCTCTTGATGGGTCAAAGGAAGAGCTGCAGCAACATCCTCAAGCCTGAGGGTCTTTTCCCAACCAGTAAAGGGAGTCTGATCCAAGATAGGGATATCAAGCAAATCAGAGAACTCTTCCAGGGTAGGGACCAGCTGGAAGTCTTGAAAGGTGAAGCACTGGTACAGAGGGTCATAGAACTGGGTCAGAACACTCATCAACTGTTGATCCCGCTTTGCAGTGACTAAACTGAGAAGGGAACCATGCCTCTGAATAAAGGAAGTGGTATTCGGAATTCTCCTAACCAACTCATCAAGCAACTCAGGTGAACGAACAAAGTTGAACCGGATAGTATTCCTTCGCACAGGCATCATGATGTCCTACAAAACAGAGCAAAGGTGAAACCCTCTTGTCTTTGAAATGGTCAGTCCTTATGCAGGATGCATGCAATGCTCATGATGCTATGATGTTATGATAAAGCACACCACAAATAGATACAAAGGCAAACATGGTAAGGCACACAAGTCACACAAAGCAAGCCCCTAAAGTTTAGGCCAGCATGAGGTCTAGGTACTACCCTCTTTCAGTTTGTTGGTTCATACCTGTCCTAATCAAAAGTAACCGGGTTCTTAGAGGATCCCAATATCATTGACTACCCTCAATCGGTCATAACTCCAGCATCGCAATCTTTTCTTGCGGCCAGAACCATCACGAGAGTTTAGCCTCAATGGGCGTAGCATACTGCTACAATTCTAAAGGCCAAGTTATGTAAATTAAGGTTCTAAGGTTGTTGGTGCTTAATGACTCCTTAGAAGACCCATATTCTCCTCGTTGCGACACAAGGGATATCGGTACAGACCAAGGTGCCACACCAATGTAGCCACTGCTTCACCTGTGTCGGTCTATGCCGGACAGGTCCCTCGCAGCTTATGCTACCTAAACAGGGTATCCCCAGATCCGGGTTAGGATCTATGTAACTCCGATGCAACCCACAATAGTAAAGCAAGCAAGGAAAGCAATTGAAAACACAGTTATGAACTAACCCTAAGGTACACCTCACTTTAAAAATATTCCCCAACAGAGTCGCCAGTTCTGTGATCGGTGGATCTGGAACTGACTGTTTAACGCTGGTTCGCGAAATGTCGCGGAAGCAAGAGTCGCCACCGTCTTTTATTTTCTCCAAATGGAAAGGACAAAAGCACAGAAAAATTCCTTATAGAGATTGCTCTCGGTTCGGGAGGTAGATTATAGAAAGGGAAGGTGTTAGCACCCTTTCTATCCATGGTTATCCATGGGCTCTTAGATACTTGCTCATTGTGTTTTCAAAAATGGTTTGTTTGCTTTTCAACTGTGGGTTTTAAAAAGTTCCTTTGAAAATTCCAGTTCGACTCTTGTATCGGTCCTCAAGAGTGTTTGAAAAATTGCTTTCGAAAGCTTTTTGAAAATGTGTTGGTGTGAAAAGTATTTTTGATTTGTTTCTGAAATTAGAGCAAGTATCTAGAGTCGTCTACCTACCCTAAGGAATTCGTCAGATGTCCTTTAAAGTAGTGCCATCCCACCATTGAGAGGTAGGTAGCACCACCGTTGGAGGTGTTCGGGTCAATTCGAGGGTTCGGGACATGGTGATCACCAGAGCAATAGGAAGATACCTTAGAAGCTACCCTCATGCCAGGTTCCCGGATCATGAGGACTTACTAAGACATCCTCTACTCGACGATCACCTTTCGAGGCAAGGCAACAGTGAGGCGTACCCTAGGGGTGGTGTGTGATTTGTGTGTCGTTTTCATTTGCATTTATCTTGTCATGTTATTGGTGTTCTACGCTTGTTTTTATTTTATCCATACATTCTTTCATGTCATTTGATTAACAGTTACAAGTTGCAAGGAAAGTAAATTCTAAGCTATTACAAACGGCGCGGGTCCACATCGCCAAAAGTTTCTCGAACCCGATTTGACAGAAAATAAATAAAGAAAGTAAATAAAGAATTAAAAATGCGAGGAATTAATTACAAAGCTTCGGGAGAGATACATGAATATTTAAACCAAATAAAATAATATGCGAATTAATAAAAAATTAAGAGCGAGGGCGTTGGACCCTTTTGCAAAGATTAAATTAATGGTGGAGTTAATTAATTAAAAAAGAAATGTTTTTGGTATTTTTTAATATTTTAGGATTTAAATGAAAAAATTAATTGAAATTAAACGCTAACCCTAATTCTATTTTATTTTAATTTATTAAGAAAACATTAGAATTTAACCTAAATTAACCCTAATTTTTACATGCAAATTTAATTATGAAAATAAATAAAATAAATAATATTAAATATGAAAGAAAAATAAAAAGAGGAAAAATTATTAATTAAGCCTAATTCTATGTTTTTTTGATTTTTATTAAAAGTATTAAAATTACAAACCTAATTTAAAACTAAATTTAATCACATGCAATTTATTTAAGAAAATACTAAAATAAAAATTATTTATTGTTTTAACTCTTTTCTGATTTTTATGTGTATTTTTATATTTTTGAAAATAATAAAATTAATTAAATACAAGAATTAAAATAGAAATAGAAATAATGTAAAAGAAAATATTTAAACAAAGCAAACCTAGGGGGGTTGTAGTCCCCAACATGGAGGTGAATCTCTAGCAATTCAGGCCCATTTAGCATGGCCTTGTTGACTTTTGCTGGATGCGTGTGATGCGTTGACTAGGACTTAGTGTGTTCTCCAACTCTCAGCCTTTGGATTGACCCTGATATGCACGTGGATGGTTTGATCTGGAGGGCGTATGGTACGCTTTGATATTGAACCTGTACGTGAATTCTTATTGAAAAATAATATGGACATAATGTAGACCTGGGGCTCGAACCCAAGTCATGAGGATTAACAACAACAACGCTTGCCAGCTGAACTAGTTTGTACATGTTAATATATAATAACGAACAAATAATATAAAAGAAAACAAAGGCGTTAGTGGATTCTGCGCGCGAATTTCAAACCAGCCTATCACATCTTGCCACGAATTCATCTTCTTCGCGTAGTTTTGTTTTCCTGAAAATACAATAAACATGGCAACGGTTTTGTATGCGTTTTCTTAGGCATGCTACTAGAAAATAGCGATTAGCCCTACGACGCTCATAAATTGAGCGCGAGGGTAGGTTTGAGATCGTCCAGATGCGCTGAAGTGAATGGTCTAATTCATATGCTCCAATTTTTCCTTGTTTCAAAATCCCCAATTTAAGGTCCTATAAACCCTAGAAAACGATAATGGTGAAATCGTCTACAGCTTGCAAAAACTCAATCAAACACATGGGTTAGCTTCAGAAGTGCATAAGGAATATGAATCAATGAATAAAATGTTATGAGGATGCCTACAAATCAAAATACGAATGTGCATTTTTCATGAAACATATTGAATTCTGTATACCGATTCCTGAGGTTTTGATGAGCGTTTGTGATTGGAAAACGTTCAGTAATGCTTGAGGAAGCTAATGAGATCGTTTTGGAGGCTTGAATCAACCTGCAAGTTAGTTTTCAGAATTGAGTTTTTTAGAAAAAATTTCAAGTTTGATTTCCAGTTTTCTCAGCAGCTGCGTGTGTTCTTTGATTAGGTTTTCATTCAGGCTTATGTAATGAATAGATTAGGTCAAGAAAATTGATCAAGATCTCTTGCAATGATGGTTTTGAAGATTTGATTTTCCATCATTATTTTTCAATCTTTCCATGTGCTTTTTGATACAAATCAACTCCAATCTCTCTAAATCTTTCCCTATTTGCTATGCACGAAATCTTGAGAATAAAACATGTACAAAAAGATTGGAAAACTTAGGTTAGCATTTTTCATATATTTTATTTGATTATTATAAATAAAAATTCAAATAAATAAATAAAAAATGAATAAAGACTTCCCTTTGGGCCAAGTAGTCGTGCACATGCCATGGATGATGAATTATGGAAGAAAAATGGGCCCATTAGCATTTTTAGGTCATTTGAATCAATGTTGACTTTTCAAAATATCCAAAAATTTCCCAACTTCCACAAGGCATAACGTGCTCAATTTTTAAGCTTTGCTCATGTTCTTGGACATTTTGGAAAGGTCTTTGAGTCCTCTAACCAATGTCTTTGGTCCCATGTCATTTTGACTTAACAATCTCAAGTTATGGCCTTTGACTTAAAGTCCCTTTTTGTTGACTTTTGAAAATGACCTATAATGTTGAAATTGATAACTTTTTGTGAGAGCATTTCTTGGACTTGAAGTATGAAGATGAGTTGTAGGAAATGTCGTTCTCTTCAAAATGAGCTTTGGATGGAATTTTTATGATAATCCATGTGAAAGTTATGCCTCTGTCAATTTACAGTTGACTTTTTCAGCTGTCCAAATAAGGAAACTTTTGCATCTTGATGATTTTTGAGCCAAACTTTGAGAATCATGATCAAGCATTGATCAAATGATGTTTGTGACTTCAAAATGATATGTTGACCAAAAATTTGAACTTTTGACTGTCAAATGACCATTTTGCCCCTACAGTTGACTGTAGTGCAATTAGGGTTTTTGACTGTGCAATTTTGTGCTGAAAGTCTTGAAACTTGGTATGAGGATGCTTGACCATATTTGTAGGCATGTGAGACTTGATTGAGCCTTTAGAAACTTCATTTTCTTGATCAGAACACAAGCCCTAATTTGGACTGTATAGGAGGCCCTTGAACTGTGCAACCCTTGGGGAACTTTGAAGCTTGACTTGGCAATTTTTTGGAGAATATGGGAGGGCAAATTTTGGGGTACAACAGGTCGCAAAACCCTCACGAACGCAATAATCAAAAACATCCATTTCCCTTTAAGCAAGCATAGTTGTAGATAAATACCCCCTTTAAGACAAACAAACAAAATGGATCCCATTGAGTACAACGGATGTAAGGGGTGCTAATACCTTCCCCTCACATAACCGACTACCTTACCCTTTCTCTTGGTCGCAAGACCATCTTATCCATTCCCTTGTGGTTTTATCGATATTTCCCCTTCCTTCGGGATAAATAAAGTTCGGTGGCGGCTCTGTGTTTTTTGTCGGTGGCTTCAATACCTGAAACAAGATAGGATAACTATCTGTGAGCGACTGGTTATAGATTAATACCTGAAGCAAGACAGGGCAACTATCTACACGACCAGCTGAAGCAGCCCTACCCAGGTTCCTTCTCATACATTTCCAGATGAACTTTCACACAGAATCATCCTGAAGTAGCCCTACCCAGGCTCCTTCTCATACATTACCAGATGAAGTTTTACACGGAATCATCCTGAAGCAGCCCTACCCAAGCTCCTTTTCTCATATCTCCAGATGAAGCTTCACACGGGTTCATCCTGATGCAATCTTACACGGATTCCTTCTAATACATTTCCAAACACGGCTTAACACGGGTCCAATCAAGCATATCATTCAAATTAGATCAACCAAAGATTTATTCTGATATTTCTTCCAATCTCTATCAATAATCACCTTGGATGGCATCTATAAGCCCATCTCCGACCACTCTCCATCATCTCTCCAAATGGCATCTTTAAGCCCATTCCCTACAAAATCAACATACACATAGTCGAGTGCAAATTTAGGGGCACTCTACTGTTCAATCATCTCCTACCTTCAAGCTAAGAACGACAACGTGCCATACTCGCTTTTCAGGTTTAAGAAGATTAAACAGGGGCAGCTGTTGTACCCCAAAATTTTCCCTCTCTTTTCTCAAGATATTTTCTCACAAGGATTTTCAAAAGCTCAAGTTTGCACAAGTACAAAGCAGACAAAAAAGGGCAAAGCAGATAAAAATGGTTTTTTTTACAAAATTGAAGAAAAGAAAGCTTTCTTCGATTCATACAAGCTTTGACTGGGCATTGTTTGATTAATACTAGCTTCGATTGGGCATCTAGGTTTCCTTCGAGCAAGCTTGATTCATCCTTCGATTGGGCATTTGGTCCCCTTCGAGCAAGCTTTGATACCAAGCTTCATTTGGGCATATGGCCTCCTACATGCTTTCTTCAATTTACAAAGCAGTGGCTTCCTGCAGGCTTGCTTCAATTCAGAAAGCAGTGGCCTCCTGCATACTTGCTTCGATTCACAAAGCAATAGCCTCTTGCATGCTTGCTTTGATCCACAAAGCAATGGTTATCTTCATACAAGCTTCGTTTGGATAATGTTTTCCTTGAAAGCAACCTGTTTGGATTCATAAGGCAATGACTCCCCTCATGCTTCGATTCCACCCTTAAACCCTTTAACATACACTATGACATACAACTGGCGCATTCGAAGAACATGCCAAAAGGCCCATTCGAAGAACATGAAGTTGTTGTATTTGAAGGACACACATATGGTCCAATCGAAGGACATACATTTTTCCCCTTTGAAGGACATACAATTGGTCCATTCGAAGGACACATAATTGGTGTTTTGTCTTTTGATGAGTCTGGTAAAAAACAATATGTTGAGAAACAGGCCTGCACCAAGTTGCCCCAACACTCTAAATCTGCTGCAAAGCAGTCCTGCTATGCTGCTCCCATATTTGCACCAAATTAGCATACAAAAAATGCACCTCGAAGGCTATGAAGACAGCATACCCAATTTGTTCAAATCTCATTTGTTTTCCCCCTCAAATCTTAGCCAAACTCTTCTATAAATAAGATGTTCCACAACACATCTAAGGGTGGATTTTTGGTGGCGAGAGAGAAATTTGTTAGAAAGGCAAAGAGAGGATAAAACACTTAAACATTCTCCAAACCCAGAATCAAAAAACCCAACACTTTGTTTCTTTCTTTCGAATCCAGCACTAAAGACCACACATTTGTCTTTGTTCCTTCGAATCCAAAATCAAATAAACACAACTCTACTTTTCTTGGATTTTGAATCTAGTCAAAGAATCACAAACACTTGTTGCTCTCCCTTTGAATCCCAGAGCATCCAGGGAAATCACTCAAGGTCCAGAAGCACTTCATATTCAAGGTAAGTGATCCTGACTTTAACCCTTTCGTTTCAAGCATGTAAATAACATTTGTTTATTTTTCATTTCTATCCTTTCTATTGTTTGCTTTTTGTCCAAGTATATGTTAGAGACTAACTTTTACAGACCCAAACAAAAGAAAAAAGTTTGTGTGAATCGAAGCCTTAGGCTTCGCCCCTTACTGCTTCACAGTTGCAAATAGAAAAAGAAGGTGGTGTGAATCAAAGGTTACAGACTTCGATACACACTGGTTACAGGCCCCAATCGAAAGAAGGAAAAGTGTGGGAATCGAAAGACACATCCTTCGATCCAGGATGTTCTTTTATTTCACTCTTTTACACTATTTTTGTCTTTATATTTTCTATATATTTACATTTTCTTGCTATTCAATATAGTTGTAATAATTAGGACTTTTATTGCTTTTCAACCCCCATTTGTAAACTTGTATACCCTATCCCCCATTTATTTTTTCGCAATTTACCGCTTTATATAAAATGCTAGTAATTAGGGTGTGTATGGTAAGATAAAACCAACAAGTAGACAACCCTAAATTCAAGACAAAAATGCATGTAATCAAACACACTTACACACGTGCACCTCTAGGGTAATCTCCACTTGCTGCCTTAGAAAATAGTCATGTCCCTCGAATATGGGCGTTTTAGCAAAGACCCTCGATAAAAAGATCATATTATCTCGATGACCCTCGATGTTGCCTTCGGTAAACGATCTAGTCCCTAACGAAAATTGCTAAAACGTCTCATAGGTTGCCTTCTATGACTATAAAATTGACCCACACCCGTACCTTCATATCCAACGATGGGGCTTCCTACCAATCAATGGTAAGATAGCAACATCTAAAGGAGGAAGAATAGAACAAAGACCTTTTGAGTAGGTAGGACGCTCGTAGTTCCTTGCTTGAAAACTAAAACTATCTTCCACACACACACTTTCAAAACATCTTCAAAAACACATATCTCTTTGAACAATTTTCAAAATCAACACTTTGTATGCATTCTTATAGAGACGAGAATCATTACAAAGTTTGCCGCAACTAAGGCATTTTCAAAATATTTTCAAACTGACACCACAAAACACATTTTCAAACAAAGCAAAAGTGATCTAGCAAGAAACTAAGAGCCCGTAGATAACTACAGATGAAAAGGGTGCTAATACCTTCCCTTTTCATAACCTACCCCCCGAACTCAAGAAAACATCTCTAAAGGTATTTCCTGTTCTTTTCACCTTTTCCTTTATTGGATAATAGAAAAGTCGGTGACGACTCTTGCTATCCGCAACAATTGCGATCAAACGCAAAACAAACAAGTCAGTTCTCCCACCGTATTACAGCTAAGCATCTAAGAGCCCGTAGAAAACTATGGATGGAAAGGGTTCTAACACCTTCCCTTTCCATAATCTACCCCCCTTAATCAGAAAACTCTCGAAAGGTCTGTTTCTGTTCTTTTCACCCTTTCCTTTGTTGGATAAAAGAAAATTCGGTGGTGACTCTTGCTTACTGCAACATTTGTAAACACAAATGCAAAACCAGTATAAACAGTCAGTTCTGCCACCGTATCACAGGATCATTTCAAAGTCCATTTTAAGCTTTTGGGTTTTTCATAAGATGAATTGTTTCAAATGCGCAAAAGTGAAGATTGTAACACCCCGTTTTTCTTTAGTAATTATTTTATTAATTATTATTTGATATAGTAATTAATTAAATAGTGTGATTTTATGAATATTTGGATTAATTGTTTAATTGTGTTTTGGGTTAATAAGTGTTAGAATAGCAATATTGAGTATTGAGCCTTAAGTGTCACATTAGAATGAGTGGGTGAGATAAGCCCATTAGTGAAATAAGGGTTAGTAAGGTGTTGTAAAACAAAAGAGAGAGAATTGTAAAAAAAGAGAAGATAAGAAAAGGAGAAAAGAAGGGAAGAAGGGATAAAAGGAGAAGAGAAGAGGAAAAACTTAAAAAGAGTCTACATCTAAGGTAAGGGTGAGATTTCTTATTATTATAGGATTATATATGAGTATGTAATGGGTAGTAACATGAAACTAAGGATTTATTCTTCAATTTCTAGATTTTAACATGTTAGGGTTTGAGTGAAATCCATGAAATTGATGTTTGAAACATGTTTTGATGTTTATGATGGAAGCTATATGTTAGATATAGGTTGTAATGTGTATAATTGGTGAAAAATATGAGTTTTAATGAGTTTTTGGAGTCAAAGCTCGGACTGGTGCGCTGCTAACTTCGTAGATTTTTCTGCAGAGATTGTAGAGCATGCTTAGCGCGGAATCCAGTGCTTAGCATGAAACTCACTAACTTAGAGGGTGCTCAGCGCGCTTGGCGCAAACTGCAATACAAAATTTTGTATTTTTTTTAAATGATTGGAGATATTATATGCTTATTGTTGTACCCTAAAATTTTCCCTCTCTTTTCTCAAGACATTTCTCACAAGATCTTCAATGGCTCAAAACTGCACAAGTATTACCTAAGTCAAATCATCTCCTAAACACTGATGTTTCCAATTAGGGTTTTGATTTTCACAAGGAAAATTGGACTTCTAATGCCTCAAATGACTTCCATGGATCATTATAGATCTCCAAGAATACTCATGTCAAGTTTCAAGTCTTGAATCACAATTTTGCTCAGTCAATTGCTCAGATGACTGAAAATCAGTTGTGTTGGGTAAAAAGTCAATTATGGTCAACCTATAGTCAAATTTAATGATTTTTGGCCAACATCAACATTTTAAAGTCCTATTCATCATTTGATCAAGTATTGATCACAATCCCTCAAGAAAAGCACTCAATTTACCAAAAGGGCAAAATGGTCAAAATTAGGGTTTTGATTGTAATTGACTGATCATTGACTTTTGACCTAATAAATGATCTAATGGCTAGAAGCATAACCTCAAGGATTAAATACAAAATTTTGAACTAATCTAATGGTTCAAAACATTTCTCAAGATCAATGGATTGATAGTTGAAATTTGATCAACTGATGCACAAAAAGTCAAACTTTGACTTTTTGATCAAGATTTGATTTCAAAGATCACAATTCATCAAGACATTAAAAAATATGAAGCTTTATCATCAACAAATCATGAAATTTAAAAGTCAATGTGAAAAGTCAAACTTTTTAAGACTTAGAAATTTTTCTAAGTGTTTTTGTACATGATAATTTCATTACTTCATGCCAATTTTTTACCAAGATGAAAGATGATTCAAAGAAAACTTTAAACATGAAAGTTGTAGATCTTGATGAGATCTACAACTTTTCTTTACTGATCAATTCCTATAAGTGCTTGGATTTTGAGTTATAAATTCATGAAGTCATGCACTTTTTCTAAAACACTTAATGAAAATTTGACCTAGTTTAGGCAGATTTTTGACCTAACTTCTTGGCCAATTTTCACTAAGATCCAAGATGATTTTGTCCAAATGGTCAACATGAAGGTTTTATAGGATGTTTCAAGCTTTCCAAAATGTCCAAGAACTTTAAAAGATCATGCTTGAGCTAGATGTTTCGAAGAGATAAAGATGGCCTCATAAACTTGAATTATAGGTCATTTTCTGGATGAACATTTGATACAATCTCTTAGACATGCTGCACAATCTTGCTTTGAAGCCTTCTAACTTGTGTTTCACTCCTTAATTTAATGTTTACACAACTGGTTTATCAATTATCCAATTGATTCAAGCATTGTCCAAGTTGATTTGCCATTTAGGGAAGAAAGTTCACACTTCCATTTTGGAAAAGTGAATTTAATCACAATGTCAACCCTCCTTGAGCCCATACATTGTTGCTTATGACTTCAAAACACTTCAATACCAAGAAGTAACCATCTATAACCTGCAAAGCAACCCTACAAGTCATTGTGCTATGAATTGGAACACCAATTTTCACATAACTTGGTTGTTTCATATCAACCAAACCAGGTTTTGTAACTGAGAAACCAAGTCCTCTCATCCTCCAAACCTCTTCTCTATAAACAGAGACACACATTGCAACATAACACACAAACGAGCAAGCCCTAAAACTCACTCAAACTCCCTAAAAGTCAGAACTATGCACAAACCTCCATTGTTGTCACTTATGGCCAAGAAACTTGAAACTCATAATCCACTCGTGTGTTTTCCTTCTAAACCATCCTCAAAGCTTCTATACCTCAAATACAACTCATCCCAATCCCTATTTCCCAACTGTAACTCCATTTCCACCATTGTCCAAACTCAAAAACAGAGGTCTGCAACTTGACTTCTCCAGACCATTTCAGCCACTCTCAACTCAAGCTAAGCATTACATTAACTTCCTAGAGGTCCAAGGAAGCTAACCCGATCACTGCAGCATCTTTAAAAATGCTCATTTTCAAAACATGAATTCCATTTTCAAGGTAAGTTTTCTAACTTTTGAACTCTTCATATAGGCATTGTTAGCTTTCTATTTTCAAAGATAAAATATAGACATCATAGCCCTGAAACTGACCATGTCCTTAGAATTCATTTATGTTTCCTGAGTAGTGAGAATTTTAAAGTTGAACTTTCTGGAAAATTAGGTTAGATTTGGTACCATTCAAAATTCATGCTTATCTTTGATTTATAGCTTAAGTTATTTACATTTCTGAAACCGTGATGAAATTTGGAGCAAGTTTGATGTTTACATTTTTGCAAATGGTTAAGAGATGAAGAAGATACAAAATTCAAAAATGGAGGTTCAGGCCTGGCGTGAGGTTGAAGATGAAATGTATTTAGGGTTTGTTTTTGTGATACGATGGCAGAATCGACTGTTAATACTAGTTTGCATTTTGTATTCGCAAATGTCACGGTAAGCAAGAGTCGCCACCGACTTTTATTTTATCCAATCAGGAAAAGGAAAAAGAACAGAAAAAACATTTTTTCGAGATATTTTGAGTACGGGGGGTAGATTATAGAAAGGGAAGGTGCTAGCACCCTTTCTATCCATGGTTTTCCATGGGCTCTTAGGTACTTGCTCATCTTTTTAAAATTGCTTGTGTGTGTTCTTATTTTTGAAAATGTTTTACTTCGTGATAACCCTTGTATCATTCCTCAAGGGTGTGACGAAGTAAAACATTTTCAAAAATAAGCACACACACAAATTTTTTTAAAAAGATGAGCAAGTACCTAAGAGCCCATGGAAAACCATGGATAGAAATGGTTCTAGCACTTTCCCTTTCTATAATCTACCCCCCGTACTTAGAATATCTCGAAAAAAGGTTTTTTCTGTTCTTTTTCCTTTTCCTGATTGGATAAAATAAAATTCGATGGCAACTCTTACTTACCGCAACATTTGCAAATACAAAATGCAAACCAGTATTAACAGTCGGTTCTGCCACCGTATCACAGAACTAGCGACTCTACTGGGGATGAATTTCCGTTACTGGAGACGATGAGCTCTGTTGGAGATTGAGCTTCCATTGTGAGAGAAATAAACTCTGCTTGGGGAAAAAGAAGAACTATGAAAGGCTTGCATTCACCAAAATCGGCTGGGGAACATAGATGTCAGCTCTCTGTAGGAATTTATTGGGGAAAGTAACTTCTTGTTTTGGGAGAAGCTGATATCAAGGTTGTGATTACCTCTACTCTGTGGGTAGTGCAGGTGTCTCGAGGTCGTGACTGCGTTTCAGAGTTGTCTCTACCTTAGTACCTATTAGACTGAGTAATTGTCAGGTTTGACATTTTTACTCCTGTTTCTTACGTTACGAGCAATTGTCCCTCTATTTCTTATGCGAATATTTGTGAACAACAATTATATTCAAATGCACATGTCAGGAATAATTCATTGGACATTCTCGCAACACAAAACAGGAAAAAGGGAAAATAGACACACAATTTTATACTTTCAAAAATGATTTGTATTGATTTAAAATTTACCCATAATAGGTGTTTTTGTACAAGGAGGCTGACGCTATAGTAAGAGAACGCCGCCATAAAAATAGAAGCTATACAATAGTGTGTACAATGAAACAAAATAGCTTTGTGCAACAATCCCATTGAGTTCCAATTCTGCTAGTGCCCTTATGTCTTCGAGCATCTCATTACTTTGCTACTCGTCCGAAGCTGACTGGATTGATTGGTACCGTTTGAGCTTGACAGTTGATTACTAAAGATCTGGTCGCAAGGTGATCCAATGGAATATAGTGATACGCTTTAATCCCTAATTTTTTCCTGGACCGCCCTTTCAGGTTTTCAGTCCATCGGGATACCCTTTTTTGCCCAAGCTGCCCTTTTGGGTTTTCGACTTGCCAGGTGTATATATTTTTTCATTTTCATCCCTTATTTTTGCCCAAACCCTTTTGGTTCGTCGGGAAGCCCTTATTTTTTTCTAGGTATGTCAACCTATCGGGTCTTTGTTTTATGCGTAGTATCTTTTCATCGTGTCTGCATTAACAGGGTAAGGAAGATCGTCACCGTCCATAGTGGTCAGGATCATGGCTCCACCTGAGAAAATGTTCTTAACTACAAATGGCCCTTCGTATGTGGGGGTCCATTTGCCCCTGGGATCACCTTGCGGCAGTATGATGCGCTTGATTACTAGATCCCCGACTTGATATTCTTGACGTATGACTTTCTTGTTAAAAGCCTTGATCATTCGCTTTTGATACATCTGACCATGACAAATAGCAGTAAGTCTCTTTTCATCGATCAGGTTCAGTTGATCAAGCCGGGTCTGGATCCAGTCGTCTTCGCTCAAACCCGCATCCTTCATTATTTGTAGAGAAGGGATCTGGACCTCAATGGGTAGGACAACCTCCATGCCATATACCAACGAATAGGGTGTTGCCCCTGTCGACGTCCGTGCTGAGGTACGGTACCGATGGAGAGCGAATGGTAACATCTCATGCCAATCTTTGTATGTCACCGTCATCTTCTGTATTATTTTCTTGATATTCTTATTAGCCGCTTCAACAGCCCCATTCATCTTCGGCCGATAAGGAGAAGAGTTATGATGCTGAATCTTGAACTGTTTACAGAGATCGGTGATCATCGTGTTATTGAGATTCATACCATTGTCAGTAATAATTCTCTCTGGCACACCATACCGACAAATTATGTTATGCCTGATAAACCGCGCAACGACGTTCTTGGTCACAGTAGCAAAAGAGGTCGCCTCAACCCATTTCGTAAAGTAATCAATAGCCACTAGAATAAAGAGATGCCCGTTGGATGCAGTAGGTCTAATCTCGCCGATCATGTCAATGCCCCACATCGCAAAGGGCCAAGGAGCCGTCAAGACATTCAGAGGAACTGGAGGTACATGCACCTTATCAACATAGACTTGGAACTTATGACAGGTTCGAGAGTGTTGATAACAATCTGCTTCCATAGTGGACCAGTAATATCCTACCCGTAGGATCTTCTTTGCCATGGTATATCCACTGGAATGGGTGCCGAAAGTCCCTTCATGTAGATCTGCCATGATCCTCTCTGCTTCGCTTTTGTCTACACACCGCAGTAAAGTAGAGTCATGGTTGCGCTTGTAGAGGATTATATTACTGAGGAAGAATTTCGCGGCGAATCTTCTCAGAAACTTCTTGTCGTTGACAGATGCCCCCTCGGGATACTCCTGATCCTCGAGACACCTCTTCACCTCATGAAACCAAGGTTTATCCGCTACATCCTCGGTCTTAATCTCGCAGCAGTAAGCGGGTTCATCCAACCTTTCAATAGTGATTAAGGGAGCTTCATTGTCCCACCTAACTTTGAACATGGAAGACATGGTAGCTAGCGCGTCCGCTAACTGATTCTCCTCTCGCAGGAAATGTTCAAAGATTACCTCCTCAAAGTGTGGGAGCAATGTCATCACATACTCTTTGTATGGATGAGATTCGGATGCTTTGTATCCCACTCGCCTTTGATCTAACTTATCACCAAGGCCGAGTCCCCGAATACACTCAAGAACTTGATCCTCAGGTCAATAGAAGCTCGAAGACCCATGATACATGATTCATACTCAGCCATGTTGTTGGTACAATTGAAACATAATCGGGCGGTGAACGGAGTATGACAGCCTTCTGGAGATATGATTACAGCATCAATGCCATTACCTAATGCATTTGAGGCTCCATCAAAATACTTAGACCATCGGGATCCTTCCTCAAGTCCTTCATCCGGTCCAGGTTCTTCACAGTTGGTTACTAGCATGATGTTCTCATCCGGGAACTCGAAATTCATGGATTGGTAGTCATCCACGGCCTGATGCGCCAAATGATCAGCTAATACACTTCCCTTGATTGCTTTTTGGGTTGTGTATTAGATTTCGTACTCGGTTAAGATCATTTTCCATCTTTCTATTCTTCCGGATAGAGCGAGCTTTTCGAAGATGTATTTGATTGGATCCATCTTAGATATCAACAAGGTAGTGTGGGTCAACATATACTGCCTTAGTCGGCGAGCAGCCCATGCCAAAGCGCAACAAGTTTTCTCGAGCAGTAAGTATCTGGTCTCACAGTCAGTAAACTTTTTGCTAAGGTAGTATATTGCGTGCTCTTTTCGACCAGACTCGTCATGCTTCCCCAGCAGACACCCCATTGAATTATCTAGAACTGTTAAATGCAAAATTAAAGGTCTTCCTTCAACCTGAGGCATCAGAATTGGTGGTTATTAAAGGTATTCCTTGATTCTTTCGAAAGAGGTATGGAATTCAACATTCCACTTTACCACTTGATCTTTTTTCAGCAGCTTGAAGATTGGCTCACAAGTAGCAGTCAGATGTGAAATGAACCTGGCGATATAATTTAGGCATCCCAAGAAACTTCTAACCTCTTTCTCTATGCGGGGAACCGGCATCTCTTGTATGGCTTTTACCTTTGCAGGGTCTACCTGAATACCCTTGTCACTGAAGATGAACCCCAGAAGCTTACCAGATCTTACCCCGAAGGTGCACTTGTTCGGATTCAACCTCAACCTGTATATCTTCAACCTGTCAAACAACTTTTGTAGATGATCAAGGTGCTCTTCTTCTGTTTGAGACCTGGCGATCATGTCATCGACGTAAACCTCTATCTCACGGTGAATCATATCGTGGAATAAAGTGACCATGGAGTGCTGATAAGTTGCCCCAGCATTCTTCAACCCGAAAGGCATCACCATGTAACAGAAGGTGCCCCACTGTGTAACGAAGGTTGTCTTCTCCATGTATTCAGGAGCCATCTTGATCTAGTTGTAGCCAGAAAAACCATCCATGAAGGAGAAGATCTTGTGCTGCGCGGTGTTATCAACCAAAACGTCAATGTGCGGAAGTGGGAAATCATCCTTGGGACTTGCCCTGTTCAGATCTCTGTAGTCCACACACATCCGTACCTTACCATCTTTATTAGGTACTGGGACGACATTAGCAACCCACTGCGGGTAGGAAGTGACAGCTAGGAACCCAGCATTGAATTGCTTCATGACTTCTGCTTTGATTCTCTAACATTTCGGGGCGCATACGACGGACCTTCTGCTTCACCGGTGGGAAATCTTCTTTAGTCGGCAAGCGATGTACCACAATATCAGTGTCCAAACCAGGCATATCTTCATAGGACCAGGCGAAGATCTCAACATAGTCGTGCAACATCTGTATCAACCTCTGTTTGATGCTAAGCTCCAGGTTTGCACCTATTTTAACCTCTTTTCTGTCTTCCTCAGTACCCAAGTTCACTGTCTCAACTGGATCCTCATGAGGCTGTATGGCCCTCTCTTCCTGCTGTAGTAGTCTAGCAAGCTCCCCAGGCACCTCAAAATCTTTCTCACCTTCGTCCCCGGCTTGGTTGATTGGATTTTCGAAGTCATATTATGCAGTAGCAGAACTGTTATCAATGGGATCCAGAGTGGATATAGATCTGCAGTTTGATTCGTGAGTGTATGTAAGAGCATAGCTATATTTGAAAAATAGAAAAGAAAAACAGAGAGCGCAAAATTTGTATGTAAGAACGTCCAATGCTTTATTGATGACATGTGAAAATGACATATAATAGCCCTCACAAACAGAACCAATCGTGCCCCGGGCAAGACACGAGGCCATAAATTTTAAATTTTTTATTACAAACTCAGAAAAAAATAAGACAATTACCGCAGAATGAAAGAAACTGGTATAAAATCTCTGGCCGTCCAATTACTAGGTCCACCATTGGCAGCCGGGTAGATCCAGCTGTGAATGTCATAGTCTTCCTTGCTGTCTTCAATAGTGTTGACCCCGCAATTGCTGATGTGTAGGGGAGGTCTTCCAGCCCGAGCACGTCGAACAGCCCTTTGAGCCCCTGTAGTAAAGCCCACACCAAATTTGTCAGTTTTGTGAGTAAAATTAGGGAGCTGACCCCAATTGGTACACCCACCTTCTTCAACTACGGCCCTGGCATCCTTGAGAGAAGTCATTTTCAGAGGAGGTTTATTGTTGGTAGCAGTTTCAGTCGATGCCAAGATCTGAGGGACCTCTTCGAAGTTCTAACAAGGAGTCTCTATGAATTCCCCGTCCATCTCTACATACCTGAAGGAATTGAGGTGGCTCACCATATATTCTTCTTCACCTCGCACAGTGACAATCTTCCCTTTTACCGGATACTTCAGCATTTGGTGCAGTGTGGAAGTAACTTCCCCAGCTTCGTGGATCCAAGGGCGACCCAACAAACAAGAATACGACGGCCTGATGTCCATCACATAGAAGGTGGACCCAAAGGTCTGAGAACCCACTTTGACAGGGATATCCACCTCCCCGTGCACCATTCTTTTCGACCCATCAAAAGCCCTTACCATGATGTTACTAGGCTTTAAAGTCAAACCCTCACAATCCAGCCGATCGAGAGCCTTCTTAGGCAGGACGTTCAATGAAGATCCAGTGTCTACCAGCACATGAGCCATAGTGGTGCCCCTGCATTCAATCGAGACATGCAGAGCATCATTATGATTCCTTCCTTTTGGTGTCAAGTCCGCATCTGAAAAACCCAGCCCATTGTCAACAGTCAGGCTAGCCACACAATCTTTGAATTGATCAGCTGAAGTTTCTAGCGGCACATGCGCGGTCTTGAGGAATGCAATCAAAGCCTTCACATGGGCCTCGGAGCACAACAGCAGGGACAACATGGATATCTTTGAGGGGGTATGCCCTAGCTGCTCAACCACATTATAGTCGCTCTTTTTAATTATTTTCAAAATTTCCTCTATCTCTTTCTTAGAGGCTTCCACGACAATTTTTCTAGGTGCCTTCATCCGGGCAGACTCACCTATGATTTCTTTGCCTCGGGTCCCGGATGACTCGACGAAGGGAGTGATAACTGGAGTAAGCATAGGAGTAGCAGTTGATGTACCAGCAGGAGTAGCAAACGGAATAACAACAGGCCTCTTGACAGTCTTCGGGGAAATCTCGGGAGAGAAGACCCTTCCACTTCGGGTAACCTTGCTAGTCCCGAAAATGTTACTGACATTAGGATCAACCTCTTCATTCTTCAAATCTTGTTTGATGCCATGATAGTACACATCAGCACCATAATGCTAGGGGTCAGCTTTGTCTGAGGTATACGGGATAGGACCAGGAGAGGTGATTATTAGCGGATAAACTCTTGGAATAGATGTAATCCTAATAGGTCTTCTCGAGGAGACCTTGGAAGGATTGGCGGAAATGGTTATAATAGCAAAGTCTTCAATTGGAACAACGAGAATCTGAGTTTTCTCGAACATAATCTCTCTGCTATCCATCAGGAACAGAATACCTGACTTCAGCAAATGGCAACCAGAAGGCAGTGATGAACATATGTGGCAACCTTCACCATAACCCGGAAATAAACCGGCCAACAGAAAATTCTTCTTGACAGTTATGAGGGGAGTAGAAACTTCATTAACATAGGTAACAAACAAATCAGTATCAACAACATTAATTCCACGACCGTGTTTAGGCATGGGAGCAGTTATGACATTTGGCTTCTCCGGAGTATCAAACTCTATTTCCTTGGCTTCAATCAAGTCTTGTAATTTGTTTCTCAGAGCCCAGCAGTCATTTGTATTGTGGCCAGGACTCTCAGAATGGTAGGAACAACGGGCGTCTGGGTTATGCCGAGGAGAGGTGGTGTTCGGATTCTTAGGAGCCTCTTTCAAAGTTGCCAAGTTGGATCTCAGCAAATGGGGTAGTACTTCAGCCAACGTCATGTTGATTCGAGTAAATTATCGTTACGGTCTTTCCACCCTTTGTTGATTGTTGCATTGTGGAGAAACTGCAGGCCTAGGTATCATTACGGTACTTACTGTCTGACGGTGTTCAACTCTACTTTGGCCTCTCGGACTGTAGATGGAATTGGCTTCCTTCTTACCAGCAAAAGACTTCTTTACTGAACTCGAAGAGGCATCTTTTTGTATCTTACCGCTCCGAATCCCAGCTTCTACTCTCTCTCCAGTTAGGACCAGCTCGATGAAACTAGCTAACGAGCTACCGATCAAATGATTAAAGAATGGACCAGATAGCGTCCCCAGAAACATATCAACCAATTCACTATCAGACAACGGGGGTTGGACTCTCCCAGCCAAGTCTCTCCACTTCTGCGCATAGTCTTTAAAGCCTTCTCCTGCACCCATGGACATACTCTGGAGTTGAGTACGAGTGGGAGCAAGGTCAGCATTGTATTGATACTGCTTATAAAAAACAGCAGCCAGATCTTCCCAATTTCGGACATTGGCTCTCTCTAGTTGGTAGAACCATTCAAGCTGAGTCTCTGACAGACTGTCTTGAAAGAAGTGAACCCACAAATTTCTATCAGCAGTGTGGGGCTGAATCTTCCTGACGTAGGAACGAAGATGGAGTTTTGGGCAAGACACCCCATCATATTTAGAAAAAATTGGAGCCTTGAATTTCTGCGGGATGACCACCCCCGACACCAATCCCAGTTCTTAAAAATCTAACCCAGGTATCCTCTAGATCTCCATAGCACTCAGACTATCTTCCAACTGCTTGTACCTATCCTCAGTAGGAGGATACTGCTCATCATTATAATCTGTGTCATCATCAGAAGCTTCAGGGCTAGGGTCCTTCTCCCTAGTTTCATCTTCCTGATTCTCCCCTTCTCTTGACGAGGATGTCAGCTCAGCTGCCCGCTTCAAAGGTCCTTTAATCCTTCTCCCTATATTCAAAATACCAGCAGTCTTCTTCTTCTTTTTGTCCTTCATAAGGGCCTTTAGATCCTCCTGCCCTTTAGCTAATGCCACAATCATTTGTTGAAACTGGGCATTTTGTGCCTGAAGATCTTTGATGCTTTATTCGGAAGACGTTATTGCTGAAATAAACAACGAAGAAGATGAGAAACTTGTAATGGTACCTGTAATGATGTGTATGATATGCATGCAATGTTTTCAAGGATCTCGCGGGGTAAACAAGAAACTGTTATAATTTGATTGCAGCTTGATTGAAGAAACTTCATGTCATTGAAAGTCCTTCTACAAGAATCGAGCTCACCATGTCTAGTGGGTCATAGCCTCCGACTCAGGTTGTTATGTTGACGATATTTGGCCAGAGGAAAATAAATCCCCATGCCCCTTGCTAGACGTCTGGTTCACCATAACCTACATCACAGACCCTTGGGATCCTTGAAATGGTTAGTATGATATGCTATATTCATGATGTCATAATGTCATGATTATGCTGAGAAAATACATGTATAAACAAGCACAAACAAATCACACCAAGTCCTTAGGTTTAAGGCTTACTTGAGTTTAAGGTAGTACCCTCTTGAAGTTGGATTGTTTCAACTTTTCCTATCAATAGTAACCGGGTTCTAAAAGGGATCTCAATATCACTGATCCGTCTCCCAACTTCGTTCAATAGGTGATTGAGTCGTAACCAAACAAAGCTCAAGAGTCAGACCTCAATGAGTGTAGCATCGATTATCTGTCGACCTTGGGCATACACCAAAGCCGACCATCTCGCTACATTCTACTGGCCAAGTTGTGCGATTAAAGGTTCTAAGGTCAGTTGATGCTTAATGACACCGCGCGGCCGCCCCATACATCTCCCTGATTGACTCAAGGGTTTACGAGTACCAACCAAAGTGCCACATCAACGTAGCTACTACTTCAACTGTGCTGGTATACCCCAGACACAACTCTCTCACAGTTTATCTGCTACTTACCTAACAAGTATCCCCAGATCCGGGTGTAGGATCTACAGTAACCCAAACAGTTCCCATAAATATAAAGTAAGCAAGACAGTCAAGGGAAAGCAATTAAATATGACCTAGATCCTAAGGTTTACCCCACATATTAATTTCCCCAGCAGAGTCGCCAGTTCTGTGATATGGTGGTAGAACCGACTGTTTTTACTGGTTTGCATTTTGTATTTGCAAATGTCGCGGTAAGCAAGAGTCGCCACTGATTTTTATTTTTCCAATCAGGAAAAGGAAAAAGAACAGAAAAAACATTTTTTCGAGATATTCTGAGTACGGGGGGTAGATTATAGAAAGGGAATGTGCTAGCACCCTTTCTATCCATGGTTTTCCATGGGCTCTTAGGTACTTTCTCATCTTTTTAAAATTGCTTGTGTGTGTGCTTGTTTTTGAAAATGTTTTACTTCGTAATAACCCTTGTATCAGTCCTCAAGGGTGTGACGAAGTTGTTTTTTTGAAAAATTGTTTTGAAAGGTGTTTGGTTGAAATATTTTGTTGAGCAAGTACTTAAGATTCTACCTACTCGAAAAAAGATTGTTCGTTCTCGTTTCCTTTAGACAGCGCTATCCTAATATTAAGGAGTAGGTAGCCTCATCGTTGGAGTTTTTAAGGGACGTTCGAAAGGGACAAGTACAATCACCTAAGCAATGGGTTGGAAACTTTAGTAGTAACCCTAGAGTCCTAAAGATCTTTCTGAGGCAACATTCAAATGGGACATTTGATCTTTTAGACAAGAGGGAAACCACTAAAATCTCATATGCTTAAGGACTGTTTACCGAAGGCGACCGAGGTGAGGCAAACCCTGGGAGTAAATATGTGCATGTGTTATTTTTAGTTAATTATCCTTTGCACATTAGGTGATCTACCATTTTAATTTTCAAGCATATTTCCATACATTCCTATTAACCATGCATCTAACAGTTAAATATTTGCAGGAATTTAAAGTGCGGAAAAAATAAACCTAGCTATTACAAGGCTTCGGGGAGGGGGATTAATTACATAGCCAAAAACCGGGGAAAAGCGATAAATGAAAACCCTAATTTAAAGCTATTACAAACCACTGGGAGTTACAAAATAATAAAAAGAAAAGTAATTAAAACGCGCGGCGAATTAAATGCGAGGATGCTAAAAAAAAACCTAAAACCCTAATTAGGAGAAAAAAAATATTTTTTGTGCATTTTTATTTGAGAAAACAATTAAATTGAAAATTAATTAAACCCTAATTTCTAATTGTTTTTAATTACAAAAAAAGGAAATTAAATTAACCTAACTTTCTAATTAAATTAAAATAAATATTTTATGAAAAAAATAATCCTTTTATGATTTTTGTGATTTATTGATTTTATGATTAAATAAAAAAGTAATTAATTTTTAGTGAAAAATACTTAAACAAATTATTTAAAATAAAAGAAATAAAAAGAAAGAATTGAAAATGGGCCTGTGTTAAATTGAAAGGAGGGGGTGCAATCCTGAATTAATATTGGGCCCAAGGTTGATGGCCCAAGTCAACGTTGGATCCAATGGTGCTGGTGCTTGATGGTCCACCATGGTCCTTCAGTGATAAGGCGTTGGATCTGATTGGTCATAGATCCACTGGCTGAATGTTGATGGCACATGGTAGTCGCTTGGATGATTGATCCGCTAGATCTGCAGCAAGAAAATAAGAAAATATTTTTTGCCGGGACCTGGGATCGAACCCAGGTCCTCATACTCACCACCAATGATACATTTCCAGCTGCGCTACACGTCTCAATTGTTAATATAATACCAATAATTAATATTATGTAAAACAAGTGGAATAGGCTAAGTGGAACAAAAACACGCGCTAACCATTTGAATGGACCAGTCCTGTGATGCCAAGTCATCATCTCCTTCATGGAGACCATCGTCTTAGGCATTACCTTTTACCTACAGACAAACGCTTGTAGCCATAACCCTTGTACTTCAAAAATCAACACAACACAAGATAAATAAGATTAAAGACCATGGATCAACGGGATTTGGCCATCTGATCATCATGGTGTCCTTCATTTAGGCTAATTGTTCCTGTATTCAAAAATCCTAAAAATGCAAGGTGAACCCTAGCAATGGCAGGTACGCGTACATGCCTTAAAGCTTCAATTAAATCATCCAAACATGTCACAAATATGTCAATAATCATAAATACATCATCAAAATATGCTCATGATGCATGAATCGCTATAATGGATTTTGAAATAAAGGGCAAACCGTATGAGTTGCAGCACGCGATTCTTGATGCTTCAGGCCTTGCAAATGATTGGGATAGCTTCAGTGCACGCCCAGGATGCGATTGCTGGCCTTAAATTGCTTTGAAAGGTCCTTTGGAATAAAAACCGGATCACACTTTTTGCAATAAATTTGGAATTCGTTCTTCCTCTTTCACGACTGCTAGCCCTCGTCTTTTGCCTTGTACTTGTTCATTATATATCCCTCAATGAACTAGGGTTGCAAAACAAATTGGATCTTGAAGTTTTGGAAGATTTGATTTGATTTTTCATCCATATGCAAACCTTATATATTGAGCCAAATTATCCCATTTTTGTACCAATCATGCTTGATTCGATTTGGCCTTGATTTTTCAGCATATTTTGATTGCAATCCTATCAAAAAATCATATCAAAACATATCTTTGATATTATTTACTAATCATTTGATTTTATTCAATTTTTAATTAATAAAAAAAAAATTGGAAAATGAAGAAAATGACATGTGGGTGGATATTTGGGTCGTGGGCCATGCTACAAGTGATGTGCAATCATGAAATGCTAAGCCCATTTGGTAAAAAATGCACTTTTGAGCATATTTGACTTTTGGCAATTTTGCTAAAAAGGTCAACTTTGACAAGGCATATCTCCTCTAATTTTAACCCTAGAGAGGTGTTCTTGGACTTTTTAGAAAGCTTAGGATGTCCCCTAAATAAAACTTTTGGTATCATCTCAATTGGATCTTCCATGTTCATGTAAGAAGCTTTGACCCAAAAGGTGTTTTTGTTGACTTTTCAAAAGGACCTATAATGTAGAAATTCATATCTTTTGATGAGTGCATATTTTGAACTTGTGTGCTGAAGATGAATTGTAGGGAATTTCATCCTCTTAAAAATGAGCTTTGGATGTAAAATATTTGATAAAGTATGAAGAAGTTATGCTTGGTCAAAGTTTGGTTGACTTTTCTTGAGAAACCCTAATTTAGCAACTTTTGGGTTTTGATGAATTTGGAGCATTCCTTGAGGAATCATGATCAACCCTTGATCAAATGATGAAAGTCACTTCAAAATTTTGATGTTAACCAAAAATCTGGAGGTTTGGCTGTATGTGGGCCACAGTTGACTTTTGACCTAATACAGTCGATTCACAAGTATCTGAGCAGTTGACTGAGCAAACTTCTTGTGCAAGGCATGAAACTTGACATGGATGATCTTGGGAACATATTAGGACCATGTGAAGAATTTGGGTCCTTTGTGGTCCACACATATTGATGAAAATGGAAACCCTAATTTGAGGTATACTGCCTTAGGAGAGAGTTTGTCTGGTCAACTCTTGGGCTTTCTTGAGAAAATTGGGGTACCTCAGTTGACATGTGTTGAGTAAAATGGGAGGGCAAATTTTGGGGTACAACAGTTTTGTAATATAATGCACTGGTTTTATTTTAAACACCAGATGTATATCCACCCCATTGGTAGAGAGCGCGCGCGTACGGTCTTATTGCTAAGGGTCCTGGATTCGAGCCACATGGACGCCTTTTGTTGTTTTTTCTAACATTTTTACTTGTTTCAGGCGCGTTTGGGCTTCCTCACTATGGGCCTGACTTTTTTGCTTTTCCTCATACCCTGTTTACTTCATGATGCGCATGCCCATTGTTTTTTTTATTTTCTTTTTCAGATTGCAACAAAAAAAAAAGGATTTGGGCCTTGACATAACAAAAAACTGTTTTTTTTTGTTGCTTACTAACCCATAGTTTACTTTCATATCCTCCTGACTTTAATTTTATATTTTCTTTTCTTTTCTTTATTATTATTATTATTATTATTATTATTATTATTATTATTATTATTATTATTATTATTATTATTATTATTATTATTATTATTATTATTATTATTATTATTATTATTATTATTATTATTATTATTACTTTTATTAATAAAAAAATACCAAAATATATAATATTTATTATTTAGATATTTAGTTTTTTTTTCTTTTAAAACAAAAGACCCAAAACATTTGCTTAATAAATTTCTTAAATCAATTTAGACTTAGATTTATTTTAATTTTCTCTTCTTAATCAAACTAATATTAGAGTTAGTTTTATTTTAATTGAATTAATTTAGAATTTAGGAGTTTAATTAATTAACTTTTTTTTTCCGTTTCATTTTAGTTTAATTAAATCAAAACCTTTCATCAAAAACTCAAACAAAAAACAATTATCTTTTTCTTCTCACACTACTATTATACTCTTGTATATTTCATTGTTCTTCAATATTCAATATGGTTGTAATAGTAAATTAGGGTTCTTAATTGCTTCCATCCTCATTTGTAAATTGTATCCTTATCCCTAAATGATGTAATATCGTAGAACTTTAAATTCCCGCAATTTACCGCTTTCCATATTATTGTTAGTAATTAGGGTTTGTATGGCAAGACTAAAATTAACAAGTAGAAAACCCTAATTCAAAGACAAAAATGCATGAAATCGAAACACTTTGCACACTTGCACCTCTAGGGTTAACCCACACTTGTTGCCTTAGAATAAAACAGTCATGTCTCTCGAATGTGAGATACTTTAGCAAAAACTCTCGAATACAAGATCGTAGTCCCTCGATGACCCTTCAATGTTGCCTTCGGTAAACGATCTTAGACCCTCACAAAAAATTGCTAAGGTATCCTACAATGTTGCCTTCTATGACTGTACAATGACCCATACCTGTCCCTTTATATCCAATGATATGATTGCTTACTAACTAATGGTAAGATAACACTATTTAAAGTAGGAGGAAAATAACTAAGAATTTTTGAGTAGATAGAACGCTCGTAGTTGCTTGCTCAAAAATAAAACCATCTTCACACTTACACTTTCGAAATATCTTTCCAAAAACAAACATCTCTTTGAACTGTTTTCAAAACCAACACTTTGTATACATTCCCGCCACAACGAGAATCATTACAAAGTTTGCTGAAACAAAGACATTTTCAAAATATTTTTAAACTTATACCAAACACAAACACATTTAAAAATCATTTCAAAGTGATCTAGCAACTAAGATCCCGTAGATAACTACGGGTGAAAAGGGTGCTAATACCTTCCCTTTTCATAACTTACCCCCCGAACTCAAGAAAATATCTCAAAAGGTCTTTCCTATTCTTTTCACCCTTTCCTTTATTGGATAAAAGAAAAGTCGATGGCGACTCTTGCTATCCACAACAATTGCGATCAAACACAAAACACCCAAGTCAGTTCTTCCATCGTATTATAGAACTGGCGACTCTGTTGGGGAAGACTTAAAAGTGGGGTTACCTTAGAGACTAGATCATATTTAAATGCTTTCATTGTTTGACTTGCTTACTTTACTCTTAAGAAGGGTGTTTGGGTTTTGTATAGATCCTATATCCGGATCTAGGAGAATTATTAGGTAAGTAACAATAGATTGTGGAGATTGTACAGTGTAGACCGATATGGTTGAAACAATGGCTACGTTAGTGTGACACATTTGTTGGTACCGATATCCCTTGTGTTGAATCGAGGAGAATGCGAGGCCGCTGTGTGGTGTCATGAAGCACTAACTGACCGTAGAACCTTTAGTTGAACAACTTGGGCATTAGGAAGTAGTGAGATAGCCGACTTTGGTGCAAAGCTGAAGATTGGTTGATACTCGATACTACACTCATTGAGATTTGACTTTTGGGATACTTTGGCCGCAAGAAAAGATTAATTATGCTAAAACAATGCCTAATGAAGAAAGATCAATGATATTGAGATTCCCTAGAACCCGTTTACTTTCTAGGACAGGTTGAACCAACTAAAATTCAAGAGGGTGCTTACCTATGAAACCCATGAAAGCCTAAACCTAAGGTCTTTGTGTGCTTTGTTTGTGATTAATTATTCATGACATCATAAACATCATAACATCATAAGCATTCTCACTAACCATTTCAAGGATTTAGGAATTTATCTTTGTTATGTTTTGTAGGACATGGCTTCCACTCGTAGAAATACCATCCGAGTCAACTTTGTGAAAGTACTTACTCAAATTCAAGAGTTAGCATCAAGGGTGCCTAGAGATTCTCCCTTAACCGAGAAATATGGTCGACTTCTCAACTTGGCTACCTCAAACTTCCAAGAAGAAATGATGTGTGTTCTCTTCTAATTCTTTGATCATATGCATCATTGCTTCACATTTCCCGACTACCAATTGGTGCCTACATTAGAAGAATTCTCTCAACTGCTAGGAGGCCTGTGCTTGATCAAATACCATTCACTGGTTTAGAGGAAACTCCAAAACCTGAGGTTATTGCCAAAGCTTTGCATTTGAAGAGATCCGATATTATGGATAATTGGGAACCAAGAAGTGAAGTTAAGGGTTTCGTAGGCAAGTTTCTATTGGAAAAGGCTCGTTTGTTTTGGGAATATATGGATTTTCAAGCTTTTGAGGATGACTTGGCCCTTCTAATCTATGGTTTGGTTCTATTTCCCAATACGGACCAACTCTTAGATGTGAATACCGTCAATGTTTTTCTCTCTCGTAATCCTGTACCTACTTTTCTTGGAGACATTCTACATTGTTTCCACACCCGCACCATGAAGAAAAGAGGGACTCTTTTGTGTTGCATTCCATTATTGTCTAGGTGGTTTATTTTGCACGTACCTCGATTAATGTTGAAGAATGAGCCAGGCTTGACATGGTCTCAAAGGATGATGTCACTCTCACACTCGGATATTCATTGGTGTTCCCGATCTTTGGAGGATATTACCATTATTGACCATTGTGGGGATTTCCCTAATGTTCCACTCTTGGGTATTAGGGGAGGTATCACCTATAACCCTTCTCTTGCATTACGGCAGTTTGGGTATGCACGAAGAGATGTCCCTATGAAACGCTCATCCAAGGTTTGATATTGGACTACGAAGGAGACATCCAAGGCTATCATTAAAGGTTCATACGAGCTTAGAGAATGTTAAACAAGGTGGATAGCAAGACTCAGGGGCATAAAAATTCCATCCCTCTTGAGCCTTACCTCAAGTGGGTACGAACTCGTGCTCAAAGTCTCATGATGCCTTACCCAACCATCCTACCTGTGATTATGGAGCCTATTGCTGAGGGAGACACCCCTTATACTCTTCTTCACCCTAACATGCCTACCAACTTTGAGGAATTGCAAAGATTGTGGATTCAACTCAAAGAGGAACGAGATACCTTTGAAGCACAGTTCTACGCAATCGAGAAGAAGGTTTTGGAGCTCACGAGGCAACTTCATGAAGAGCGAAGTTTGAATGCCTACATTGCACCAAAGAGGATGCGCTCATGGGAAGCTTGAGTCCTTTCTGTATTAGGAGTTTATTTTGTATCTGTTGTACCCCAAAATTTTTCCTCCCATATTTCTCAAAACATTTCAAGAAAGATCCTCAAATTGCTCAAGGAAGTCCAAGGGTTGACCAGACAAACTCTCTCCTAAGGCAGTCTACCTCAAATTAGGGTTTCATGTTGCATCAAGATACTTGAGTCCAAGGGATCAAAAATTCTCACCATTGTCCTAATATGTTCTCAAGATCATCCATGTCAAGATTCAAGCCTTGCAGAGGAAGTTTGCTCAGTCAATTACTCAAAGGCCTGAAAATCGATTATGCTAGGGCAAAAGTCAACTATGGCCCACATACAGTCAAACTTCAATATTTTTGGTCAACATCCTCATTTTGAAGTATTATTCATCATTTGATCAAGGGTTGATCATGATTCATCAAGGATTGCTCACAATTCATCAAGAACCAAAAGTTGCTAAATTAGTGTTTTGTAAGAAAAGTCAACTCAACTTTGACCAAGCATAACTTTCTCATACTTTATGAGAAATGACCCATCCAAAGATAATTTTGAAGAAGATGCAATGACATATAATTCATCTTCAGCTCCCAAGTTCAAAATATGCACTCACAAGAAGTTATGAATTTGGACATTATAGGTCATTTTGAAAAGTCAACAAAAACACCTTTTTTGTCAAAGCTTCATACATGAACATGGAAGACTAAATTGAGATGATACCAAAAGGGTTGCTTTGAGGACATCTTTAGATTTCTAAAAAGTCCAAGAACACCTTCAAAGAGTCAAAATTGAAGAAGTTATGCATTGGTGAAGTTGACATTTTTTGCAAAATTGCCAAAAGTCAAAAGTGTCTCAAATTGCAATTTTTGTTAAATGGGCCTAACTTTTTGCACTTGTTTTGAGTTGGTAGCATGGTCCACGAGCCCTAGCTCTTTCCACTTGCCTTTATTTTATTTTTACCATTTATTTTGATTTTTTATTTCAATTAGATCAATTTAAATCAAAATAAATCATGAAAATATCCAAACCATTTAAGTCTTGAGATTTGGTGCATGTTTCAGGTTCCTTATACATCTAGAAACAAAATTAAATCATGCAAGGGCTATGTGTGCATGGAAAGATTGGTTTTGGCCTATTTTTGGAAAGATTTTCATGGAAATCAAATCAAGATCAAAAATCATAATTGACAAATATTGCAAGCACAATTGTAACCCTAATTCCATCAGTGGTATATAGTGGACAATTGAAGACAAAAAACAAAAGGTTTGGAGGCGTGGAGAGGAAGAACAAAACGTGAAAAAATCACCAAAAAGTGCTGACTTGATTTCATACTTCAAGGCGTTTACAAGACTCCTAAGCCATCTCATTCGCTTCCTGGGTATACAAGGAAGCTATACCAATAAAAAACAAGCATCCTCGTGCCCATAATTCATCACCACGACCCTCACGGTTTGGTTCTTTTTTTAAAATCGTATTCCTTTATTCTTGCATCTTTATCATGTTTCAATAGCATATTCTGAATCCCTAACATGTTTGCAAGCTCATGGTGGCAATTAATTGCATTTTCGTTGGCTATATCAGAATCCACCATTGCTAGGGTTCTTGGTCTCGATTTAGGATCTTTTTATACAGGCAAAATTGGTCCACAAGAAGGGCACCATGATGCTCAACAGGCCAAGACGAATTGGTCCACAACCTTAGATTTCGTTTATCGCACCTATATGTGATTATTGAAATATGCAGGGTTTCTAGTGACAGACTTATGTCCGTAGGTAAAAGTCTCTGACTTTTACCAACGGAGAAGGGAAGAAGACGACTTGCGTGGCACCTTCCCATTCGTCTGTTTGAAATATCACCCGCAGGAAGTTAACAAAGTTGTGTTTTGTTTATATTATTTATTTGTTTCTTTACATACAACAAAAGCGCGTGGCTCAGTTGGTATTGAGGCAGTGGAAAAGGCCATAGGACTTGTGTTCGAATCCCAGGTCCCCCATGTACTTCACATTATTTTTATTTAAATGATCAGGCATGCACACAGGCGTGAGGTCCACCATATGCCTTCAGGGTTCAACCATTGGATCTCCAGAAGTCCAGATCTGAAGGCCATCATGTGATGATCCACCAGAAGCCTTGGTCAACGCACAACACTGGAACATAGAGGTCAACGTGGGTCAGATTTTTGGGCCTAAAAGCTTGCTATTCACACACCTCCAATTTGCTGATTACAGGCCCAATTTCCATTTTCTTTTTCTCTTTATATTTTCTTTATTAATTCATTTAATTATTTTTGCTAACATAAATTAATTCTTTTTATAAAAAAAAATCATAAAAAATAAATTTTCATCCAATTAGATTTAAGTTATTTTTTTATCAGAAATTAATTTAGTTAGTTAATTTAATTTATTAGGTAACTTTAATTCTTTTTATAAATAAATTAAAATCAATTAGAAGAATTAGGTTTTTTTTGTCTAATTTAATTCTTATTTCTCTTTTATTAAAAAATCACAAAAATAGGTCATTTAATTAATTTTATTTAATTTAATTTAATTAGTAATTAGGTTTGTACATATTTAATTTAAAACTTTATTTTCTTAAAATAATCAAAAACACCAAAAAATAATTTTTCTTTCAATTAGGTTAGACGGGGTCAAAACCCTAATTTCCTTTTGTTCTCTATTCGTCGCGCGTTTACTTATTTTTGTAATATTGATGTAACTGCTCACAGGATGTAATAGCTTAATTAGGACTTTTTCCGTTTATTTATCGTTTTAGCGGGTTTTTTTCGCTATGTAAATTATACCCGAAGCCTTGTAATAGTGTAGCTTTATTTCCTCGCACTTTAAATTCTTGCAAATATTAAACTGTTAGATGTATGATATTAGGGTGGCATGACAAGAATGTATGTTAAATTTAAAACGGTTAGCAAACCCTAAATGTGCAAAGATAATAACTTGAAATTGAATCACTCGCACATGCGCACTCCTAGGGTATACTCCCACTTCGGTTGCCTTCGGTAAACGGTCATTAAGTATATGATACTTTAGTGGTCACTCTCTTGTCTAAACAAAGATCAAATGTCCCGTTCGGAAAGGTTGCCTCGAAAATGTTGCCTCGAATATGATCTTAAGACATTAGGGTTATTACTAAGACGTCCTAACATTGCTTTAGTGATCGTACGCCCCTTTCGAATTGACCCTTACAACTCTAACAATGGCGCTACCTACTCTTTAATAGTGGGATAGTGCTTTCTAAAGGAAACAAGAACAGAAACATTCTTTTTTTCCGAGTAGGTAGATACTAGTAGGTACTTGCTCATAATAAACTTTTCACACCTTACACTTTTCAAGCAAAGTTTTCAAAAACACTTCGTAACACTCTTGAAGACAGAAGCAAGGGTTAAATCGAAGTAAAACTTCAAATCAAACACACACAAGCAATTTTGAAAATGATTAGCAAGTACCTAAGAGCCCGTAGAAAAGTACAGATAGAAAGGGTGCTAACACCTTCCCTTTCTATAATCTACCCCCCGTACTCAAAATCTCGAAAAAGGGAATTTTTCTGTGCTTTTTTCCTTTCCAGTTGGATAAAATAAAAGTAGGTGGCGACTCTTGCTTACCGCGATATTTTGCAAACACAAACATAAAACGCAAACCAGCATTTTCCTAAAACAGTCCGGTTCTGCCACCGTATCACAGAACTGGCGACTCTGCTGGAAAAAAAAAGTGGGGTATACCTTAGGATTAGTTCATCATATTTGCTTCTATTGTTTGATTTGATTGCTTTATCTTTGAGGGCTTTGTATCGGGAGTTACTATAGATCCTAACCCGGATATGGGGGACACCTAACTGTGAGGGAAATGTACGGCGTAGACCGATACGGTTGAAGCAGTAGATACATTGATGTGGCACATTGGTTGGTACCGGTATCCCTTGTGGAGAAACGAGGAGAATATCGGGCTGCTATATGGGTCGTTAAGCATCAACTGACCTTATAACTTATAATTGACCAACTTGGACATATGAAGTAGTGAGATAGCCGGTCTCGGTGTAAAGCTGGGAACTGGTTGATACTCGATACTACACTCATTGAGACCATACTCTCGAGATAGTTTCGGCCGCAAGAAAAGATTGCGTGAGCTGAAACCATGACCGATGGAGGATGGTCAGTGATATTGAGAACCTCTAGAACCCGGTTACTATTATTAGGACAAGTTGAAACCAACTGAACTTCAAGAGGGTAATACCTAGACCCCATACAAGCCTGAAACTTAAGGGCTATTGTGTGACTTGTTTGCCTTTACCATGTCTGCTATCTGCTATACCTGTTGTGTGTTTTATCATGACATCATGCATCATAACGTAGCATGCATACTTCATTAGACTAACCATTTCAAAGACTGAGGGGATTTATCTTTGTTCTGTTTTGCAGATCATGGCTTCCTTGCGCAGAAACACCATTCGAGTTAACTTCGTGCAAATACCTGCTCAACTCAAAGAGTTAGTCTCAAAAGTTCCTGATACTTCCTCATTCGTTAGAAGACATGGTCAGCTCCTTAGTTTGGTCACTTCAAAGTTGGATGAGCAGATGATGAGCGTGCTCTTCCAGTTCTTCGATCCGGTGCATCATTGTTTCACCTTCCCGAATTATCAGCTAGTTCCCACTTTGGAGGTGTTTTCTTACTTACTGGGCATATCCATCCTTGAGCAGACACCCTTCACAGGTTTGGAAGAGACTCCTAGACCCAAGGACATTGCTTCAGCCTTACATCTAAAAAGGGCTGATGTAGTATCCAACTGGGAGACACGAAGCGGTGTTAAAGGTTTCTTAGCCAAGTTTCTGATGGATCAAGTTCAACTATTCTGGGACAGTTTGGACTTTCAGGCTTTTGAAGACATCTTAGCTCTCCTCATCTACGGTTTGGTTCTTTTCCCGAATCCAGATTCCTTTATAGATGTGAATGAGGTTAAGATCTTCCTGTCCCGCAATCCTGTGCCTACTCTTCTAGGTGATGTTTTGCATGCTCTCTATACTCGCACGACACGAAGAAGAGGGACCCTCATGTGTTGTACGCCGCTGCTGGCGAGGTGGTTTATTTCATACCTCCCCAAGTCTGTATTAAAGAATGAGGAAGGGTTAGAATGGTCTTACAGAATCATGTCACTTGCCCATACGGACATTCTTTGGAGTTCTAAGGATATGGAAGGTATTGCTATCACTGATCGATGTGGGGAATACCCTAATGTCCCGTTGCTTGGAATTAGAGGGGGAATAACCTACAATCCTTGTTTGGCTTTATGACAGTTTGGTTGCGCTCGGAGAGACGGTCCTCATGAGCTACTTCTTACATATATTGTCTTTGACTATAAGGAGGACGTTGATGAGCATCGTCGCAGATTTATACGAGCTTGGGGCATGGTGAACATGTCTGACCCTCACGAGCTAGGACCAAAGACTTCTCTCCTTATGCAACCTTATCTCCAGTGGGTCCGAGCCCGTGCTCAAAATCTTGGGATGCCTTATGAAGCTCTATTTCCAGTGGTTGTGGAGCATACTAACGAAGAAGGATTTCCTTATACAGTCCTTTATCCCTACATGCCTACTGATCTGGGGGCATTAAAGAGATCCTGGATTCAGTTGAAAGAGGAGAGGGATACCTACAGGGAGAAGTATCATGAACAAGAGAGGAAGATCTTGAAGCTCACGAGGCAACTTGAGAGTGAAAGGACAATCAATGACTATGTCAGCATAAAGGGAAAGCGACCATGGGATTTCTGATTTTTGCTTGTTTCTAGTTTAGATTTATTTTCAGTCTATTTCTTTTGTAACGCCTTAAAGGCATTGTTAAACATTATTACAAGTTTGAATCTAATAAAGTTTGTTTATTTCTTGGTTTGCAAATTTAAATCTTCCAAAGTCTTTGAAATCATTTCATACGCATTCCATTATCATGCACCTCATTACAGGTATCATTACAGGTTTCTCATCTTCTTCGCTGTTTATTTCAGCATAGAATGTCTTCTGAAATACCTACCGATCAAGCCATCAAAGCTCTTCAAGCACATAATTCTCAATTCCAAGAGATGTTCTTGAACTTGGCCAAAGGATAACAGGATTTGAAGACTCTCATCCTGAAGGAGAAGAAGAATAAGAAGAAGAAGAAGGTGGTTCTGCTGAATATGGGTCACAGATTTGGGAACAGGTTGTGACAGGAAGCTGATCTGTCTCATTCATCTAAAGGAGGAGAGAATCAAGAGGAGGAAAAGGGTCCTAGTCCTGTGGTCTCTGATAATGACACTGATTTTAATGAAGAACAGTATCCTCCTGCTGAGGATAGGTACAAGCAACTCGAAGACCGTCTGAGTGCAATGAAGATTCAGAAGATACCTGGTTTAGACTTCGAAGATCTGGGACTGGCATCTGGGGTGGTGATCCCTCACAAGTTTAAAGCTCCTATTTTTTCTAAATACGATGAAGTATCTTGTCCAAAGCTCCATCTCCGCTCCTATGTCATAAAAATCCAACCCTACACTGCTGATAGAAATCTGTGGGTTCATTTATTTCAAGATAGTCTGTCAGGGACTCAACTTGAATGGTTCTATCAATTGGAAGGAGCTAATGTTCGTAACTGGGAGGACCTTGCTGCTGCTTTTTACAAGCAATACCAGTATAACACCGACCTTGCTCCCACGCGTACTCAGCTTTAGGGTATGTCTATGGGTGCAAGTGAATGCTTTAAGGATTATGCTCAGAAGTGGAGAGATCTGGTTGGAAGAGTCCAACCCCCTCTGTCTGATAGGGAGTTGGTGGATATGTTTCTTGGGACTTTGTCTGGTCCATTTTTTAATCATTTGATCGGTAGTTCGTCATCAGGGTTTACTGAATTGATTTTGACTGGGGAGAGGGTAGAAGCTGGTATCCGAAGTGGCAAGATACAAAAAGGTGCTTCATCAAGTACATAAAAGAAGCCTTTTAGGAAAGAAGCTAGTGCAGTTTACAGCTCGAGGAGCCAAAACCGACCTGAACGCCGCCAAGCAGTTAATGCGGTAGTAATATCAAGACCCACCGTTGCCCCACAACACAACAATCAGCAAAGAGTAGAGAGACCGCAAAGACACTACACTCGGCTCAGTATGACCTTATCTCAAATTTTACCGCAGTTATTGAAGACCAACCTGGTAACTCTAAGGGAAGCCCCAAAGAATCCCAGCACCACATCTCCGCTGTATAACCCAAACGCCTGCTGCGCCTATCACTCCGATAGTCCAGGGCATGATACAAACAATTGCTGGGCCTTGAGGAATAAGGTGCAAGATTTGATTGAAGCTAAAGAAATCGAGTTTGACGCACCAGAAAAGCCTAACGTCATAACTGCTCCTATGCCCAAGCATGGAGTAAATGCTTTGGACGATGATTTATTTGTGACCTCTGTGGAAGACATTTCTACTCCATTGATGACAGTTAAGAAGAACCTATTGTTGGCCGGTTTGTTTCCGGGCTGTGGCGAAGATTGCCATCTATGTTCAATCCTTCCTGCTGGTTGTCATTTATTGAAATCAGGTGTTCAACGCCTGATGGATAACAAAGAGATCCTGTTCGAGAAAACTTTGATTCCGTTGATTCCTGTTGAAGATGTTTCCATCATAAGCATTTCCGCCAATCCTTCCAAGGCTTCCTCGAGAAAGCCTGTTAGGATTACATCCATTCCAAGAGTTTCTCTATTAATCATTACTATCCCTGGTCCTATCCCATACACTTCGGATAAGGCTGTCCCTTGGAACTATGGGGCCGATGTGTATTATCATGGGATCAAACAAGACTCGAAGGTTGAAGAAAATGATGCTGATATCAGCAATATTGTCGAGTCTAGCAAGGTCACCAGAAGTGGAAGACTTTTCTCTCCTGAGATTTCCCCTCCAACTGTTCAAAAGCCTATTGCTGTTCCATCTGCTAGTACACCAGCTATTGTTCCAATTCTTACTTCGGTTATCACTCTTGTCACCGAGTCATCTGACACTCGGGGAAAAGAAGTTACAGGTGAGCCTGCCCGAATGGAGGCACCTAAGAAGATTATTGTAGAAACCTCTAAGTAGGAGATAGAGGAAATTCTGAAGATTATCAAGAAGAGCGACTACAACATAGTCGAGCAGCTAGGGTAGACCCCGTCAAAGATCTCCATGTTATCCTTATTGTTGTGCTCGGAAGCCCATCCAAAGGCTTTAATTGCTTTCCTTAAAACTGCGCATGTGCCGCAGGAAACTTCTGCTGATCAATTCAAAGACTGTGTGGCTAGTTTGACCACTGACAACGGGTTGGGTTTCTCTGACGCAGATCTGACTGCCAAAGGAAGGAATCATAATGATTCTCTTCATGTCTCGATCGAGTGCAGGGGCACTACTCTGGCCCATGTACTGGTGGATACTGGGTCCTCATTAAATGTTTTACCCAAGAAAGCATTAGATCGGCTGGACTGTGAAGGATTGGTTCTGAAGCCGAGTAATATTATGGTTAGGGCCTTTGACGGGTCCAAAAGGATGGTGCATGGGGAGGTGGATGTTCCTATTAAAGTTGGCTCTCAGACTTTTGCATCTACGTTCTATGTGATGGATATCCGACCATCTTATTCTTGTTTGCTGGGTCGCCCGTGGATTCATAAGGCTGGGCCAACATATACTCTCTTAGTCGGCGGGCAGCCCATGCCAAAACGCAACAAGTTTTCTCGAGAAGTGAGTATCTTGTTTCACAGTCAGTAAACTTTTTGCTAAGGTAGTATATTGCATGCTCTTTTCGACCAGACTCGTTATGCTGGCCCAGTAAACACCCCATTGAATTCTCTAACACTGTTAGGTATATGATCAGAGGTCTTCCTTCAAATGGTGGCATAAGATTTGGAGGTTCTTGTAGGTGATCCTTGATTTTGTCAAAGGCTATCTAAGAATCTTCGTTCCATTTCACTACCTGATCTTTCTTCAGCAACTTGAAGATCGGCTCATAAATAGCGGTCAAATGTGAAATAAATTTAGCAATATAATTCAGTCGTCCCAAGAAACCTCTGACTTCTTTCTCGGTGTGGGGAGCGGGAATTTCTTGAATAGCTTTGACTTTAGCAGGATCAAACTCAATTCCTTTACCGCTGACAACAAAACCCAGGAGTTTACCAGATCTCACCCCAAAGGTGCACTTGTTCGGATTCAGCCTCAACTTATACTTCTTCAGTCTCTCAAACAACTTATATAGATGTTCCAAATGCTCTTCTTCAGTCTGTGATATGGCTATCATATCAGCAACATAGACCTCTATCTCATGATGAATCATGTCCTGGAACAAGGCCACCATAGCACACTTGTTGTACCCCAAAATTTGCCCTCCCATTTTTACTCAAAACATGCTCCTAGAGGTCCTCAATTGCTTAAGGTTGACCAAAAATTGATCAGACAAATTCTCCTCCTAAGCAATGAACCTCTAACTAGGGTTTAAATTTTCATCAAGATGTTTGACCTCCAAAGGTCTCAAATGCTTTCCATGGTCCTAATATGCCTTCAAGATTATCCATGACAAGTTTCATGCCTTGCACTACAAATTTGCTCAGTCAATTGCTCAAGTGTTGGAAAATCAACTATACTAGGTCAAAAGTCAATTGTGGCCTATATACAATCAAACTTCAAGATTTTTGGTCAACATCAACATTTTGGAGTGATATATATCATTTGATCAAAGGTTGATCATGATCCCTCAAGAAATGCTCTTAATTCATCAAAAGTCAAGAATTGCTAATTAGGTTTTCTATAGGAAAAGTCAACCAAACTTTGACCAGACATAACTTTCACATACTTCATACATGTTTCCACAACAAAAGCTCATTTTTAATAGAATCCAAATACCTATAACTTCTCTTAATGCCTCAAGTCCAGGAAATGCACCATTTGAAAGATACAAGTTCAAACATTAAAGGTCATTTTCAGAAAGTCAACAAAAGTCACTTTTTGCCAAGACATTTTACATCAACATAAATTCTTCAAATGCAAAATTTATCAAAAGAGGGATTGAAGTATACATCTTGGGCTTTCCAAAAAGTCCAAGATCATCATCATGAGATAAGAATTGAGTAAGTTATGGCTTGCCCAAGTTGGGAAAATTTGGAAATTTTAAGAATGGTGCATTGAGCAAATTTGAAATTTTGAGTCAATGGCTTAAATTTTTTAGGTTCAAATATTTTCCTAAGATTATTGAGGACCTCTAATCTCATTTTTACATGGCCTTGAATTTTCTACCTATTTTGTCCATATTTATTTTGATTTATTTCAAATAAATATTAAATAAATTTTACAAAATATTATGGAATGGGCCTTGACCTTTGGGCTGATGGTTTGGCTTGCCTTAAGGCCCAAGAACTCATGCACAACTGTCCAGATACATGCTAGCATGGAAAGGCCAAGTTTTGGAAAAATTTGGAAGTTCTGTAATTTGTTGGATTTTGGTTGGAAAACATGTTTATGGCCATGATCCTCTCCATTCAATTATGTCTCCTCCATCTACACTATAAATACAGCATCCCAGCAGGCTAAAGACACGCATACACAACCTTAAGAACTCACACCAAAAATTGCAAAATTATCAAAAATCGTGAAATTCAAAAGAGCAGGCTCCAACCTCTTTTAATCCAATCCAAGGACTCCATCAACATCCCAGGACTTCCAGAAGTTGAATACAGTCCATATCCACGCTTGAAGAGTCTTGAGATTGCCCAACCGAATCTCAACTTTTGGTAAAATTCTTGGATCTCAAACTTGTTTAATTCGTAATATAAATCCCTTTTGCTGGCATATTCATATTGTTATCATTGTTTGCGAATTTTCTAACGTGTTTCATGTGAGCAACAGTTCCAGAACCATAGATCACCATTGTTAGGGTTTGGAAGCATGAAGGTTTTCATTTTCAGGGATGGAGATGGTTTTAGCTTAAACTAGGACCATGGTTGAATTCGCAGCCTAGGTTTTAGGAGGGGTAGCCAAAATCTCTGGGCTTGAAGCATCGTATTTGGCAGGTTTCGTTTCTAGCCTCGCCGGAGAAGACAACGGTCAACCACCGTGAGAGGTGGTTTGACCCTCCCTGTGCTGGCGTGGCTGAACCTTGTGTTCTGATAGGTCCATTCAAACAGACCCCGGGCCCACTCAGCGCGCGATTGTTTTTTAATTTAAATTATTACTGTTTGTTTTTTATATAATATATTTGTTTTATTTATGATAGCGAATGAATAGGTGACATGGTTGGCAATGCACAGACCCTTAAGGCTTCCCTCCCCCCTCCTCACGTCCTGGGTTCGATCCAGGTGTGAGGGGTTTTATTTTTCTATATTTGTCACATATGATCCAGTGCTTGCAGACCCTGTAGGTGCATCATATACCATCAACTTACCATCACCTAATTGAGATCCAACGCATCCAAACATAAGATTCACCATGCGCCTTAGATTGCTTTCCCCAACCAGATTGGACGCAACCTCTGGGCTCTTACTAATGGGCCTAACAGATTTCAACAAACACCCCCCCATTTGCTAATTGCAGCCAGACCCGTGTCTTTTATTTGTTATTTTCTTTTTCTTGTTGTTATTATTTATTTGTTTTCAAACAATCATTTTTTTTCTTAATAAAAAAAATATATTTAGGTTTTCTAAAATTATTTTAATTAATTAATTAATTATTTTAGTTTTATTTTGTCAACTTAAAATCAATTAGATTTAGGTTCATTTTAATTTAAATATTTTCATAAATAAAAATAAAACCAAAAAGATTTTCATTCTTAGGATTTTTTAGACGTAACATTTATTTTGCGCGCGTTATTTTTTATTCTCGCATTTTATATAAATATTGTAACTGATTATGGGATGTAATAGTTTAGATTTAAAATTATGCATTTTATTTTCTTGCACTTTTTTATGTAATTGTCCCAAAGCATTGTAATAGTGTAGGATTTATTTTCCGCACTTTAAATTTCTATACATATTAACTGTTAGTAATTAGGCGTGCATGATAACACTGAAAATTTAAATGTTAGCAAACTTAATAATGCAAGATAAATAACTGAACTTAACACATATGCACATATGCACCTCCAGGGTATCCCCGCTTTGGTTTCCTTCGGAAAACAGTCACAGTTCTCGAAACGTGAGAAGTTTTAGTGACTATCCTTCAGTTTAAAGATCACTAGTCCCTCGATGATCCTCTCGACGTTGCCTCGGTTTAAAAGTGATCTAGAACTTTAGGGTGGTTACTAAAGCCTCTTGCAAGGTTGCCTTCGTGACTGTAAATGTCCCTTCGATTGTCCCTCTAACATCCAACGGTAGGGCTACCTACTCACTAATAGTAGGATAACACTGTCTAAAGGAAAAGAGGAAAAGAACGATCCTTTTCGAGTACAAAAGTAGATAGCTGTTAGAAGTTTGCTCAAAACATTTTGCACTTACACAAAAGACTACTTTTCAAAAACAATTTCAAAACACTTTGTATACTTTCTCCACTATCCCGAGAAACATTATAAAGTTCTCCATACTAAGGCATTTTCAAAACAAATTTTCAAACACACAAAGCACAAAGGTATTTCAAAATGAGCAAACCTCTAAGAGCCCATAGAAAACTACGGATGGAAAGGGTGCTAACCCCTTCCCTTTCCATAATCTACCCCCTTACTCAGAAACAATCTCAAAAAGGTCTTTTTCTGTTCTTTTAACCCTTTCCTTTGTTAGATAAAAGAAAGGTCAGTGGCGACTCTTGCTTACTGCAACATTTGCAAACACAAATGCAAAACCAGTATAACAGTCGGTTCTGCCACCACATCACAGAACTGGCGACTCTGCTGGGGATCATAAAAAGTGAGGTTACCTTAGAGTCTAGTTCATTTTAAATTGATTACATTATATGCTTTATCTGCTTTATCTTTAAGGGTTGTTTGGTGTTGTACCCCAATTTCCCCCTCTAAGATTCCTCTATCATATCATATCAACTTGATCATAACAAGATCACATTAGGGTTGGTTCTTCCTCTTTTTCTATCTCCTATCTTTAAGTTTGCTCTTGAGGAATCTCCAAGCACCTTAAATGTGTATTTTGCATATGTGTTTTTGACTAACTTCTAATCAAAATACAAAAAAATATTTGTCTTTGTCTTTGCATATTTGTGTTTTGTAGGTACCGAGTCAAAGCATCTGACAAATAAGGTTTTTCGGTATTATTTCCCTAAAATCTCTATTTGCAAGGAAAAAGAATTAAAAAATTTCATTTTTTGTCACAATATAATCGTTTGCTCCTAAAGTGCAATCGATTGCACAAAATGCATTTTGCGCCATTTTTGAAAAAAAACACTGATGCAATCGATTGCTCCCAGAGTGTAATCGATTGCACAAAGTGAAAATTTGAAAAAATCAGCAATTTCAAGCTTGTCAATTTTTGGTGCCAATTTTTCTTCATTTTTGAAATATATATCATTAATTCAAATTTTAGTGCTAATTTTTCATTTTTGGAAATATATGTCATTAATTCAAAATTTGGCTCCAAAATTTTAATTTTTGAAAGAATTATCATTAATTCAAAATTTGGCTTCAAGAATCAATTACCAAATTACCACTAATCCCAAGCCTAAACTCTATAAATAGAGCCCTCATTTTTCATTCAAATTTCAAGCTTTTGATAGCCAAAATCACTTTGCTAAAAAATATCTCAATTCTCTCCATCTACCAAATTCACTCAAAGCTCCATATTCAAAAAAGTTAGTAAGCTTTGCATTGAAGCTTGCTAATCTTTGAGCTAAACCTTCATCCAAACACTTTTTCTTCATCAATTCTCTACATCTAAGCTTTGGCAATTGATTCTTGTGGTTGAATTGAAGCAAACTCTGAAGTTGTGTTGATAATCCTCTAGATCTACCTTTGATAAGTTGGATAATTCATCTTTCACAATGTGATCTCTTGATCTTTGGGTGTGACTCATTGAGCATTGTTTTGTGATTCTATTGGTGCTATTTTCTCATAATTTGATGGAATTTTCGTTCTCAATTGAATCCATGATCATAAGGTATTTGATGGAAAGTTTGAACAAGAATTTGGCCCTTTAAAATGTTGTTTTGTTGTCTGTAACAGCGTGCAATCGATTGCTGTAACAGTGCAATCGATTGCACTAAGTGAATTTCGCACAAATTAAAAAAAAAAACACTGTGCAAATCGATTTACACTGTAGTGCAATCGATTTACACAGAAACAGAATGTATTTTTGCCTTGTTTTGGGGCAGCTTTGATCAAAAATGCTTTTTCTACTCACTCCTTTTGATTGTTGGTTTGGATTGCAATTTTAAATGTCCAATTTCTCTTTAAATTTAATGGACTTTGTGGTGTAGATGAAGTTGGATAAATGTTCATCAATTCAAATCTACTAAAGAGTGACTTATTTAATTCATTTTTGGTGCTTTGGATTAATGATATGTTTAGTGCTTTAATCCATCTAGAAGAGTGATTGAATTTAAAGATGAAAGAAATTTAAGATAGTGATCCAAATTAGCTTATCATTCCCCTCCCTCTTCATCTTATCCCTTTCTTTTTTTAATTATGCTACATGTTAAGGGATGATGATCTCTATATCATTTATCCAAACATGAAGTACATAGATTGCTATTGACCGACCTTAAAATATGTGCGACTTCTACATAAGTCCACTTATGATTGCTTAACATAGCACTAAATTTTATCCCGATTCGAATAAATGATCATTAGTGGCCCAAACCTATGCTTGCAAGCCCAAGTATGTTAATTTGATCCCTTTGATCCAATAACCTTGAGATTCATTGTGTGGAGGCTTTGGTTCTACCAATCCTCTAATGGATCTTCATCAATTTTGGTCAACGCGGATCACTTAAACATCATTTATTATTTAATGTTGCCTTGAGTTTTCTTTAAATGGATGATATACTTGACAAAAAGCAAATGCAACTTATTGTGTGGAGGCTTTGGTTCTACCAATCCTATAATGAGTTCCAAATGCAAGTTTCAATATGGTCATCCAACTAACCACTAATTTCTAACAATTGACTTTATTTTATGCTTTTATTTTATGCTCTTTACTTTATGTACCATTTACTTTAAGCATTTACATTTCATGCTATTTTCATCTTTGCTCACTTGAGCATTTACTTTTATGTCATTTTTATTTTGCTCACTTGAGCTTTTATTTTCTTTTTGAAGATACCTAATAATTAACATGAACCCTAAAAAACTTTAATGATACTTGGACTATTTGGTTACTATCCTTGGCAATATGGAGTATTGGACTTCTTGGACTTAGGAATATAAACCTTGGCCTATGCTGGAGACCTTGTGACCTTAATTGATATTTTGTATGGAGTTATTGAGGTTTACCTCAAAACATTCGGTTGTTTGTTTGTTTTATGTGTAGGTTATTGTGATTACATACTTTGTTTGTAATCTAGAAATCATCTATATACAGTCGTTACTCTGCCCAATTTTTGTGAAGACTTAATACACTTGAAGTTTGGTTCTTCTCAAGAGGTCTAGTATCTTTACTTTCTTGGTTTCAATCCAAAGAATGGTAATTCTATCTTGACTCATAATGTCAAGTGTTGGCTTCTTGTTGGTTAGATGGTTCTTCTCCTTAGCTTTTACCTTTATGCTTTAGGATAGTCCCTTCATCTCCTCCCATCTTCTTTAATTTCAAAAAAATCTTCTCCCTCCTTTTGAAAACTCTTCTTGTTTCTAAACTTGAACCACTTTCATAATAAACTTGGACTTATGTCCATGCATTTTCAAAACACTCTCATGAATAAACTTCAATCAACTTAATAATACCTTGACATTTTTTGTGATAAGACTAAAAGTCAATCAATCTCATTTCAAACCATTTTGCCACTTTGGCTCTTATCTTTAAACTTTTCTCAAAATATTAGACTCTTGTCAATCCTTGTAGTGATGCAAAAAACTATACTTCTACAATATGTAGTGAAGAGAGATATTTTCCACTTGGGTGTTGAGTGAGGCGTTGTTGATTTTAAAATCCAAGCCATATCATCCACTTTGAGATGATGCAAATTCTCCTTTCTCATGATTGTGGGTAGTAAGTATGTTTTCCACACAGACAATGACGATGATGTCTTATCTCATAAAATTAACCAACACACTTGTGTTTTAAAATTTTTAAAGAGGAACTACGTGTACCCTGATCCTCTATTTCACGGAAGGTGGTACGTAGGCACTAAAGGTTTGCAACCGCGGTGGGTGAAAAAATCATAAAAAATATATTTATTTTCTCACCTCCACCATCTATTTTACATACAACATTTTATAGACAAAATATACAGATTTTACAAAGAGGTTCCTATGGAGTACCGTAGATGTTTAGGGCGCTAATACCTTCCCTTTGCATAACCAACCCTCTTACCTTGAATCTTTCCCCCTTTTTTTGGGTTATTCGCTCTTTTCCCATTCCTTTGGAAACAATAAAGCGTGGTGGCGATTTTTATTTTTGACCTGTATAAGTGTAGTCAATCCAATGGCTTAGTCTTTAACATTTCTACCGCTACATAAAGAAAACTACGACTTCACTGGGGAAAGATTGACCTCTTGCTGGTCCATCCCTAAGTGGGTTAAACTTATCTTTGTTTATATCTGTATATGTGCTATTGTTGTTTATATGTTATATGTTGTATATATGTTTGTCTAGATTTTCCTGGTTTTCAGGGTGCTTGGTGATTACTCATGAGTCCTATACCCGGACTTGGGCAAACTTAAGATAGGACGGAAAGTATAGTCATGCTAACTTTGAGGGAGTAATCCCAAAAAAGCAGGCATGAGATCCCCCACTCAGTGGAGGCCCCTTTGACTGTAGTATTGTTTACTGAGTAATCAGGAAGATGTACTGCTTTCGACCTGGGAGCCTACTGAAGATGAGGACCATAGATTACCTAACCCATCTTGGCCTTTTAGGTGTAGTGCGGAAGCTATGAAAGAGTAATTCGGAAGTAGTTGTCACGCGATACTACGCTCAGACGAGTTTTTCTTGAGAATATTACTAATTACCGAGTTAATCAAGAAGTTGGTAATATCCAAAGGAAGGACGTAGACTCTGGGAACCTCTAGAACCTTGTTTGGCAGGTGATAACTTTTATACCAATACCTTATGGGTAGTACCTTCGACCTCATGCTCGTGATGTTGAACCTATGAACCCTATGTTTGTAATCTTGTATGTGATTGTTGCATCATGCATTCATACACCCATGAGCATTGCTTTAACCAAATTTTCTATGAACTTAAGACTTCTGTTTTGCAAACATCACAAGTTTTATAATTATGGATTTTGGAAAGAGTACTCAGAAGTACATTGTCAAGAGTCATGATTCATAAGAATTGAGAAAGCATGAATCCTTGGTACCTAGCCCTCAGGATTTCAAGTTCTCCTGGATGTCTTAAAGATGGATTTCTCCACACCTTTGATCTAGTTCCTCAATTCTTTGTGTCGGTGATTTATTTTCCCGATTATCAGCAAAGTAGAAGAGAAGAGTGCAAGAGGATTTATTTTCCTTTAGCATTCCAAATTCAAGCTCAAGAAGACGTTACAACATGGTGTTGGATCTTCTTTGGATACAGTTCATATGGACCTGAGGATTTAGCTTTCTCTCTCTTCTGTGTAGGATTAGTGAAGTTTTGTACTTCAAATGTAACCCTTCCAGTATTAATGAAATGAGTTTTTTCAGTGGTACCAATCGTGTGTTTTAATTGATGTTTGCAATTCATTTATAATGTTCCAAAGTTCTTCGAAAACTTGGTTTTAAAACTTTTAAACAATCATATGCATTGCACATCATGCATCGTATTGTACACACTTCTTGCATTTTTTGGGCATATCCAGGTGTCTTACTGAGCTTCTTTACTTTGTTCAGCTAGCTGTCTCACCACTACAATACTCGGGCTAATTTTAGAAGGAAGATGGACAACTTAGAATAAGAGAATCGTGAGTTACACGACGAGGTTTCTGCTCTGAAGGCCGGTATGGCCAATCTCTCTGCTGTGATGGAATCTTTGGTGGCTGCTCAAAATCAGCCACTGATTGCTCAGCCTCAACAAACAATGGTTACTACTGAAGCTCCGGCTGTTCCTGTGTCTGTTACTCTAGCTGTTATCCAGAACCACATGCCTCAAGGTTATCCATGGGGAATGCCAAAAAACTTTGTGCCTGAAGGTTTCAATCTTGGTCCTCAAGTTACTCCAGTTGTTCAGACTACTGTTACTCCTGCACCTCCTGTGGTGCATGTTACTCCTGCTGCACCTCCTTCGGTGAATATGATCCCATTTGCTAATGATGATATGTATCGTCCTTTTCCTCCACCAAGTGAAGGCTTGGGTCTCTATGATCAAATGGATGATTTTCAAGATCAGTTTGACAAGATGCATAGGGAGATGAAGGCTCTCAGGGGGAAGGATTTGTTCGGGCAAAATGTGAATGATTTATGCTTGGTCCCGAATGTCAAGATACCTGCGAAGTTTAAAGTCCCAGAATTCGGAAGTACAATGGCAATACTTGTCCTCATGCTCATCTTGTGATGTATGTAAGAAGAATGTCTACCCACACTGATGATCAGCGTCTACTGATTCACTTTTTTCAGGATAGTTTGACTGGTGTCGCGTTGAAGTGGTACATGAGTTTGGACAGCGTCAATATCCATACTTTAAACGACTTGGGAGAAGCATTTATCCTACAATACAAGTACAATGTGGACATGGAGCCTGACCGTGATCAACTCAGGGCCATGGTCCAAAAGAACAAGGAATCATTTAAAGAATATGCATAGAGATGGCGTGAGGTGGCCGCCCAAGTGATTCCTCCCATGGAAGAGAAGGAGATGACTAAGATTTTCCTGAGACTCTGGGTGCTTTCTACTATGAGAGGATGGTAGCAAGTGCGTCGAGTGACTTTACTGAAATGGTGGGCATGGGTATCCATTTGGAAGAGACCGTAAGAGAGGGTCGTTTAACAAAAAGCGAAAGTTCTGGAGGTACTAAGAAGACATCCTATGGGTCTGCTAAAAAGAAGGAAGGAGATGCAAATGTTGTTATGCAAGAGAGAAGGGCTAATCCCCGTAGAAGAAATTATCAGCGTCATTAACAGGTTGCCTCAGTGACTCCAGTTGTTGGTGTAACTCCAACCACCGTTGCTTATCAGAGACCATCCCATCAGGGGAATCAAGGGAGTAATTAGAGGAGGGAGAATTATGACCCTATTCCTATGAGCTATGCAGAATTACTTCCGGCGTTAATTCAAAAGAAGTTGGTACAGACCAGACCACCTCCTGCTATACCATCATCGTTGCCTTGGTATTATAAGGCATACAAAACATGTGCTTTTCATCAGGGAGCACCAGGGCACAATGTTGAGAATTGCTATCCTTTGAAAACTGAAGTACAAAAATTGGTTAGGTATGGTATCTCATCCTTCAAAGATGTTGGGACAAACGTGAAGGATAATCCTTTGCTAAAGCATGGAGGAATAAATGATGTAAACATGGTGGCTGGTTCTCCAGGCGACTTCCGGATTTTCAATATTAATTTGGTTAGAGGAGATTTGGTAAAAATGCATACAGACCTTTGTGAATTTAGCTATTATACGCATGACCATGCTGGTTGTGCTATTTGCAGCATAGATATACAGGGTTGTGACAAGATAAAGACTGATTTGCAAGAGATGATGGATGAGGGCCTCATCCACATAATCAGGCCAAGGGAAGAGTATGAAGAGGAAGTAAACATGGTTTCTGGATGTCCTGGAGAGTTCAGAATCTTTGAAGTGGAACATATGAATGAGGATCTTATACAATTGCATGCTACTTTCTGCCACATGGTTGGTCAGGTAGAACATCAATATGGATCTTGCCGAATTTGCTGTCGAGACTCTCGAGGATGTTCAATTGTAAGAAAAGGTATTCATTTGTTATTGGATAATGGAACTATCAAGGTTACAGGCCAGAGGGATGATTACCATGAGGTTAATGAGATTGAGGTTTGTTTGGCTGAAGAAGAGTCAGATGATGAGTATGCCTCTGCGAATGAGTTCTTCTCCTCAGATGAAGATATGTTTTCCAGAGATGACTCTGTAATGACTGAATATGTTGAAGAGGGAGTAAATGTTATTGTGCCTTGTTTTGGTAAACCCACCCCTTTTGAAGTTGAATGTCATGGCAAGCCAGTAATTTCTCCATTGGTGATTAGTTTGTCGGGTTGTATCCCTTACAAGTCAGACAAAGTTGTACCCTACAAGTATAATGCTACAATTTTAGAGGATGGTGTGGAAGTTCCCATCCAGCCTATGTCTAATGTTGGAAATGTTGCTGAGACTAGTAGAGTGACTCGCAGTGGTCGTGTATTTGCACCAATTGTTCGTGGAAATGATAATGCTGGAAAGAAAATTATTGAAGATGTTGAACCCAAGAAGGCTGCAGGTGAGTCTAGTGGAGCTACGCTAGAAAAAGAGGTGGATGATATTTTGAAGATTATAAAGATGAGCGACTACAGGATCGTAGATCAGTTGTTGCAGACTCCGTTAAAAATATATATTCTGGCCTTGCTTATGAACTCTTCTACTCACAGAGAATCTTTGATGAGGGTATTGGACCAAGCTTTTGTAGAAAGTGATATGCTAGTAGACCAATTCAGCAGTGTAGTAGGGAATATTACATCATGTAATAACCTGAGTTTCTGTGACGATGAACTGCCCAATGAAGGAAGGAATCACAATCTGGCCCTCCACATCTCGATGAACTGCAATAACGATTCATTATCCAACATGCTGATTGATAATGGATCCGCATTGAACATCATACCGAGGAGTACGCTTATGAAGTTGAAATATCAAGGAACGCCCATGAGCCCGAGTGGCATTATTGTGAAAGTGTTTGATGGATCAAGGAAATCTGTTATTGGTGAAGTGGACTTGCCTATTTATATAGGCCGACATTTGTTTCAGATTACTTTCCAGGTCATGGATATTGTACCCGCTTATAGATGCTTGCTGGGATGGCCGTGGATACATGAGGCAGGGGCTGTCACTTCGACTTTACACCAGAAGTTGAAGTTTGTGCATGAAGGAAAAGTGGTAATTATAAATGGAGAACAGGCATTATTGATATCTCATTTGTCCTCTTTCAGTATTGTGGAGGCGGATGAAGCTACTGTTGGAACCCAATTCCAAGCTTTACCCATTGATAATATAAAAGGAAATGAGAATTCTATGGCTTCATTTAAGGATGTGCAACAGGTTGTGAGTAATGGCTATAGTGAAATATGGGGACATATTGTTGACCCACCTGTAAACAAGAATAGAGCTGGCTTGGGGTTCTCTGTGAAGAATGATAAAGGAAAGAGCATGAAGCCGAAGTCTGCTGCAGGAAAGGATAAGGATATCTTTCGTGGTGGGGGTTATCTTCATCCAACTGTTTCTGGGATTAATGCCATTGTGGAAGATGAAGTAGAGCCAGAAATGCCAAATTATGTGACGCACGGAGTTAGGGTTCAGAACTGGATCACCATTGATGTTCCCTCTTGCATGCATGTCTCAAAGTAATTTGTTATTGTTAATCTTTTCGAAAAGCTTTCACTCTACCCAAGGTGAAAGTATTGATATTGTATGGGCTTATCTGTTTGCTTTGATTTTTAAAATCAATAATAAAAGTTGTCTTTGTTTCCAAAATTGTGTTTTTATTTTTTTCTTTTTCTTGGAAAATGGTAATCAGAAAAAACCTTTCAAAATAAATAATAAATGAAATTGAATCTGCATAATCACTTGTTATATGTGTCAGTTTCTAAAAGCAATCATAAATCATATGTGCAGATTAATTATAAAAACCATTGAATACAATGATCCTGCACCCTCTCCCAACTTTGAATGTCCTGTGTACGGGGCCGAAGAAGAAGACTATGATGAGATTACGGAAGAGGTCTCACGGTTGTTTGAGCGCGAGGAGAATGCCATTCAGCCATATAAAGAGCCATTGGAAGTAATCAATTTGGGTTCAGAAGAAGATCTGAAGGAAGTCAAGATCGGAGCATTGTTGCATCCTGATGTGAAGAGTAGGTTAACTCATATGTTGAAAGAGTATATGGATATTTTTGCTTGGTCTTACCAAGATATGCCTGGCCTAGATACAAATATTGTAGAGCACCATTTGCCGCTGAAGCCAGAGTGCCCGCCAATCAAACAGAAGTTGCGAACAACTCACCCAGATATGGCAGTAAAAATCAAAGAAGAAGTTCTAAAGCAGATTAATGTCGGTTTTCTTGTGACATCAGTGTACCCTCAGTGGATTGCCAATATTTTCCCAGTACCAAAGAAAGACAGAAAAGTTCGCATGTGCGTAGATTATAGATATCTAAATAAAGCTAGTCTAAAAGATGATTTTCCATTGCCACACATTGATATGTTAGTGGATAGCACAGCAAAATTCAAAATTTTCTCGTTCATGGACGGATTTTCCGGATATAATCAAATAAGGATGGCTCCTTAGGACATGGAAAAAGCAACGTTTATCACACCTTGGGGAGCATTCTGTTATAGAGTGATTCCCTTCGGGTTGAAGAACGTTGGTGCAAGGTACCAGAGGGCCATGACAACCCTATTCCATGATCTAATGCACAAGGAAATTGAGGTATATGTTGATGATATGATTGCTAAATCCCAAACTGAAGAAGGGCATGTAGAAGATTTGTTAAAGTTGTTTCAGCATTTGAGGAAGTATCGTCTCCACTTAAATCCAAATAAATGTACCTTTGGTGTTCGATCAAGGTTGGGTTTCATTGTCAGCCAAAGAGGGATTGAAGTTGACCCTGATAAAGTCAAAGCAATTCAAGAAATGCCAACACCGAGAACTGAAAAGCAAGTCAGAGGTTTCCTCGGGCGCTTGAATTACATCTCCAGATTCATTTCCCACATGACTGCAACGTGTGAACCGATCTTTAAGTTGTTAAAGAAAGATCAAGGTTGTGTATGGACAGATGACTACCAAAGGGAATTTGAAAGTATTAAAGAATATCTGCTTGAACCTCCTATCTTGCTCCCTCCTGTTGAAGGAAGACCATTGATTATTGTTGTACCCCAAAATTTGTCCTCTCAATTCTCAAGGCCTTTCTTACAAGGATTTTCAAGGTTCAAGCTTGAACAAGTGCATTGGGATTTTCCAATACCAAAATTAAAAGGAGACTGTCAAAAAGGGAGAAAACAGATAAAAATAACATTTTGACAAATTTGGAGGAAAACATGTCTCCTTCGATTTAGCACCCTTCGATTGACTCTAAGCCTCCTTCGAATGCAAGTTTAGGTACATCCTTCGTTTGGATTTGAAACCTCCTTCGAATGCAAGTTTAGGTACATCCTTCGTTTGAATTTGAAACCTCCTTCGAATCCACTTGCACCAAGGGCCTCTTGCAGACTTTACCTCTCACAAGCTTCGTTTGAGCCAAGAGATATCTTCATATAAGATTTGACTAAGTTCTTGCTTCCCTTGAAGGAACACCCTTCGACTCAGAAGTCAGGAACTTCCCTCACGCTAAAAGGCAATGACTCCCTTTATGTTTGTTTCAATCCACATGCTTCGATTAGGAAACATTGCTTCATTCGAACACAATCTTTCGATTGGGTAATATGTTTGTTTCGATCCAAGCTTCGACATGGCATTAGCTTCCTTCGAGTAAGCTTGTTTCGACCATAAGCTTCGACTGAGGCAAAGGCTTCCTTCGAACAAGTATGCTTCGATCTCATTCTTGCATTTGACTCAAGACCAAATCTCGTTTGCCAGGCTATGTTGCGTCCAAATCTTTACATAGTCAGAAGCTTGTACAAGGGTTTTAAACTTTGTCATTTAGATACTACTATTATTGGTTAAAGGCTACATGCGCTTTCCTTTCATAGAGAGTGCTTTAGTCACAAAATCAGCTTTCTTCCTGATTTTGGTCTGAGCACAAGCAATGTCAGAAGCATAAGTCACATCTTCTGCACCCCAACTGCCAAGAGGCCCCTCACATGTACTTTCACGTTACATTATTTTATCATTTATTTGCAAGGCTGGCTTTGGACAACATGTCCATTCTTTCTCTATAAATAGAGGAATATTTACAAAGCTAGGGGAGGATCTTTGGACCAGAGGAACGAATCCCCCAAATTTTCTCAAACTCAATAAAACTCTCAAGTTCATCAACACTTGAGAAATAAAAAAAAACCCAGAATCCCAAACACTCACCTCTTTCGATTCTGAAGAACATCCCACACATAGAAGTTTGTTCAAACTCAAATACAACCTTCTGTGATAACTCTTCGAACCAAAAGCAAACCCCCTGTGACTACTCTTTGAATTCCAGAAACGTCCAGGTAGAAGTTCAAGTTCGAATCCCACATCCATTCAAGGCCTGAAGCAAGGTAAGTCACTCTTACCCTTGAACATTTCGTTTCATGGCATAGTATGTGAATAATCTTCCCTTTCATTTCAAAACATGTACATAACACTTTGGTTCTTTTCGTTTCCACCTACTTAATATGTTTTCAGAGCTAACCCCTTTCGTTTTGCTGCTTGTTTACTTAAATATGCATTAAGTATTAACTGATTGTAAGGCAATACTAGCATGGCCTTATGCCATGTTGCTGTTCAAAAAGTTTAAACGAAAGAAACAGGAGACAGGAGTATGAAACGAAGCCTTTGGTTTCCACACTGACTTCTAGGCCCAGCCAGAGACACGCTCATACTGATTTCACTGGCCCAATCGAAGAAGACAACAAGGCAGAAAGGCCCAGCCAGAGGCATACTTGCACTAAGTCCAGGCTCAAACGAAAGGCACTCCCATGCTGGTGCCAGCTTCCAATCGAAGTACATGACCTGACTGGTGCCAAAGCCCAATCGAAGGCCATGACCTCACTGGTGCGAACTCCCAATCGAAGGAAGCCTAGAAATGAAAATCGAAGGCTGCTCCTGCCCAAATCGAAGGACCTCATTTTTCTTCTTTTTATCTTATTTTTTCCTTTATATTCTTCTGCACTTCAATATGGTTGTAATAGTGTAGAATATTTATTTACTACATTTTTATTGCTTTATACAAATGCTAGTAAATAGGTGTGTATGGAAAGATAAAACCAACCAGTAGGAAACCCCTAATCAAGACAAAATGCATGCAAATCAAACACACTATTCACACATGCACCCTTAGGGTAATTCCACTTATTGCCTCGGAAAATGCAATCATGTCCCTCGAGTATGAGACACTCTAGCAATTGTCCCTTCGATAAACAAAGATCGTAGTCCCTCGATGACCCTCGATGTTGCCTTCGATAAAACGATCTCGTCCCTTACGAAATTTCTAGAGCGTCTCACAAGTTGCCTTCAATGATTGCATACGATGACCTGCGCATGTCCCGTCAAACATCCTAACACAAGGTTGTTCACCAAATACACTGGTGAAGCAACACTGTTAAAAGGGTTAAAAACATAAGAAAGATCTTTGAGTAAAATAGGGTAGATAGCTCTTAGTTACTTGATCAAAAATCTTGCAAAACATCCTTGCCATTTTTCAAACACACTTCACAAACACAACTTCAAAAACAATTTCAAAACAACTTTCAAAACATTGAATTATCTTTTCAAAAAGACACACACGTTTGTATATATTCAAACAAGAATCATTACAAAGGTTGCCTAGACAGGGCATCTTTTTCAAAACATTTTCAAAACCACACACACAAAGCACCATTTCAAACAATTGAAAAGCAAAGGCAAGTGATCTAAAACAAGTAACTAAGAGCCCATGGATAACCATGGATGAAAAGGGCTCTAGCACCTTCCCTTTTCATAATCTACCCCCCAAACCCACGAAAACATCTCAAAGGTATTTCCTGTGCTTTTTGACCTTTCCTTAGGATAAAATAAAAAGTCGGTGGCGACTCTTGGTAAACTGAACAAGTGCGAAAACAAACGCAAAATCCAAGTCAGTTCTCCCACCGTATCACAGAACTGGCGACTCTGCTGGGGATATTTCTAAAAGTGGGGTTACCTTAGGGTTTTTAGATCACCTTTACATGCTTACTTTGATTGCTTTGATTGCTTTACTTTTTGGGTTCCTTGTTTGGGTTTGTTGTAAATCCTACACCCAGATTTGGGGGCACCTTTTTAGGTAAGTAGCAATAAACTATGAGGGAACTGTGCGGGGTATACCGACATGGTTGAAGCAGTAGCTACGTTAGTGTGACATATTTGTGGGTACCGGTAGCCCTTGAGTAGTCAAGGAGAATACGGTGCCGCTGAGTGATGTCATGAAGCACTAACGAACTCTTAGAACCTTACTTGACCATCTTGGCTTTTTTAGGGGTAGTGAGATGACCGACTTTGGTGCAGTTCGAAGTTGGTAGATACTCGATACTACACTCATTGAGGATTGTTTTCTTGGAATATTTTGGTCGCCAGTTAAGTGGCTAAACTGAAACAATGAACATAGAAAATAATCCAATGATATTGAGCTCCTTAGAACCCGGTTACTATTTATAAGACATGAGCCAACTAACTTCAAGAGGGTACTTACCTACAAACCCCATGCAAGCCTAAACCTAAGGACTTGTTTGCTTTGTGTGAATATGACTGTCTGTATATACACTTTCTTACTTTTGCATACATGTACATAACATCATAACATCATACCATAGCATTTTCAATAACCATTTCAAGGATCTCGAGGGTCTTTTGATGCAGGGTCACGTTGAACCAGATGTCTACCAAGGGGCAAGAGGGTTCTCCTCTAAACAAACGCCATCAAAGATCAAGTGTAATAACTTGAATCAGGGGCTATGACCCACTTGACATGGTGAGCTTGATTCTCGTGGAAAGACATCCACCAATAACAAAGTTCTCCAATCAAAGATGTTGATCAAAGTTCAAATCTCTAACATTTTCTTATGTTTACCCCGCGAGATCCTTGGAAACATGCATCCACATATCATACATCATATCATGACAGGTTTCTCCCATACAAGCCTCCTTATCTTCCTACTGTTTATTTCAATAAGATGGAACAAACGGTGAAAGATCTCCAAGCTCAAAACGCTCAATTCCAACAAAGGCTTCTGGCTATGGGTAAAGGGAAAGAGGATCTGAAGGCTCTCCTTCTCAAAGACAAGAAGAAGAAGTCCAAGAAGGCAGCGGACATCCTGAACTTGACAAGAAGACCTAAAACTCTAGATCTTTCAACTCCATCCAACATAGGGGATAGTCTTGAAGAAGACCATAATTTGGAGATTGATGATGTTGAAGCTGACCACTCCGAGGAACAATATCCTCCCGCTGATGACAAGTATAAACAGTTGGAGGATCGCCTCAGTGCTATGGAGATTCAACAAATACCTGGCTTAGATTTAGGAGACATGGGTTTAGTTTCTGGATTGGTCATCTCGCCAAAGTTCAAAGTCCCTATCTTTGCCCTGTACAATGGAGTCTCTTGCCCTAAGATGCACTTAAAGTCTTATGTCCGCAAGATTCAACCATACACAACTGATCCAAAGCTTTGGATCCATTTCTTCCAAGAAAGCCTGGTAGGGACTCAACTCGAGTGGTTTTATCAATTGGAGAGTTCTCGCATCCACACCTGGGAGGATCTAGCTGTTGCTTTTTACAAACAGTATCAGTATAATGCTGATCTTGCACCAACTTGTGTGCAATTGCAGAACATGACCATGGGTTCCAACAAAAACTTCAAAGGATACGCTCAAAAATGGAGAGATTTGGCTGGTAGGGTACAACCTCCTTTAACTGACAGAGAGCTGATTGACATCTTCATGGGAACTTTGACAGGGCCTTTCTTCAAACACTTGATCGGAAGCTCTTCAGTCGGATTCACCGAGCTAATACTGACCGGCGAAAGGGTCGAAGCTGGCATCAAAAGTGGAAAGATTCAAGAAGCTACACCTTCTGATGCTCAGAAAAATCCCTACAATGGGAAGAAAGAGTCCATTGCTGTGTATGGTCAAAAGAGTTGTCATGACCAACACGTAGGAGCAATCTTGATCTTTAATCCTACGCCTAGTCAACAAAGGCAGGGGCATCAGCGTAAGGAGGTCGCGCCTAAAAGACAATATACTAAGATCAACATGTCACTAGCTCAAGCGTTACAACACATGTTGAAGAAAGAGCTAATTACATTAAAGGCTCCTCATCCGAACCCTAAGACTTCTTCTTCTAACTACAACCCGGATGCAAGATGTGCTTATCATTTTGGTAGCCCAGGGCATGACACAAACAACTGTTGGGCTCTGAAGAACAAGGTCCAAGACATGATTGATGCCAAGGAGATCGAGTTTGACCCTCCGGAGTCTCTAGCATAATCGCTGCTCCTTTGACGAATCATTGAGAGCATCTTTGTTTCATTTTAATTTTCAAGTTGTAATCTCTTTTGTTATTCAAACAATTATCTGTTAATGTCAAAATCTGTTTCATTAATGCATTGCATATGTTTGTCTTGAATTCATCCATTCGTTTTCACTATAATTATGCTCTCTTTATGACTTTCAACTCTTTCTAAAAGTTACAAGCCTTTAGAGGGAGGATGACGAAACAATGCCATAATCTCATACAATATGCTTTTGGACAGACCTTGCTGACGATGTACAGGCGTTTCTTTCAAATCCTAAACACTGGAGTTATAAGGAAGATAATCCCTAGTCAACCCCTTCGAGCCAAAGAAGTAGAAGTTTTCTGTTTTAAACACAAATTGAAACCTTTAAACCTTGGGCAGGGTAGTCACTCAGTTAATTCAAAAGATGCGCATTGAAGTCGCAAACTCTCAGTTCGTAATACCACTAATAACATCAAAAACATTCCTTTGGAACCAAAAGACAATGATGGTTCCTTATCTCATAGGCAGTCATTATCTCTCAAAAAAGAAAAGCCCACTAAGCCAAAACCTACAAAGGAGGCTTAAGAAATTTGGGGCATCCCGCTGACTGTAATCTCGAAAATAAGAACAGTCAGACAAAAATTAGGGATAATAAATCAAAAGAACGAGGTCATCACAAATCCTCGAAAACATGAAAAATGTTGCAAAAAAATGATGACTGCCTTCCAAAATTCAACTTGTGTGAACCATCACCAAAAACGTCGTTCCAGACTCATTTGGAGTTCAAACGCACAATTAACTGAGTTTAGGATTGAAGAACATCACGAAGAACGGGTGGGTACAAATACATTTGAGCCTTTATCCTTTGTTTCTTAAACCGTGAACCAAGCCACATTACAACCCTTCAAAAGTCCTAATTGAAGCATGGGTTAGTTCAAAAGCATACTGTTACAAAAGGTATCCTGACTCCTGTAAGGCTTTGCCCTAAATCTTGTGTTGAATTTGTCTTATAAAAAGTTTTCTGCTAAAAAACGCATTTTTCAAAACTTCGAGACAAGCATAAACTTTGCATTATTTGAATATCACTGTTTGCATTTGACTATTTGTTTGACAGCGGAGAAATTCACACAACGAGTATCCGATGAACGAAAGCACTCTCAGTGAACAAAATCACTTCAAAAAGGATGACACTTCCATTGACAAATCTCCTATCAACAAGGGGGCATGACATGTCACTATCCAACAGACCTGGGGCAGTCCAGTCAAGATTCCAGGAAATCTCTCAAAGAAGTGCAGGGTAACCAGGGGCAGGTCTCCATCACCGTCACTTGGGACATTGAGCGTCAATCCCAACAAAGGGTTGCGTACAATCAAACTTTTTAGAAATACCACAAACATTCGCTACTAGGGGCAATGACAAGTCTCCCCAAAGTCCTTCTCATAGGATGATTCCCCAGCAAGAGTATAATCTCTGACCCCTTTTCCCAGCTGAATCAACCTCAAGAATCCTCGAGGACTTCCCCCAACGAAGATGTCACCTCTCTAACGGACTGACGACATGGTTTATTTTCCCAACAACACCAGGATTCCCCAGCTTGAGTTTGCCTCTCCGACTACTACAAATCAAAGGACCACAACTCCTCTTCCCCAGTAGACTACTCTACAATCCCCATTAAGTTACTGCGAAACCTGGACCCGACCAGATATCAATTCGACTTCGACTCCCCAGTAGAGAAACGGACGACTAAGACTCCTAAACTCTTTTCCCAAGCAGAAATAAACATACTCCCCACAGAGTTTTCAACTTCCCCCAGCGGAGTTCTCCTCAAACAACAAAACAGGAATCCATTGGAAATATTCTAAGCAAAGTTTGAAGACACACATACTCTTCAACAGCAATCCAGGATTTAATGACTCCCCAGCTTTTGTCAAGGATTTATTTTCCCAGACAAAAATACATTCATTAACATTTCACATTTCATACATCCTATTTACATACATGATAAGTGCATACAACACAATCTCATTTACTTTTGAGAACATCATGACATTATGCATTTGATACATCATGACATTGCATACAACTAACGTTTTACCTTTTCAGGAAAAGGTCAATCAACAGATGGCTACCATCAACCTTTTCAAGTTCCGGATTAATACCTGTAGCAAGCCAGGAAAACTATCTGTGGACGACTGATTATAGATTAATACCTGTAACAAGCCAGGAAAACTATCTACATGAAGAGATTGAAGATTAACACCTGTAACAAGCCAAGAAACTATCTTTCTTTCTCAGGTCAGAGATTAATACCTAAAACCAGACAGGACAACTATCTCATCCATCAACCTTTTCAAGTTCCAGATTAATACCTGTAACAAGCCAGGAAAACTATCTGTGGACGACTGATTATAGATTAATACCTGTAACAAGCCAGGAAAACTATCTACATGAAGAGATTGAAGATTAATACCTGTAACAAGCCAGTAAACTATCTTTCTTTCTTAGGTCAGAGATTAATACCTGAAACCAGATAGGACAACTATCTCATTGGCCAACCTTTTCAAGTTTCGGATTAATACCTGTAGCAAGCCAGGAAAACTATCTGTGGACGACTGATTGTAGATTAATACCTGTAACAAGCCAGGAAAACTATCTACATGAAGAGATTGAAGATTAACACATGTAACAAGCCAGGAAACTATCTTTCTTTCTCAGGTCAGAGATTAATACCTGAAACCAGACAGGACAACTATCTCATCGGCCAACCTTTTCAAGTTCCGGATTAATACCTGTAGCAAGCCAGGAAAACTATATGTGGACGACTGATTGTAGATTAATACCTGTAACAAGCCAGGAAAACTATCTACATGAAGAGATTGAAGATTAACACCTGTAACAAGCCAGGAAACTATCTTTCTTTCTCAGGCCAGAGATTAATACCTGAAACCAGACAGGACAACTATCTCATCGGCCAACCTTTTCAAGTTCCGGATTAACACCTGTAACAAGCTAGGAAAATTATCTTTCTTTCTCAAGTCAGAGGTTAATACCTGTAACAAGCCAGGAAAACTATCTTTCTTTCTCAGGTCAGAGATTAATACCTGAAACCAGACAGGACAACTATCTACTCGACCAGCTCAAACAACCCAACTTTCCAATACAGTTCAAAGGCGCTCCAGACACGGACGCCATGCTGGCAATCATCCAGTTCCAGCTTATAGATACAATCTAGCATTCACCTCTGGATGGCATCTTTAAGCCCATCTCCACAACTATCCATTACCTCTCCAAATGGCATCTTTAAGCCCATTCCCCACATAATCAACTAACACATCTTCGAGTGCAAATTTTTTGGGCACTCTAGTGTCCAATCATCTTTTACCTTCGAGTCGCGAACGGCAAAACTGCCAATCTAACTCTTCAGGTTCAAGAAGATTGAACAGGGGCAGCTGTTGTACCCCAAAATTTTCCCTCTCAATTCTCAAGGCCTTTCTTACAAGGATTTTCAAGGTTCAAGCTTGAACAAGTGCATTGGGATTTTCCAATACCAAAATTAAAAGGAGACTGTCAAAAAGGGAGAAAACAGATAAAAATAACATTTTGACAAATTTGGAGGAAAACATGTCTCCTTCGATTTAGCACCCTTCGACTGACTCTAAGCCTCCTTCAAATGCAAGTTTAGGTACATCCTTCGTTTGGATTTGAAACCTCCTTCGAATGAAAGTTTAGGTACATCCTTCGTTTGGATTTGAAACCTCCTTCAAATCCACTTGCACCAAGGGCCTCTTGCAGACTTTACCTCTCACAAGCTTCATTTGAGCCAAGAGATATCTTCATATAAGATTTGACTAAGTTCTTGCTTCCCTTGAAGGAACACCCTTCGACTCAGAAGTCAGGAACTTCCCTCACGCTAAAAGGCAATGACTCCCTTTATGTTTGTTTCGATCCACATGCTTCAATTAGGAAACATTTCTTCCTTCGAACACAATCTTTCGATTGGGTAATATGTTTGTTTCGATCCAAGCTTTGACAGGGCATTAGCTTCCTTCGAGTAAGCTTGTTTCGAACACAAGCTTCGACTGAGGCAAAGGCTTCCTTCAAACAAGTATGCTTCGATCTCATTCATGCATTTGACTCAAGACCAAATCTCGTTTGCCAGGCTATGTTGCGTCCAAATCTTTACATAGTCAGAAGCTTGTACAAGAGTTTTAAACTTTGTCTTTTAGATAATACTATTATTGGTTAAAGGCTACATGCTCTTTCCTTTCATAGAGAGTACTTTAGTCACAAAATCAGCTTTCAACCTGATTTTGGTCTGAGCACAAGCAATGTCAGAAGCATAAGTCACATCTTCTGCACCCCAACTGCCAAGAGGCCCCTCACATGTACTTTCACGTTACATTATTTTATCAATTATTTGCAAGGCTGGCTTTGGACAACATGTCCATTCTTTCTCTATAAATAGAGGAATATTTACAAAGCTAGGGGAGGATCTTTGGACCAGAGGAACGAATCCCCCAAATTTTCTCAAACACAATAAAACTCTCAAGTTCATCAACACTTGAGAAATCAAAAAAACCCAGAATCCCAAACACTCACCTCTTTCGATTCTGAAGAACATCCCACACATAGAAGTTTGTTCAAAATCAAAGACAACCTTGTGTGTTAACTCTTCAAACCAAAAGCAAACCCCCTGTGACTACTCTTTGAATTCCAGAAACGTCCAGGTAGAAGTTCAAGTTCGAATCCCACATCCATTCAAGGCCTGAAGCAAGGTAAGTCACTCTTACCCTTGAACCTTTCGTTTCATGGCATAGTATGTGAATAATCTTCCCTTTCATTTCAAAACATGTACATAACACTTTGGTTCTTTTCGTTTCCACCTACTTAATATGTTTTCAGAGCTAACCCCTTTCATTTTGCTGCTTGTTTACTTAAATATGTATTAAGTATTAACTGATTGTAAGGAAATACTAGCATGGCCTTATGCCATGTTGTTGTTCAAAAAGTTCAAACGAAAGAAACAGGAGACAGGAGTATGAAACGAAGCCTTTGGTTTCCACACTGACTTCCAGGCCCAGCCAGAGACACGCTCACACTGATTTCATTGGCCCAATCGAAGAAGACAACAAGGCAGAAAGGCCTAGCCAGAGGCACACTTGCACTAAGTCCAGGCTCAAACGAAAGGCACTCCCATGCTGGTGCTAGCCTCCAACCGAAGTACATGACCTGACTGGTGCCAAAGCCCAATCGAAGGCCATGACCTCACTGGTGCGAACTCCCAATCGAAGGAAGCCTAGAAATTAAAATCGAAGGCTGCTCCTGCCCAAATCGAAGGACCTCATTTTTCTTCTTTTTATCTTATTTTTTCCTTTATATTCTTTTGCACTTCAATATGGTTGTAATAGTGTAGGATATTTATTTGCTACATTTTTATTGCTTTATACAAATGCTAGTAAATAGGTGTGTATGGAAAGATAAAACCAACAAGTAGGAAACCCCTAATCAAGACAAAATGCATGGAAATCAAACACACTATTCACACATGCACCCTTAGGGTAATTCCACTTATTGCCTCGGAAAATGCAATTATGTCCCTCGAGTATGAGACACTCTAGCAATTGTCCATTCGATAAACAAAGATCGTAGTCCCTTGATGACCCTCGATGTTGCCTTCGATAAAACGATCTCGTCCCTTACGAAATTGCTAGAGCGTCTCACAAGTTGCCTTTAATGATTGCATACGATGACCCGCGCCTGTCCCGTCAAACATCCTAACACAAGGTTGTTCACCAAATACAATGGTGAAGCAACACTGTTAAAAGGGTTAAAAAAATAAGAAATATCTTTGAGTAAAATAGGGTAGATAGCTCTTAGTTACTTGATCAAAAATCTTGCAAAACATCCTTGCCATTTTTCAAACACACTTCACAAACACAACTTCAAAAACAATTTCAAAACAACTTTCAAAACATTGAATTATCTTTTCAAAAAGACACACACCTTTGTATATATTCAAACAAGAATCATTACAAAGGTTTCCTAGACAAGGCATCTTTTTCAAAACATTTTCAAAACCACACACACAAAGCACCATTTCAAACAATTGAAAAGCAAAGGCAAGTGATCTAAAACAAGTAACTAAGAGCCCATGGATAACCATGGAAGAAAAGGGTGCTAGCACATTCCCTTTTCATAATCTACCCCCCGAACCCACAAAAACATCTCAAAGGTCTTTCCCGTGCTTTTTGACCTTTCCTTAGGATAAAATAAAAAGTCGGTGGCGACTCTTGCTAAACCGAACAAGTGCGAAAACAAATGCAAAATCCAAGTGAGTTCTCCCACCGTATCACAATTATGTATTTGACAGTGTTAGATAATTCCATGGGCTGTATTCTGGGACAACAAGATGAAACAGGGAAGAAAGAGTATGCCATTTATTATCTCAGTAAAAAATTTACTGATTGTGAATCGCGGTATTCCATGCTGGAAAAGACATGTTGTGCTCTGGCTGAGAAGCAAAACGTTTGCGGCAGTATATGTTGAATCACACTACTTGGTTTATCTCCAAAATGGATCCAATCAAGTACATTTTTGAAAAGCCTGCTCTTATTGGGAGAATTTCCCGCTGGAAGATGTTGTTATCTGAATATGACATTGAATACCGCACTCAAAAAGCTATTAAAAGCAGCGTGTTGGCAAATTATCTTGCTCACCAACCAGTTCATGATTATCAGTATGTGAAGTATGATTTCCCCGATGAGGATGTGATGTTTCTGAAAGTGAAAGATTGTTATGAACCATTGCTTGAGGAAGGTCCTGATCCTGAATCTCGCTGGAGCATGAAATTTGATGGAGCTGTGAATGCTTGTGGTAAATGAATTGGTGTTGTGATTGTTACTCCTCATGGATCACACATTCCTTTTACTGCAAGATTGACATTTGATTGTACTAATAATATGGCAGAATATGAGGCTTGCATCATGGTCTCGAGGAAGCTATTGATCTCAAAATTAAAATTCTAGATGTGTATGGCAATTCAGCTTTGGTAATAAATCAGATTAAAGGAGAGTGGGATACTCGTCACCCCGGCTTGATCCCTTACAAAGATTATGCTAGAAGATTGTTACCCTTCTTTAATAAAGTTGAATTCCATCACATCCCGAGAGACGAAAATCAAATGGCAGATGCTCTGGAAACTCTGGCTTCTATGTATCAAGTGAATACTTGAAATGATATACCTCGAATTATAGTTCGGCGACTAGATAGGCCCGCTCATGTGTTTACAATAGAAGAGGTAGAAGATGAGAAACCTTGGTATTATGATATCAAGCATTTTCTCCAGACTCAGGAATACCCGATTGGTGCATCGAATAAAGATAGGAAGACATTGAGAAGATTGGCTGGAAGCTTCTTCCTCAGTGAAAATGTGTTGTACAAGAGAAATCATGACATGGTCTTGCTTAGATGCGTGGATAGACACGAAGCAGACATGTTGATGCATGAGATCCATGAAGGTTCATTTGGAACTCATACCAATGGACATTCGATGGCTAAAAAGATGCTAAGGGCAAGTTACTATTGTCTGACAATGGAATCTGACTGTTATAGATTTGCAAAGAAGTGCCATAAATGCCAGATTTATGCAGATAAAATTCATGTGCCTCCGGCACTTCTCAATGTTATTTCTTCCCCGTGGCCTTTCTCAATGTGGGGTATTGACATGATTGGAATGATAGAACCCAAAGCTTCGAATGGACACCATTTAATCTTGGTAGCAATTGATTACTTCACCAAATGGGTGGAAGCTGCTTCATATGCTAATGTTACTAAGCAGGTGGTAGTGTGCTTCATTAAGAATAATCTCATATGTCGGTATGGTGTGTCGAGCAAAATTATCACTGATGGCTCGAATCTGAATAATAAGATGATGAAAGAACTTTGTGAAGAATTCAAGATTGTCCATCACAATTCATCTTCGTACAGGCCGAAGATGAATGGGGTTGTTGAAGCTGCTAATAAGAATATCAAGGAAATCATCCAGAAGATGGTTGTTACTTATAAAGATTGGCATGAAATGCTCCCTTTTGCTTAACATGGATATCAGACATCTGTCTGCACTTCAACAAGAGCAACCTCGTTCTCCCTTGTGTATGGAATGGAAGTGGTGCTCCCAATCGAGGTTGAGATTCCCTCTTTGTGTGTGATAATGGAAACCAAGTTGTCAGAGGCTGAATGGGTCCATAACAGGTTTGACCAATTGAATTTGACCGAAGAGAAGAGAATGACGGCTTTGTGTCATGGGCAGTTATATCATAAGAGAATGAAGAAGGCTTTTGATAAGAAGGTCAAGCCTCGAGAATTCAGAGAAGGCGACCTCGTGCTCAGGAAGATCATGTCTTTCCATACTGATTCTAGGGGCAAGTGGATTCCCAATTTTGAAGGCCCATATGTTGTCAAGAAAGCCTTCTCTGGCAGTGCATTAATTCTTGAAACTATGGATGGCGAGGAGTTCCCACGTCCCATGAATGCTGATGTAGTCAAGAAATACTTCTCCTAAAGAAATAAAAGAACGGCTCGCCAAGTTGAAAACTCGAAAGGGCAGCTTAGGCAAAAAGGAGAGTCTCGGTAGGCCCAAAACCCGAAAGAGAAGTCTAGGCAAAAATTAGCGACATAAACAGAATAAATTTTCCCGCTAAGTTGAAAACCCGCAAGGGCAGCTTAGGCAAAAGTTGGGGACTTTCTTGGCAAGTAACTACATCAGACAAGAATTGATCATTGAAGCAACAATCTTCTTGGATCCTCACCATACTTCAACAAAAGTGACTGCTCAGAATTTCAAAGTTGTTAGAGGGAATATTGGTTATTGTATTTCAATGTATCTTTTTCCATTATATATTACCATTTTCCAAACTTTGTAATCATCTGTGGAGTCTCACCATTCACAGACTACCATTCTACCAATAAAATTTGAGCTTTTATCCAATTATTTGTAATTCTTATTTTATTCTGCTTACAAAGACTCCATTTATTATTGATAATAATTTTCAAAGCAAAAAGATTAAATAACAAAATTGTTTTTGGAAAAGAATTTACAAATTACTTTTACTTTAGATTTTGTGATTCAAGAGGAAGACAAAAGTGGTGATCCCAAGAATGGACAAACTCCAATAATTTTGGGAAGTTTTGTTTCCCAAGAATGCTTTCTCAGGTCGTTTTCGCTGGTACGCGCGTGATTTTTGTATATTAGAGATGATACCAATTGATGTATGGTGCGGTATCGAGTTTGTGATCCCTTTGTCCCCAGTCAAGTCTTGGTTCATTTTTTATTTTTGGGTTTGCATGGTCTGAGGTCTCTATCCCAGATTCCCCGGCGAAGTCTTCCCTCATATGATGAAAGGTCTTGGTCCCTTGGTGTGCTGAGATGGAACTATTTGCAAAATGTCGCTCTTTTTGGCAATGTTGGCATTATTGTTGGTATTTATTCCCCAGGAAGGCTATCCCAGGGCATTTTTGTTGGAATAGGTTTGCATGATATGAAGACTCAATCCAAGATTACCCAATGAAGGCTTCACTTATTTCATAAAAGTCTTGTCTCCCAGTATATGTTGAGATTGGACTCCTTTGCGAAACATCTCCTTTTTGGTAGTACTAGCATATTGTTTGTTTGCTCAGTAGTCAGGCAAGGGCAATGTCTTATTGAAGAAGTGTTGAGACAATTGTCGACTTTTCGGGTTTTCTCTCACCAAGTGTTAAGTTTGATTTAAAATCCCTATAATTTTAACCTCTTGCTATAATGTTAACTTCTGGATTCCCCCAGGAAGGTTCTCCCAGGTCACTTTTGCTGGTATACGTATGATCTTCTTGTGTTTCTCAGATAGTTAGAGATGATACCAATTGATGTATAGTGCGGTATCGGGTTTGTGATCCCATTACCCTTAGTCAAGTGTTGGTTCATTTTTGATTTTGGGTTTGCATGATCTGAATCCTCTATCCCAGATTCCCCAGTGAAGTCTTCACTCATGCGATGAAAGTTCCTTTATGTACCGAGATGGAACCGTTTGCAAAGTGTCGCTCTTTTTGTATTAGTGGCATTATTGTTGGTACTTATTTCCCAGGAAACTAGACCAGGGAAGTATCTTTTCTAAGAAGTGTTGAAATAGTTGTCGATCTTTCGGGTTTTCACCCACCAAGTGTTGGGTTTGATTTAAAATCCATATAAGTTTGATTTCTTGCTGTAATGTTTGACTTCTTAATTCCCTAAGTTATTATTCCCATGAGGTTTCATACTTGTTCCCCAGAGAAGTTGGTGCAATATTCACTCTCAATATTGAAGAACGTATCTTAGTTTCCCCTCTTCGATGTGGTGTTGACCTTCCCAATGAAGTCAGCACGAGGTCTCCAGATGATATCTCGATGATGAGGCACTATCTCCCCTAGTGAAGTCTGTATGATATTTCCCAAATGGAGTTAGCTTGAGATCCTCAGTTGTTGTTTTGGCGATATGGTTTCCATCTGCCTTATTTGAAATCAATATTGCAATTACCAGTAGGAGTACGGACCGTGAAACATTTGTTTTCCCCATTGAAGTCTGTGTGTTATTCGCCCGTGAAGCCTGGAGAAGGATGTTATATCCTTGTATCTGTACTGATTTGTCGCTATGATTTGATTATTTCCGGATTATGTTCCTTCCCAGTGAAGTTAAGTCGCGAAATAGGAATCTGTCTCCTCAATTGGTGCTTACTATTTTGTGGAATTTTCATCTTGGATGTGATTTAGTTGAGTATTGACGGTACCCGAGTTGGTTTTGTCTGATTATCCCTAGTGTTATATGTCTGTTTTGTCAGCGTATACATAATAACACTCATACATTCATACATACATCATGCATAGTTGAATTTAACAAATCATTGCTCATTCACACTCATTAATATTTTGTTGACATATTACCCTGTTTTGAAGAGTTGTATTGTCTTCTCTCCAATAGAATGTCAACCTTAAGCAGAAAGTGTATATTATTTCAATTTCCCCACTGAGCTATCCCTCATGGAATATTTTGCTTTAGCTTTCCTGTACAGCTCTTTGTATGGATGATTTGGATTTTTCTTTTGAGTTTATTTCTCAAAGGATGTATTTTGGTTGACTGTTTTACTTCAGTTTATTTCTGGTTTGAATCTTTGTTTCCCAGCAATATTATTACTTTGGATTTATGCAAGCTTCGAGCTTTGGTTTGAGAATGTGCATTTGTTTTGGCACGAGAAGACTTTTATCTCCTCAGCAGGAATATGTTGGTATGCCCCCAGGAAGCCATATTTCATTTCCCTAGGAAGTCATATTTCATTCCCCAGGAAGTCATGATTCTTTCCCCAGGAAGTCATTTTTACAATCATTCCCGTAACAGCAAGTAGCGGGTCTCTTTATTTGAGCAACTTATACTTCCCTGTAAAAGTCGATGTTACTTTTTTTTCTATCTTCTCTATGAGTGGATAGTTTGCAGTTTGTTATCAAATTACTCCAATGGATGGCAAGTCTTTTCAATATGACAAAGACAATTCATTAAGGAATCTTTGCAAGTGGTAGTCTCTTTATTTGAGACAACTTATATATTACCTTTTCCCAAGCGGAACACATTGGTTAAAGAAGAAGTTAAGACCCGTTTTAGGTGAAACGCCAGAATATTGGGGAAACTTGTTATCTTTTCTCTTTCTACCTTCAGTGAACGTTGGTAGTTCACCTTCAGTAAACTTCAGTGTTATTCTCCTTCTACCTTCACTGAACATTGGTAGTTCATCGTCAGTGAACTTTGATGTTATTCTCTTTCTACCTTCAGTGAATGTTGGTAGTTCACCATCAGTGAAGGTTGGAGATTATTATCTTTTCTCTCTACCATCAGTGAACGTTGGTAGTTCACCTTCAGTGAATGTTGGTAGTTCATCATCAGTGAATGTTGGTGATTATTATCTTTTCTCTTTACCATCAGTGAACGTTGGTAGTTCATCGTCAGAGAACGTAGATGTTATTCTCTTACTAACTTCAGTGAACGTTGGTAGTTCACCTTCAGTAAATGTGGGTGTTATCTTTTTTCTACCTTCAGTGAACGTTGGTAGTTCACCGTCAGTGAACGTCGGTGCTATACTCTTTTCTCTTACTACCTTCAGTGAACGTTGGTAGTTCACCTTCAGTGAACGTGGGTGTTATCTTTTTGCTACCTTCAGTGAACGTGGGTGTTATCTTTTTGCTACCTTCAGTGAACGTTGGTAGTTTACCATCAGTGAATGTTGGTGATTATTATCTTTTCTCTCTACCATCAGTGAACGTTGGTAGTTCATCGTCATTGAACGTCGATGTTATTCTCTTTCTACCTTCAGTGAAAGTTGGTAGTTCACCTGCAGTGAACATGGGTGTTATCTTTTTGCTACCTTCAGTGAACGTTGGTGATTATTATCTTTTCTCTCTACCATCAGTGAACATTGGTAGTTCACCGTCAGTGAATGTCGATGCTATATTCTTTTCTCTCTACCTTCAGTGAATGTTGGTAGTTCACCGTTAGTGAATGTTGGTGTTGTTATTCTTCTCATTCTACCTTCAGTGAACATTGGTAGTTCACCGTCAGTGAACGTCGATGTAGTTATTCTTTTCTCTTTCTACCGTCAGTGAACATTGGTAGTTTCGCCTTCAGTGAAAGTTGGTGTATCCTTTGACCTTTTACCATCATCTATAAGTTGGTATCTTTTTTATCTTCTACCTTTAACTATTGAGTTGGTAGTTTACCTTCATCTGTGAGTCAGTATCTTTTTTATCTTCTACCATCAACTATTGAGTTGGTAGTTCACAGTTATATATCGATCGCTTTCATCCTTTACTATCTTTCCTTAATATTTGATTTAATGTTGCTTCATCCTCTCTTTGGACTCTCCACCAATAGAGTCGGGTCTTTTGTTCACCAGTGATTTATTTTCCTTGTTGGGTTTCTTTTTTATTCTTGTTTTCTTTGTTACATCCTCGGTGGTGTCTTACGTCTCTTTAGATTTGTCAATCTGCATTCATAATCATAAGCATTGCATGGCATCTTAGGGCTAAAAATAGGGCTTGTTTTATATTTAAGTATCTTCAATCGCGTCGACACGAAGATTTTTAACCTTCGTATCTCCGGATAAAAGAAACTTAAATAAGGGCAGCTGTTGTACCCCAATTTTTGCCCCTAAGATTCCCCTATCATATCATATTAACTTGATCATAACAAGATCACATTAGGGTTGGTTCTTCCTCTTTTTCTATCTCCTATCTTTAAGTTTTCTCTTGATGAATCTCCAAGCACCTTAGATGTGTATTTTGTATATGTGTTGTTGACTAACTTATAATCAAAATATAAAAAAATATTCGTCTTTGTCTTTGCATATTTGTGTTTTGTAGGTACCGAGTTAAAACATCTGACATATAAGGTTTTCCGGTATTATTTCCCTAAAATCTCTATTTGTAAAGAAAAAGAATTAAAATTTTCCATTTTTTGTCACTGTACAATCGATTGCTCCTAAAGTTCAATCGATTGCATAAAGTGCATTTTGTGCCATTTTTGAAGAAAAAAAACACTGATGCAATCGATTGCTCCCAAAGTGCTATCGATTGCACAAAATGCAAATTTGAAAAAAAATCAGCAATTTCAAGCTTGTCAATTTTGGGTGCCAATTTTTCTTCATTTTTGAAATATATATCATTAATTCAAATTTTGGTGCTAATTTTTCATTTTTGGAAATATATGTCATTAATTTAAATTTTGGCTCCAAATTTTCAATTTTTGAAAGAATTATCATTAATTCAAATTTTGGCTCCAAGAATCAATTACCAAATTACCATTAATCCTAAGCCTAAACTCTATAAATAGAGCCCTCATTTCATTCAAATTTCAAGCTTTTGATAGCCAAAATCACTTTGCTAAAAAACTCTCAATTCTCTCCATCTACCAAATTCACTCAAAGCTCCATTTTCAAAAAAGTTAGTAAGCTTTGCATTGAAACTTGATAATATTTGAGCCAAACCTTCATCAGAACACTTTTTCTTCATCAATTCTCTACATCCAAGCTTTGGCAATTGATTCTTGTGGTTGAATTGAAGCAAATTCTGAAGTTGTGTTGATAATCCTCTAGATCTACCTTTGGTAAGTTGGATAATTCATCTTTCACAATGTGATCTCTTGTTGATCTTTGGGTGTGATTCATTGAGCATTGTTTTGTGATTCCATTGGTGCTATTTTCTCATAATTTGATGGAACTTTCGTTCTCAATTGAATCCATGATCATAAGGTATTTTATGGAAAGTTTGAACAAGAATTTGGCCCTTTAAAATGTTGTTTTGTTGTCTGTAACAGCGTGCAATCGATTGCTGTAACAGCGCAATCGATTGCACTAATTAAATTTCGCGCAAATTTAAAAAAACACACCGTGCAAATCGATTTACACTGTAGTGCAATCAATTTGCACAAAAACAAAATGCATTTTTTTGCCTTGTTTTGGGGCAGCTTTGATCCAAAATGCTTTTTCTACTCACTCCTTTTGATTGTTGGTTTGGATTGCAATTTTAAATGTCCAATTTCTCTTTAAATTCAATGGACTTTGTGGTGTAGATGAAGTTGGATAAATGTTCATCAATTCAAATCTACCAAAGAGTGAATTATTTAATTAATTTTTGGTGCTTCGGATTAATGATATGTTTAGTGCTTTAATCCATCTAGGGGAGTGATTGAATTTAAAGATGAAAGAAATTTAAAGTAGTGATCCAAATTAGCTTATCGTTCCCCTCCTTCTTCATCTTATCCCTTTATTTTTTTAATTGTGCTACATATTAAGGGATGATGATATCTATATCATTTATCCAAACATGAAGTACATAGATTGCTATTGACCGACCTCAAAATAGGTGCAACTTCTACATAAGTTCACTTACGATTGCTTAACATAGCACTAAGTTTTGTCCCGATTCGAATAAATGATCATTCGTGGCCCAAACCTATGTTTGCAAGCTCAAGTATGTTAATTTGATCCCTTTTATCCAATAACCTTGAGATTTATTGTGTAGAGGCTTTGGTTCTACCAATCCTCTAATGGATCTTCATTAATTTTGGTCAACACGGATCACTTAAACATCGTTGATTATTAAATGTTGCCTTGAGTTTTCTTTAAATGGATGATATACTTGACAAAAAGAAAATGCAACTTGTTGTGTGGAGGCTTTGGTTCTATCAATCCTCTAATGATTTCCAAATGCATGTTTCAAGATGGTCATCCAACTAACCACTAATTTTAAACAATTGACTTTATTTTATACTTTTATTTTACGCTTTTTACTTTATGTAGAATTTACTTTAAGCATTTACATTTCATGCTATTTTCATCTTTGCTCACTTGAGCATTTACTTTTATGACATTTTTATTTTGCTCACTTGAGCTTTTCTTTTCTTTTTGAAGATACTTAATAATCAACATGAACCCTAAAAAACTTTAATGATACTTGGACTATTTGGTTACTATCATTGGCATTATGGAGTATTGGACTTCTTGGACTTAGGAATAGAAACCATGGCCTATGCTGGAGACCTTGTGACCTTAATTGATATTTTGTCTGGAGTTCTTGAGGTTTACCTCAAAACATTGGGTTGTTTGTTTGTTTTGTGTGTAGGTTTTTGTGATTACATACTTTGTTTGTAATCTGGAAATCATCTATATACAGCCGTTACTCTGCCTAATTTTTGTGAAGACTTAATACACTTGAAGTTTGGTTCTTCTCAAGAGGTCTACTATCTTTTCTTGCTTGGTTTCAATCCAAAGAATGAGAATTCTATCTTGACTCATAATGTCAAGTGTTGGCTTCTTGTTGGTTAGATGGTTCTTCTCCTTAGCTTTTACCTTTATGCTTTAGGATAGTCCTTTCATCTCCTCCCATCTTCTTTATTTTCAAAAAAATCTTCTCCCTCCTTTTGAAAAATCTTTTTGTTTCTAAACTTGAACCACTTTCATAATAAACTCGGACTTATGTCCATGCATTTTCAAAACATTTTCATGAATAAACTTCAATCACCTTAATAATACTTTGACATTTTTTGTGAGAAGACTAAAAGTCAATCAATCTCATTTCCAACCATTTTGCCACTTTGGCTCTGATCTTTAAAATTTTCTCAAAAGATTAGACTCTTGTCGATCCTTATAATGATGTAAACAACTATACTTCTACAATATGTAGTGAACAAAGATATTTTCCACTTGGGTGTTGAGTGAGGCATTATTGATTTTAAAATCCAAGCCATATCCTCCACTTTGAGATGATGCAAATTATTCTTTCTCATGATTGTGGGTAGTAAGTATGTTTTCCATACGGACAATGACGATGATGTCTTATCTCATAAAATTAACCAACACACTAGTGTTTTAAAATTTTTAAAGAGGAACTACGTGTACCCTGATCCCCTATTGCACAGAAGGTGGTACGTAGGCACTAAAGGTTCGCAACCGCGGCGGGTGAAAAAATCATAAAAAATATATTTCTTTTCTCACTTCCACCATCTATATTACATACAACATTTTATAGCCAAAATATACATATTTTACAAAGAGGTTCCTACAGAGTACCATAGATGTTTAGGGTTCTAATACCTTCACTTTGCATAACCAACCCCCTTACCTTGAATCTTTCCCCCTTTTTTGGGTTATTCGCTCTTTTCCCATTCCTTTGGAAATAATAAAGCACGATGGCGATTTTTATTTTTGATTTGTATAAGTCTAGTCAATCCAATGGCTTAGTCTTTAACATTTCTACTGCTACATTTAGGTTGTTACTAAAGATCCTACACCTGGATCTAGGGCACCTTATTAGGTAAGTAACAATAAATCATGGAGGTTGTACGGCATAGACCGATACAGATGAAGTGGTGGCTATGTTAGCGCGACACTCTGGATTGTACTAATGTTCCTTGAGTAAGTCAAGGATAACATTAGGCTTCCTCATAGTGTCACTAAGCGCTAACTGACCTTTAGAACCTTTAATTGACTCATCCTAGCCATTAGGAAGTAGTGAGATAACTGGCTTTGGTTCCGACTGAAGACTGGTTGATACTCGATACTACACTCATTGAGACTAGACTTTCGGGATTTTTTGGCTGCAATACTTCAGTGTGTGAGCTGAAACAATTCCTGATGGGAAGGTCAATGATATTGAGACTCCTTAGAACCCGATTACTATTAATAGGACAAGTTAAGCCAACTGAACATTCAAGAGGGTACTTACCTTAAAACCTCATGCAAGCCTTTGAACCTAAGGTCTATTATGTGATTTACTTGTGTTTATCTGTGATTTAAGCATAATCATGACATCATAAACATCATGACATACTAATCATTTCAAGGACCTGTTGGATTTATCTCTTTGCTGTTTTGTAGGATATGAATTCAGGTCGCAGAAAAACCATCCGGATTCACTTCATAGAAATTCCTCCCAAGCTCAAGGAATTGTTCTTAAAAGTTCCCGAGGACTCATCATTCCATAAAAGACATGGTCATTTATTCAATTTGGTTACCACCGGATTTGACGAAAGTTTGATGAGTGTCTTATTCCAGTTCTTCGACCCTAAGCACAATTGCTTCACATTTCCCGATTATTAACTGGTGCTACACTGGAAGAATTCTATAAGCTACTTGGTTTACCTATATTGGAGTGAGTAACTTTCACTAGTTTAGAACAAGATCCAGCTGCTGAAGATGTTGCCATAGCTTTGCACTTGAAGCCATCTGACATTGAGTCCAATTGGGAAAAAAGAAGTGGAGTTAAGGACCTCCTTGCAAATTTTCTAATGAAGAAAGCTCATATTTTCCTAGATGTTGTGAGTTATCATGCCTTCGAAGATGTCTTAGCTCTCCTGATCCATGGGTTAGTCCTGTTTCCTAATTCAGATCAGTTTATAGATGTGAGTGCCATTAATATCTTCCTTGCTCATAATCCGGTTCCTATATTGCTCGGGGATATCCTACATTCTCTCCATACTCCACTACTAAAAAAATGACATTTGAGAAAAGGTTTTTACATCAGGTATAAAAATATACGATGTAAAAAATAAAATTAAAAACATTTTACATCAGGTATTTATTTGCAATGATATAAACAATATGAAAAAAAATATTTTTCGCTATCTATTACATCGGGCCATTTAATTCACCGATGTAAAAGGTTTCGTGAAAAAAACACGGTGGAAGTTTTGTAAATAACAAACCAGGTGGCAGAATTGTAAATAAAAAAGACGCCAGATATTACATCGGTTCCTGCATTCCACCGACGTAAAAAGCCCGTGGTAGATTGGTAATATAAAAAATAGGCTAACCCTTACATCGGGCCATTTATTCCACCGATGTAAAAAACAATAAAACCTTACATCGGTCCTTTCGTTAAACCGATGTAAAAAACCTCAAATTGTAACTGCTACATCAGGCCAATGCTTGCACCGATGTAAAAAACATAAGCTCCTACGAACCCTTACATCGGGCCAATGCTTGCACCGATGTAAAAACTAATATATATAATTTTGTAATAAACCCAGACTGCGAATTATTTCATCATTGTTCCACTTCTCAGTCCGTCTCGCCTACGAACGCACCCTCACTGCTACTCCGTCCGTCTCCGCCCGTATCCGCCTGTCTCCGCCCGTCTCGCCTACGTCGTCTTCTCCTGTATCCTCCCTCCGCCGTCTCCTTACAGATCTACCGTCTCCTCGCAGACCCGCCTCCGGCTGCACGAAGACGGAGACGTTTCTCCAGCCATCACACTACCGCCGTCTTCGCCGTCTTCGAAACCTCCTCTGCCGTCCAACTACGATTCCGGTACGAAATTTTCTATTTTGTTCAACTTCATTGTATATCTATGGATTTCTAAGAGTTATATATACAAAAAAGTTTTTAAGATATTCTTGTTTTTTTGTTTGCTACTGAGATTCATTATAAAAATTTAGAAGTACATAGAAAAATAATTAGAAGATTATACTATGAATCCATTACTTTGTTCATATCTGTTTTTTAATTACTAAACAATTTATTATTAATAGAGAGGTTAATTAAGTCTAATTAGTTATAAATAGTATATATTTTGTTTAAAGTTAAGAATATAGTACATGTTATGTATAATTAGTCATTCTTTTTCATTAGAGAAATTGTCTACTTAGAAACCTCCGAAAAAAGCGTTAATGGTCCTCTCAGAAACACAAAGTTTATCTTTAACCTATCAAACTTAATAGAGTTATCACCTTGCCATTGAAATTTGATTCTATTTTTATTTCTCCACGAAGCAGCGCAACTTGCAATCTCGGAATCTCTGTGAAGTAGCGCAGCCGCGGGCACACCCTTCGTCAGACCATCCTCCGTGTGAATATAGTTATGGATCGTAGTTGGATGAGAGCTAATCGATTAAGTGACGAGTACGAACACGGAGTGATGGAATTTCTATAGTTTGCTGAAAGTAATGCTGAAAAAAGTCTTCCTACACTTTTTCTCTGTCCATGTGTTCGTTGTGCAAATAAAGAACCAAAACGTAGTAAGAAAGAAATCATGGATCATCTAATTTGTGTAGGGATTTGTCAAAGTTATACATAATGGATATGGCACGGTGAAGTAGTAGCAAAGTCAAAATTGTCTCAAAGAGATGATGTTAGTGTAGAAATGGATGATCGTCTAGAAGACATGATGCGTGATATTGGACAAGATTCGTTTAAGAGGGCACATATGTATGATACTATATGCAGTGACAAGGATAAACCATTGTACCCGGGATGCAAAAAATTTACACGTCTGTCAGCCGTGTTAATATTATTTAATCTGAAGGTAAAGAATGGGTGGACTGACAAAAGTTTTACTGAGTTGCTTGAATTGTTGACCGAAATGCTTCCAGAAGGTAATGTAATGCCAAGTCGTTATTACGAGGCGAAGAAAATATTATGTCCGATGGGTTTGGAGTATGAAAAGATACATGCATGCCCTAATGATTGCATATTATACAGAAAACAGTATGTAAACTATAATCATTGTCCGAAGTGCAAGGCTTCACGCTACAAAAAGAAAGATGGTGAATCAATTGATGATGAGGTGGTCAAAAAGGGTCCTCCTGCGAAAGTGGTATGGTACCTACCAATAATTTCAAGGTTCAAGAGATTATTCGCCAATGCATATGATGCAAAGAATCTTAGATGGCATGCAGAAGAAAGAAAATATGATGGACAAATTCGTCATGTAGCTGATTCTTTGCAATGGAAGAAAATAGATTCTTTGTTTCCAAATTTTGGCAAAGAGTCGAGAAACCTTAGACTTGGACTTGCTACTGGTGAAATGAATTTGTTTGGTAATCTGAGTACTAACCATAGTTCTTGGCATGTTCTCCTGATGATTTACAACCTATCTCCTAGGCTGTGCATGAAGCATAAATATATTATGTTATCGATGATGATATCGGGCCCAAAATAACTAGAGAATGACATAGACGTTTATCTAAGTCCACTGATTGATGATTTAAGATTGTTGTGAGAGGAAGGGGGTGGATATTTTTTATGTGTATTCTGGCGAACAGTTCAATATGCATGCCATGTTGTTTTGCACCATCAACGATTTTCTGGCATATGGTAATTTGTCTAGGTATAAAGTTAAAAGGCATAAGGCGTGTCCTATATGTGAAAAAGACACATGTTACCATCAGCTTGAAAAAGGAAAGAAGACCGTTTATCTCGGGCATCGAAAATTTCTAAAACGTTATCATCCATATCGTAGATTGCGGAAAGCTTTCAATGGGGAACAAGAGCATGGTGTTGCTCCAAAGCCCCTGTCTAGAGAGGATGTTTATCAGCGACAACAGTGACTTGATGTTGTCTTTGGAAAGTACCAAAAACAATCTACTGTGAAAAATGTATGGAAAAAGAGATCGATTTTCTTTGATCTTCCATATTGGTCTAGTCTTGATGTAAGACATTGTATTGATGTGATGCACGTGGAGAAAAATGTATGCGATAGTGTAATCGGAACACTTCTCAATATTCAAGGCAAGACAAAATATGGTATTAATGCTCGTCTAGATTTGGGTTTGATGGGTATACGAGAAGAGTTAACTCCACAATATATAGGTAACAAGACATATTTTCCTCCTGCCTGCTACACTTTGTCTAAAAAAGAGAAAACAAGTTTTTGTGAGTGTTTACAAAGTACCAAAGTGCCGCATGGTTACTCATCAAATGTCAAGAGGCTTGTATCAGTTAAAGATCTTAAATTAGTTGGCTTAAAATCTCACGACTGTCATGTCTTAATGCAACAACTACTACCATTGGCTATTCATGGGATATTGCCTAACAACGTTAGGAAGACTATAACTAGGTTGTGCTTATTTTTCAATGCAATTTGTTGTAAAGCCATTGATCCACTAAAGTTAGACGATTTAGAAAATGAGGCTGCAGTTATCTTGTGCCAATTAGAGATATATTTTCCTCCTTCATTTTTTGACATTATGGTTCACTTGATTGTTCATCTAGTAAGGGAGATTAGATTATATGGTCCAATTTTTTTATGGTGGATGTATCCAATAGAGAAATACATGAATATTCTAAAAGGGTATACAAAAAACCCACACCGTCGGAAGCATCGATTATTGAGAGGTACATTGCAGAAGAAGCAATTGAGTTTTGTTCTAACTATTTGTCAGGAGTGGATGTTGTAGGGGTTCCCAAGTCTCGTCATGATGGAAGATATGAGGGTGTGGGTACACAAGGTTTAAAAGTCAAGAGCTTAAGTATTGATGTGGTTGTTCAAGCGAATTTGTATATATTGAATAACATAGATGAAGTTCAACCTTACTTATGTGCTCACAAAAGCATCATAAATAAAAAGTACCCCAAGATGAATGAAAGAGGGTTGTTAAAAGAGCATAATAAGAGTTTCTCTGAGTGGTTTAAAGAAAGAATTGCTAATGAAGATAGTGTTTCTAATATAATTAAGTGGTTGTCTTATGGGCCTAAATGTAACATAATTACTTGGAGTGGATATGATATTAATAAAACCTCTTTTTATACAAAGTCAAAGGATGACTGTAGTACCACGCAAAATAGTGGGGTAATGATTATGGCCGAGTCCATGCACTTCTCTAGTGCTAAAGATAAAAACCCGGTTATGGCATCTACACCGTACTTTGGGGTGATTGAAGAGATTTGGGAAGTTAATTATGTTGTGTTTAAAGTTCCTGTATTTAAATGCAAATGGATTGATATCAACAGTGGTGTAAGAATCGATGAATTTGGAGTTACACTGGTTAATCTTAGAAAGTTAGCTTATGCGAACGAACCTTTCATCATGGCTTCTAAAGCAAAACAAGTGTTTTATGTCACAGATCCTTCTAATAAAAAGTGGTCAGTGGTTTTACAAGGAAAGGTCCATGATAGTGATGAAAATCATGATGAGAATCTTGATATTTCTGAAACTCATCCTTTCTCAACAAATGTGACTACATTCATTGAAGAAAGTGAAGGGGATGATGTGCATGCTATTCGCACAGACCATGAAGAAGGGATATGGGAGGACTAGTAAGATTTTTTTTATAAGTTAATTCCATGTTACTTTATTTTCTAATTGTTTTTATTTTGTGCTTAATTTTATTTCTATTTGTTTTTATTTTGTGCTTAATATTATTTCTAATTATTTTTATTTTGTGTAAACAGATACATGGGTGATTCAAACGACAACCCTTCTTCATGTAGTAACCCCAATAAAAGAAGAGTTAGAGGTCCCACTTTCATGACACCAATTGACAAAGTTCATCAAACAGGTGAAAAGATAAAGGTCGAGTTTAATGCAAGAACCTATGAATGTATTGGTGTTGATAAAAATGATACATATTTTAAGAGTTATATAGCATGTCTTGCTCGGCAGTACTATAGTATTGTGAAAAATGATTGGAAAGAAGTAGATGAAGGCGTAAAAGATGCTATTTGGACTGATATTCAGGTATTTTAAATACAATACTTTATTATATTTTATAATCATATACTAATTAACAACATATGACATATACTATATTTGTAGGCTCATTTTACTATTCCAGAATGTAAAGATCCAAAGAAGGATAGGTTGAAGAAAGAATGGATTAAATATGTGGGAGAGCGATGGAGAGGTTTTAAGATACAACTCACAGACATATATATTAATCATCCCATAGAAAATTATCCTCCTCCATATGTCAAGTATAACTTTATTACGGAAGATGCATGGAAAGAGTTTCTCAAGATTCGAGATACCCTTGAATTTAAGGTTAGTAGGAGTTATATGTTTTTGTGTGCATAACATTTTTATTATATTTAGTGATTAATTACTTTTTTAGTTTATAATAGGAAAAAAGTCAAAAGGGTAAGGATAATATGGCTAAGAATGTATACCCACACTTATTGTCTCGTGGAGGATATCGCTTGCTTGAGGAGAAAATTATGAAAGAAAAGTCATCATCGAGAGATAATTCCATATTAGATGATAATGGTAATCCATCTCCACCATCACGCCATGAGTTATGGAAGAGAGCACAACAAAAGAAAGGAGGAGAATACACATCAAAATCTACACAAGAGGTTGCTGAAAAAATTGTAAGTAAACAATGAAAAATAATTCAACTATCATTATATTTGTGATTGATTAATTGTGGTTTTTGAATTTTGTAGGATTCTCTAGTTCAAGAAGATGAAAAAGGTGTAATTATTCCGGATGGACGTAACGATATCTTAACATTAGCCATTGGAACATCTGAGCATGGAGGTCGTGTTCGTGGTGTTGGAAAACGCCATAAACAAAGCACTTACTTTGGAAGGTCACGTCAACATATTGACGTAAATGAACAACTTGCAACATTAGAAACAAAACTTAGAGCTGAACTTAAAGAAAAGTTGGTTGAAGAGCGTAAGATGTTTCAACAATCATTAATGGAGACACTTAAGTCTATGGGTTTATCACAAAGCACAGATAATATTAAATGCATTGAAAAAATGGAAATTATCGATAGAAGCGGAAAAGGAAGTTGTTCAGCTGCAAAAGGAAGCACAAAAGGAAGCACAAAAGACGTGGAAGTTGATGATGTTCAGAGATTGTTACTCATGGTTTTGAAAATGGATGATAACCATTTGGAAATACAATTAAGTCATTGTACGAGTGTCTCTAATTTTTATATTTCAGCTAAGTGTATCAGAGAGTTATTGGTGGGTTTAGGTCATTGGCTTGACGTGTCTATTCTGCAAATTTGGTGCACGTAAGTACATTTTATTGTTTTATTAAAGTCAATCTCTATTAATATATTATATCTCTCATCACTTTGATTCTAATGTTTATTTTAAAATTATTCAGGTATATTCATCGTGTATGTCTTGAGAATTCCATTTCAGAATTATATGGATTTATGGACCCTGCTAGGTGTATTTATAATGATAATGGAGCGAAATCTAAAGAGGATGTTAAAAATTACGTACTATAAAAGTTACGTGATGAAAACAGAGTGTGCCACTTACTACCATTAATTCATGGGTAAGAATTTTTATGAAATTCTGTTTTATATTATTTAATTTTGATAACATATATATTTTATGTGTCTTTTCTGTTTCCACACACACGTACAAGAGACATGGCAATTAATAGTCATGTGTTCAAGAGACAATTTAGTTGTCGTATTTTGTTCACTTCATCGGGAAATTGACCCGAACAGGAAGAAAATTATTACAAAGTAAGTTTATCTTTCATGTGACTTTCATTGGCAACTAATAGCTATATGATTTTTCATTGGCGAGTAAATTTAGTTATGTGATGTTTATCTTTTTGTATTAGTTCTTTTGGGATTCATCAAATGGTAAATGGAAATAGAAAAAAGGCTACATGACTTCATCCCAATGTAAGTGTGATGTAAATTGTAATTCTATAGTTAAATTTAGGATAAATATTCACTAATTATGTCATTCAATTGTAGACAAGGCAATAACATAACTCTAATTATTGTGGATACTATGTGATGAAAAATATGTTGGATAATGTCTCTGCTAATATAACCGAGAATTGGATGCAGGTACTAAAAATAACTTTACTTTGTTATTTACTTTTTGTTTTTCGACTTAATATGAATTTTTAAAGAATAACTCTATATTGTTATATTTATGTATTATAGGTATTTGATGACCCAACAGAATTAACACAAGATGATTTGTATGATTTGCGACTCCGTTGGACAAAATGTTTCTTTGAGTTATATAAAAATTAAGTTTATCTGGTGAGTTTTATAGAATTGTCTAAGTTGTGGTTTTAGCACATAATTGTTATTATTGAGTTTTTGCACATTACATGTGGTTTTTGCACATGTATTGAGTTTCTTGATTTTTTTTGCTGATGTTAATTGTTATTATTTATTGTCAGGCAATGTGATTTTGGTGTTGTTACCTAAGCTATAACTCATCTACTTGTGGATTTTATATTAGTAATTCAAGTTTGGAAAAAGACTTATAAATAGTTGAATATTTTTGTATGTTTTGTGAAGAATATGTATTTGTAAGTTTGTTGTGAGTTTGTTTATTGTGATACAATACAAGTTTGTAATACAATTGTTCATTTTGTAAGTTTGTTGTGAAAAATAAGAAAATATCGACCTAGATGTGGTCTATGTGATGTTGGAAAGCTATGAAATCTATATAGCGACATAAATATAGTCTGTGTGATATTGGAAAAATATGAAAAAATGGGTACCAATTTTTTTTTACAGGGAAACATCCAGAAAATAAATAATTTATTCTAAAAAAATTTCTTACATTTTACATCGGTTATTACTCCCAACTGATGTAAAAACTTTCAAAACTGTATATATTACATCGGGCTTAGATGACAACCGATGTAAAAAAGGGACTTTTTACATCGGTCCATACGTTTAACCGATGTAAAAAGTTGCGTCAATTTTTTTAAAATAATGTTATAATTGTTTTTTACATCATTCTTAGATTACAACCGATATAAAAAAGGGACTTTTTAAATCGGTCCGCACGTTTAACGATGTAAAATGTTGCGTCAATTTTTTTAAAATAATGTTATAATTGTTTTTTACATTAGTCTTAGATCACAACCGATGTAAGAAAGAGACTTTTTACATCGGACCCATAACCGATGTAAAAAGTCCCTGATTTACTATATCGCCTGACTTTACATCGGACCCAGAACCGATGTAAAAAGTCAGTTTCACCCGATGTAAAAAGTAATTTCTGCACTAGTGCTTGTACTCTGAAGAAACGAGGAACTCTCATGTGTTGCACCCCTCTGCTATATAGGTGGTTTATTTCGCACCTTCCTCGGTCAGTAATGTAGAATGATTTAGGCTTAAGGTGGAGTCAAAGATTAATGTCTCTCTCACTCCGACATCCATTGGTGCCCTTGCTCTCAAGGAGACATCTCTTTTATTGATTGCTGCGGAGAATTTCCTAATGTGCCACTCCTGGGCATTAGAGGAGGCATCACCTACAATCCTTCTTTAGCACTATGTCCATTTGGTTACGCACGGAGAGATGGTCCACTTGATATGCTCATCCAGGGTATTGTGTTCAACTACTCAAATGATCTGCAAAACTATCGTCAGAGATTCATCTGCGCTTGGGGCATTATTAAGAAGACTGATAGTAAGACTTTGGGACGCAAGAACTACATCCCATTGGAACCTTACCTCAAATGGGTGCGAGATCGAGCCCAAAGTCTTATGATGCCATACGATGCCATCTTACAGGTGATCTTGGAACCTATTGTTCAAGGGGGCGAGTCTCGAATTATTCTCCATCCTGACATGCCGATAAACTTTGAAGAGTTGCAAAAGTCTTGGATCCAGCTCAAGGAAGAACGAGACACTTTTGAGACTCAATTCTATGCCAGTGAGAAGAAAGTGTTGGAATTAACAAAGCAGCTTCATGAAGAGAAGAATCTCAACACATACCTCAACACTAAGAGGAAGCTCCCATGGGTGACTTAGGAGTTTTAGAATTTCCTTTAATGTTATTTTTGTGTAATCTTTTCTTTCTTTAAAAACTTACTAACAAAGAGTTTTGTTTCTATTTTGGTTCAAAAGAGCTTAAATCCAAAAAGTCCTTGAAAGCATTGCATAAGCATCTCATACATATCATAACATAAACAGGTTTCAAAGCAAGTTTCTTATCTTTTCGCTGTTTATTTCAGCAAAAGAAATGGCCCTCGAACAAACAGTGAAGGACCTCCAAACACAAAATGCTCAGTTTCAACAAATGATCGTGTCTCTGGCCAAGGGGAAAGAAGAGCTGAAAGCCCTCATTGTTAAAGAGAAGACCAAGAAGCCAAAGAAGTCAGCTGGTGTTATGAATTTTGGTAGAAGATTCAAAGGACCGTCTAAGCAAGCTCTAGATTTCGCAACCACGTCGGAAGAAGGGGACAATCAAGATAGAAAGCCCAAGGAAGGAGACAACAACCCGGGGTCTGAGGAAGATGAACCTAATTATTCTGAGGAGCAGTATCCTCCCGCTGATGATAAATACAAACAGCTGGAGGACCAGCTCAATGCTATGGAGATCCAAAGGGTACCCGAGATGGATTTTGAAGAGCTAGGGCTGGTATCAAGGGTGGTCATCCCGCATAAATTCAAGGTTCCTGTATTTTCTAAGTATGACTGTGTTTCCTGTCCTAAGTTAAACTTGAGGTCGCATGTCAGGAAACTTCAACCCCATACCACTGATAAAGATCTATGGGTACATTTCTTCCAGAAAAGTCTGTCCAGGACACAGTTGGAATGGTTCTACCAGCTGGAGGGAACCAACTTTCGTAATTGGGAAGACTTGGCTGCTGATTTTTACAAGTAGTACCAATATAATGTTGACCTCGCCCCGACTCGTACATAGTTGCAAAGTATGTCTATGGGTTCAGGTGAGGGATTTAAAGATTATGCCCAAAAGTGGAGAGAACTTGCGCGAAGAGTTCAGCCTCCGTTGTATGATAGAGAGCTGGTGAACATGTTCTTGGGCATGTTATCTGGGCCGTTCTTTAACCATTTGATTGGAAGTTCTTCTGATGGGTTTACTGAATTGATCTTGACTGGTGAACGGGTAGAAGCTGGCATCAAAAGTGGTAAAATACAGAGGGAGGCATCCTCCAGTACAATGAAGAAACCTTTCATTAGGAAGAAGGAGGTCAGTGCTGCATATGGCCAGAGGAATCAGAACAAAAATGAACATCGTCCGACGGTAGGGGCTGTTATGATTTCCAATCCTGCTTCAAACCAACAACGAAACAATCAGCGCAGGCCAGATGCACCCAGAAGACAGTTCACTCGGATCAACATGACCTTATCCCAGGTTTTACCACATCTGCTGAAGTCCAATTTGGTAACCCTGAAGGAAGCTCCTAAGAATCCCAATACTACGTCTCCCCGCTACAACCCCAATGCTCGATGTTCCTACCATTCTGAAACTCCGGGGCATGATATAAACGACTGCTGGGCTTTGAAGAACAAGGTTCAAGACCTTATTGACGCAAAAGAAATTGAGTTTGACCCTCCGAAGACACCTAATGTAATAATTGTGCCAATTCCCAAGCATGGCCAAGGTGTCAATGCTGTTCATGATGACCGTTTTGTTTCCTCCGTGGATGATTTTTATACTCCTCTCCTAACTGTTAAAGAAAATCTGTTGCGAGCCGGTTTATTTTCGGGCTGTGGTGAAGGTTGCCACTTATGTTTGTCCTTACCCAGTGGTTGCCATTTATTGATGGAAGGCGTTCAGTGCCTGATGGATGATAAAGAAATCATGTTTGAGAAGACTCCAGTTACAAGTGCTCCATGTGAAGATGTTTCTATCATTACCATTTCCGCCAATCCTCCCAAGGTCTTCTCCAAAAGACATGTTAGGATTATATCTATTCCGAAAATTGCTCTTTTGATAATTACTTTCCCTGGACCTATACCATATTCTTCGGATAAAGCTGTTCCCTAGAACTATGGGGCTGACGTTTATTACCATGGCGTCAAGCAAGATTTTCCAGTTAAAGATAAAGATGTCAAAGACTCTGATCTTGACATTGGTAATATCGCTAGGACCAGTAAGATAATAAGAAGCGGGAGAGTTTTCTCTCACGAGATCTCTCCTCCTAAAACTGTTTCTATTCATGTGGTTATCCATGTTTCTCCTATCAATACTCTCATTACTACTCCTGTGATTGTCCCTGTTGCTACTCCTGTCAGTATTCCTATGACCACTCCTGCTGCTAGCCCTGCTGTTATCCCTACTACCAAGTCGGCCGAGACTCGGGGCAAAGAGGTATTGGTTGAGCATGTCCAGACGAAGGCACATCCAGAAGCCATTCCTGAGGCTTCTAAGAAGGAAATGGAAGAAATCTTAAAGATCATCAAGAAGAGTGACTACAACATGGTTGAACAACTGGGGCAGACCCCTTCCAAAATCTCAATGTTGGCCCTGTTACTGTGCTCTGAAGCCCATGCCAAGGCTTCGGTAAAATTCCTGAAGTTTGCCCATGTGCCTCAAGAAACCTTCACTGATCAATTCGAAGATTGTGTGGCTAGTTTGACAGATGACAATGGCTTGGGATTCTCTGATGCAGACCTAACTCCCAAGGGAAGGAAACACAATGATGCCCTGCATGTCTCTATTGAGTGTAGGGGCACTACATTGGCTCATGTTCTGGTGGACACGGGTTCGTCACTGAATGTCTTACCCAAGAATACTCTGGACAGGTTAGATTGCGAAGGACTCACATTAAAACCTAGTAATATTGTGGTGAGGGCCTTCGATGGTTCAAAATGAGTGGTTCACGGGGAGGTGGACATCCCTATCAAAGTGGATACTCAGACTTTTAATTCCACTTTCTATGTGATAGACATCCTCCCATCTTAATCCTTTTTATTGGGTCGACCTTGGATCCACAGGGCTGGTGCTGTTACTTCTACCCTACATAAGATGTTGAAATACCCGGTCAAGGGAAAGATAATTACAGTCCATGGGGAGGAGGAATACATGGTTAGCCACCTGAACTCTTTCAGGTATTTTGAAATGGACGAAGAGTTCATTGAGACCCCTTGTTAGAACTTTGAGGAGATGCCACAGACTGTTGCTGCAACCAAGACTGCTACCAATGTTCCAAAGACCGCTAGACCTCCATTGAAGATGGCTTCTCTGAAAGATGCCAAGGCAATAGTCGAAGAAGGTGGGTGTACCACTTGGGGACAACTCCCAGATATTCCTTAAAAATCTGATAAATTTGGTTTGGGTTTTACTTCAGGAGCCCAGAGAGCTATTTGTCGTGCTCGTGCCGGGGGACCACCACTGCGGATCAGCAACCATGGAGTAAATTCTCTGGAAGACAGCGATAGTGACCATGACATGGACAAATGGATCTTCCCAACCATCGGCGGTGAACTTAGAAACTGGGAAGCTAAAGACTTTGTGCCCATTTCTTTTATTCAAGAGTAATTTGTCTTTTTGTTTTTAAGGAAATGTAATATTTGAACAATTGAAACTTTAAAGCCTCGTGTCTTACCCGAGGCACAATGGTCTATTTGTGAGGGTCATTGCTTCATCTTCATATGCCATCAATAAAACATTGGATGCTTCCCATACAAATTTTATGCTCTTTGTTTTTCTTTTCTGCTTTTTACTTTGTCAAATATACAGCTATGCTCTTACACACACCCATGTATCAAACTGTAGATCCACATCCACTCTGGATCCTATTGATAACGGTTCTGCTATTGCTCATTATGACTTTGAAAATCTGATCTACCAAGCTGAGGACGAAGGTGAGGAAGATTGTGAAGTACCAGGAGAATTTGCCATACTATTACAATAGGAAGAAAGGGCAATACAACCTCATGAAGAGCCGGTTGAAATAGTGAACTTGGGTACTGAAGAGAACAAGAAAGAAGTCAAGATAGGTGCCGATCTGGAGCATAGTGTCAAGGAGAGTTTAATACAGATGTTACATGATAATATGGAGGTCTTTGCTTGGTCATACAAAGACATGCTAGGACTTGACATTGATATTTTGGTACATCGCCTACCGACAAAAGAGGACTTCCCTCCAGTAAAACAAAAGGTTCGTCGCATGCGGCCTGAGATGTCAGAAAAGATCAAAGCCGAAGTCATGAAATGGTTCAAGGCTAGTTTCTTAGCTGTTACTTCCTATCCACAATGGGTTACTAACGTTGTTCCGGTACCTAAGAAGGACGGTAAAGTACATATGTGTGTGGATTACAGACACCTGAACATGGCAAGCCCCAAGGATGACTTTCCGCTTCCCCACATTGATGTTCTGGTTGACAACACTGCACAATATAAGGTATTCTCCTTCATGGATGGCTTCTCGGTGTATAATCATATCAAAATGGCACCTGAGGACATGGAGAAGACGACCTTCGTCACACAGTGGGGCACTTTCTGCTACAAGGTTATGCCCTTTGGGTTGAAGAACGTTGGGACAACCTATCAGCGCACCATGGTAGCTTTGTTTCATGACATGATCCATCACCAGATAGAGGTTTATGTTTATGATATGATAGCCACGTCTCAGACTGAAGAGGAACACCTTGATCATCTGCAGAAGCTGTTTGAAAGGTTGAAGAAATACAAACTGAGGCTAAACCCGAATACATGCACCTTTGGAGTAAGATCCGGTAAGCTCTTAGGCTTCGTTGTTAGCGGCAAGGGCATTGAAGTAGACCCTACAAAGGTTAAAGCTATATAAGAAATGCCAACTCCTTGCACCGAGAAGGAGGTTAGGGGATTCTTGGGACGCCTAAACTACATCTCCAGATTCATTTCCCATCTGATCGCTACTTGTGAGCCAATCTTCAAATTACTGAAGAAAGATCAAGCAATAAAATGGAATGATTATTGCCATAATTCCTTTGACAAAATCAAGGAATATCTTCAAGAGCCTCTAATTTTGATGCTTCCAGTTGAAGGAAGACCTGTGATAATGTACTTAACAGTGTTAGAGAACTCAAAGGGGTGTGTGCTGGGGCAGCATGACGAGTCTGGTCGAAAAGAGCACGTAATATACTACCTTAGCAAAAAGTTTACCGACTGGGAAACAAGATACCCATTGCTCGAGAAAAATTGTTGCGCTTTGGCATGGGCTGCTCACCGACTAAGACAGTATATGTTGACCCACACTACTATGTTGATCTCTAAAATGGATCCTATCAAGTACATCTTTGAGAAGCCCGCTCTCTCCAGAAGAATAGCGAGATGGAAAATGATCCTGACCGAATACGACATTCAATATACAACCCAGAAAGCAATTAAGGGAAGTGTATTAGCTGATCATTTGGCTCATCAGGCTATGGACGACTACCAATCCATGAATTTTGAGTTCCTGGATGAGAATATCATGTCTGTAACTGATCACGAAGAACCTGGACCGGATGAAGGACCTGAAAAAGGTTCCCAATGGACTATGGTTTTTGACGGAGCTTCTAACGCACTTGGCAATGGTGTCGATGCTGTGATCATCTCTCCTGAAGGCTGTCATACTCCTTTCAATGCCCGATTATGTTTCAATTGTACCAACAATATGGCTGAGTATGAAGCGTGTATTATGGGTCTCAAGGCTTCTATTGACTTAAGGATCAAATTCTTGAGTGTATTTGGGGACTCGGCCTTAGTGATTAGTCAAATCAAAGGAGAATGGGACACGAAGCATCCTAATCTCATTCTTTACAAAGAGCATGTGTTGACATTGATTCCATATTTTGAAGAAATTACCTTTGAGCATTTTCCATGAGAGGAAAATCAACTAGCAGACACGCTAGCCACTATGTCATCCATGTTCAAGGTCAGGTGCGATAATGAGGCTCCTCAGATCACTATTGAGAGAATGGATGAATCATCATACTGTCACGAGATTGATGCTGAAGAAGTAGTGGACAAACCTTGGTTCCATGAAGTCAAAAGATATCTCGAAGCCCAAGAGTATCCTGAAGGAGCTTCCGTCAATGATAAGAAGTTCTTAAGAAGGTTCTCTGCCAAGTTCTTTCTCAGTAATGGAATCCTCTACAAGTGCAACCACGATTCTACATTGCTTCGGTGTGTGGATAAAAGTGAAGCAGAGAAGATTATGGCAGATTTACATGAATGTACCTTTGGCATTCATTCTAGTGGACATACAATGGCTAAAAAGGTCCTACGGGTAGGATACTATTGGTCCACTATGGAAGCAGACTGTTATCAACATTCACGAACTTGTCACAAATGCCAAATCTATGCTGATAAGGTACATATACCTCCGGTTCCTCTAAACGTCTTGACTGCTCCTTGGCCTTTCGCAATGTGGGGAATTGACATGATTGGAGATATTAGACCTACAACTTCTAATGGGAATCGCTTCATCCTTGTCTCCACTGATTACTTCACAAAGTGGGTCGAGGCAGCCTCATTTGCTTCTGTTACCAAGAACATTGTGGCCCGATTCATCAAGCACAACCTTGTCTATCAGTATGGTATTCCAGAGAGAATCATTACGGATAATGGTACAAATCTCAATAGTACTATGATCACCGAGCTCTGCATGCAATTCAAGATCCAGCATCATAACTCTTATCCTTACTGGCCGAAGATGAATGGCGTTGTGGAAGCTGCTAATAAAAATATCAAGAAGATCATCCAGAAGATGACGATGACATACAAAGACTGGCACGAGATGTTACCATTTTCTCTTCATGGTTACCGTACCATAATGTGCACATCAACATGGGCAACTCCTTTCTCTTTGGTATACGGTATAGAAGTTGTCTTACCCATTGAGGTCCAGATCCCTTCCTTGAGAATCATGAAGGATGCAGGGCTGAAAGAAGACAAATGGGTCCAGTCTCGACTTGACCAACTAAACTTGATTGACGAAAAGAAGCTCGCGGCTGTCTGTCATAGTCAGATGTACCAAAAATGTATGATCAAAGCTTTTAACAAGAAGGTCAGACGTCAGGTATATCAGGCTGGTGACTTGGTAATCAAGCGCATCATACTTCCACAAGGTGATCCCATGGGAAAATGGACTCCCACATATGAAGGGCCATTTGTGATCAAGAGCATATTTTCTGGTAGATCCATGATCTTAACCACCATGGATGGTGACGACCTTCCACATCCTGTAAACTCATACATAGTTAAAAGATACTATGCATGAACAAAGACCCGCTAGGTTGACTGGCCTAGGCAAAAACAAGGGCATCCCAGTGAACCAAAAGGTTTCGGGAAAAAATTAGGGATATACATATGAAAAAAAATCTGTACACCCGGCAAGTCGAAAACCTGAAAAGGAGGCTTGGGAAAAAAAGGGTATCCCGGTGGACTGAAAACTCGAAAGGGCGGTCCAGGAAAAAGTTAGGGATTTAAAGTGTATGACTATGTCCCGTTGGATCACCTTACAACCAATCTTCAGTATCAACTGTCAAGCTCAAATGGTACAAATCAATCCAGTCAGCCTCGGACAAGCAGCAAAAGAGATGAGATGCTCGAAGGCATAAATGCAATAGCAGAATAGGAACTCAATAGGATTATTTCACATAGCTGTTTTTCTTTGTATACTATTTTTTGTATAGTTTCCATTCTTACGACGACATTCTCTTACTAGGATGTCCGTCTCCTTGTACAAAAACACTTATTAAAGTTAATACAAAACTATCCCTTTGAAAGTGAAAAACTTCTTCTTTTTTTTTACTTTTTCTGTTTTGTAAATGTCCAGTGATTATTTTTGAACATGTGCATTTGAATGTGATTACTGCTCACACCTAAAAAATAGAAAGACATTTGCTAATGACTTTAAGAAACGGGACAATATCTAAGGGCCATCCACAAAATCCCCCAGGATATTTCCTCCAGCAGATACCTTCTCCAGCAGATACCTTTTTCAACAGGTACAGAGGCAGAGACATCCTACTTCAAGGACACAACCATATTCTCAGCACGCAGCCTAATGGTATCAGATGTTCTCATATCCCTGGCAGAGCAAGAATCTTCAAACTACTGCTCTGACATCTGAGAAAAATTCCCCATTAAAGTCGTCAAGCTTTTCAGGATTCCCCAACAGGATTTCAATAAAATCCCCAAGCAGTTCACAGAGTTTTCCTTCCCCAACAGAGTTTATTTCTCTAACAACAAAAGTTCATTTCCCAACATTTCAACTTCAGCAAATTTGAAGATCTACATTCTTCCCCCCAACAAAAATTAGGGATTTATTTTCCCTAGTTCAACAACATTGTAATGGAACAACTAACACGATCATACATTGCATTCATACACCATTTTACAAACATCATAGCACGTGCAACACAGATGCATACATCACAATCTCATTCATTTTGAGAGCGTCATGCAATTCCTACATCATGACATCGCATGGAACTGACTTTACCTTTTCAGGTTAAATCAGCAGACAGACAAACACTATCAATTTATGCAGCAGGTCAAAGATTAATGTCCGAAACCAGACGGGGAAACTATCTATGTGACCGGCATTGCCAAGTTCCAGATTAATACCTGTAACAAGCCAGGAAAACTATTTGTGGATGCTCGACTGTAGATTAACACCTGTAATAAGCCAGGAGAGCTATTTACATGAAGATATTGAACATTAATATCTGTAACAAGCCAGGAAAACTATCTTTCTTTCTCAGGTCAGAGATTAATACATGTAACAAGCCAGGACAACTATCTCAACGACCAACAAGACCCAATTCCAGATTAATACCTGTAACAGGACAGGAGAACTATCTGTGGACACCCAACTGTAGATTAATACTTGTAACAAGCCAGTAGGGCTATCTACATGAAGAGATTGAAGATTAACACCTGTAACAAGCCAAGAAAACTATCTTTCTTTCTCAGGTTAGAGATTAATACCTGTAACAAGCCAGGACAACTATCTCAGCAATCAAAAAATTTTAAGTTCCAGATTAATAATTGAAACCAGACAAGACAACTATTTGCGAGCAACTGATTGTAGGTTAACACCTGAAACCATATAGGAAAATTATCTACATAACTAGAATAAGTAATCTTACACGGGTTCCTTCTCATGATCTCCAGATGTAGTCTAACACGGACTCATCCTGAAGCATCCCTACACAGGTTCCTTCTGATACATTTCCAGATGACGGTTGATTCCATTATCCCCAGCAAGTTACTGTGAAGCCTGGATTTCAACCAGAAAGCAGCGAACTTTCATCTCTCCAGTACAAAGATAACTCCTCAGTAGAGCCTTGGATAACTGAAGTTCCTAGATTCTATTCCCCACAGATTTTTCCTCAAGCAGGATAACGACAGAAGTCAACATTCCCCAGCAGACTCCTCCTTAGACAGCAGGAACAGGAATCCCCATAAAGAGACCTCTTACGAAGACCGCATCTACTCTGGATGGCATCTTTAAGCCCATCTCCGACGACTCTCCGTCATATTCTCTGGATGGCATCTGTAAGCCCTTGACATCATCAACCATCGGTGTTACTTCATGCGAGTGCAAATTTCTGGGCACTCTAGTGTTTAATCATCTTCCACCTTCAGATCACGAAAGGAAAACAAGCCAATCTAAATCCTCAGATTTAAGAAGATTGAACAGGGGCAGCTGTTGTACCCCAAAATTTTCCCTCCCATTTTTACTCAAAACATGCTCCTAGAGGTACTCAATTGCTCAAGGTTGACCAAAAATTGATTAGACAAATTCTCCTCATAAGCAATGGACCTCTAACTAGGGTTTCAATTTTCATCAAGATGTTTGAGCTCCAAAGGTCTCAAATGCTTTCCATGGTCCTAATATGCCTTCAAGATTGTCCATGACAAGTTTCATGCCTTGCACTACAAGTTTGCCCAGTCAATTGCTCAAGTGTTGGAAAATCAACTATACTAGGTCAAAAGTCAACCGTGGCCTATATACAGTCAAACTTCAAGATTTTTAGTCAACATCAACATTTTGAAGTGATATCTATCATTTGATCAAGGTTTGATCATGATCCCTCAAGAAATTCTCCAAATTCATCAAAAGTACAGAATTGCTAATTAGGGTTTCTATAGGAAAAGTCAACCAAACTTTGACCAGGCATAACTTTCACATACTTCATCCATTTTTCCCCAACCAAAGCTCATTTTGAAGAGAATCCAATTCCCTACAACTTCTATTCATCCATCAAGTCCAAGAAATTAAAAATTTGAAAGATACAAGCTCAAACATTACAGGTCATTTTCAGAAAGTCAACAAAAGTTACTTTTTTCCAAGACCTTTTACATCAAGATAAAATCTTCAAATGTAAAATTGATAAAAAGAGGGATTAAAGTAGACATATTGGGATTTCCAAAAAGTCTAAGATCATCATCATGAGATAAAAATTGAGTAAGTTATGGATTGCCCAAGTTGGGAAAAGTTTGGAAATTTCAAGAATGGTGCATTGAGAAAATTTGTAATTTTAAGTCAATGGCTTAACTTTTTGAGGTTCAAATATTTTCCTAAGCTCATGGAGGACCTATAATCTCATTTTTACATGGATTTGCATTTTCTACCTATTTTTTCCATATTTATTTTGATTTATTTCAAATAAGTATTAAATAGATTGTACAAAATATTATGGAATGGGCCTTGACCTTTGGGCTGATGGTTTGGCTTGCCTTAAGGCCCAAGAAATCATGCACTACTGTCCAGATACATGCTAGCATGGAAAGGGAAAGTTTTGGCAAAATTTGGAAGTTCTTTAATTTGTTGGATTTTGGTTGGAAAACATGTTTATGGCCATGATCCTCTCCATTCAATCATGTCTCCTCCATCTACACTATAAATACAGCATCCCAGCAGGCCAATGACATGCATACACAGCCTTAAGAACTCACACCAAAAACTACAAAATTATCAAAAATCGTGAAATTCAAAAGAGCAGGCTCCAGCCTCTTTTTATTTATGATAACGAATGAACAAGTGACATGGTTGGAAACGCACGGACCCTTAAGGGTCCCCCCCCCCCCCTCACGTCTTGGGTTCGATCTAGGCATGAGAGGTTTTATTTTTCCATATTTGTCATCTATGATCCAGTGCTTGCAGACCCTGTAGGTGCATCATATACCATCAACTCACCATCACCTGGTTGAGATCCAACGCGTCCAAACATAAGATTCACCATGCGCCTTAGATTTCTTTCCCCCACCAGATTGGACGCAACCTCTGGGCTCTTGCTAATGGGCCTAGCAGATTTCAACAAACACACCCCCCCCCCATTTGCTGATTGCAGCCAAGCCCATGTCTTTTATTTGTTATTTTATTTTTCTTGTTGTTATTATTTATTTGTTTTCAAAAAATCATTTTTTTTCTTAATAATAAAAATAAAATAAAAAAATAAAAAGATTTAGGTTTTCTAAAATTATTTTAATTAATTAATTAATTATTTTAATTTTATTTTATCAACTTAAAATCAATTAGATTTAGGTTCATTTTAATTTAAATATTTTCATAAATAAAAATAAAACCAAAAAGATTTTCATTCTTAGGATTTTTTAGACGTAATATTTATTTCGCGCGCGTTATTTTTTATTCTCGCATTTTATATAAATAATGTAACTGATTATGGGATGTAATAATTTAGATTTAAAATTCCGCATTTTATTTTCTTGCACTTTTTTATGTAATTGTCCCAAAGCGTTGTAATAGTGTAGGGTTTATTTTCCGCACTTTAAATTTTTGTACATATTAACTATTAGTAATTAGGCGTGCATGATAAGACTGGAAATTAAAACGTTAGCAAACTTAATAATACAAGATAAATAACTGAACTTAACACATATTCATATATGCACCTCTAAGGTATCCCCACTTTGGTTGCCTTCGGAAAACAGTCACAGTTCTCGAATCGTGAGAAGTTTTAGTGACTACCCTTCAGTTTAAAGATCACTAGTCCCTCGATGACCCTCTCGATGTTGCCTCGATTTAAAAGTGATCTAGAACTTTAGGGTGGTTACTAAAGTATCTTGCTAAGTTTCCTTCGTGACTGTAAACGTCCTTTCGATTTTCCCTCTAACATCCAACGACAGGGCTACCTACTCACTAATAGTAGGATAGTACTGTCTAAAGGAAAAGAGGAAAAGAATGACCCTTTTCGAGTATAAAAGTAGATAGTTGTTAGAAGTTTGCTCAAAACATTTTGCACTTACATAGAAGACTACTTTTCAAAAATAATTTCAAAACGCTATGTATACTTTCTCCATTATCCCGAGAAACATTACAAAGTTCGCCATACTAAGGCATTTTCAAAACAAAATTTCAAACACACAAAGAACAAAGGTATTTCAAAATGAGCAAACCTCTAAGAGCCCGTAGAAAACTACGGATGGAAAGGGTGATAACACCTTCCTTTTCCATAATCTACCCCCTTACTCAGAAACAATCTCGAAAAGGTTTTTTTCTGTTCCTTTCACCCTTTCCTTTGTTGGATAAAAGAAAAGTCGATGGCGATTGTTGCTTACTGCAACATTTGCGAACACAAACGCAAAACCAGTATAACAGTCGGTTCTGAAACCGTATCACAATTCTTATATGTTGCGCCAGCGTTATTCAACCCAAAAGGCATAACCTTGTAGCAAAATGTTTTGCACTGTGTAACAAAAGTAGTCTTTTCCATGTCTTCTGGTTCCATCTTGATCTGATTATACCCTGAGAAACCATCCATGAAGGAGAATACCTTGTGTTGAGCGGTGTTGTCAACCAAAACATCAATATGTCAAAGTGGGAAGTCATCTTTGGGGTTGGCCCTGTTCAGATCCCTGTAGTCTACACACATACGTACCTCGCGGTCTTTCTTTGGTACCAGAACAACATTTGAAACCCATTAAGGATATGATGTTACTACTAAGAACCCTGCGCTGAATTATTTCATAACCTCATCCTTGATCTTCTCTGACATCTCAGGACGCATTCAACAAATATTTTGCTTAATTGGATAGCAACCTTCTTTCATCGGCAGTCGGTGAACCACAATATTGGTATCAAGCCCTGATATGTCTTCGTATGACCAAGAAAAGATCTCAACATATTCATGCAGCATCTGTATTAACCTGTTCTTGACACTTTCCTCTAAGTTGGCGCCTATCTTGACTTCTTTTATATCTTTTTCAGTACCAAAGTTTACCACCTCAACTGACTCTTCATGTGGTTGAATAGCCTTTTACTCTTGCACTAACAGTCTGGCTATTTCTCCAGGTATTTCACAATCTTCCTCACCTCCGTCCTCGGCTTGGTAGATTGGATTTTTAAAGTCATAAGTGGCAATAGAAGAATCATTATCAACGGGGTTCAGAGTGGACGTGGATCTACAATGTATTGTGTGTGTGTGTGTGTAAGAACACATAGCTATTTGAAAGTGATGAAAGTAAAAAGAAAGAAAGAGAGTACAAAATTTGAATGCAAAACATCTAATGCTTTACTAAATAAAAATATGTTTATGAAATGACAACCCTTAACAAATGCACCAGTGTGCCCCGAGTAAGGCACGAGGCTTAAAGTCATTGTTCAAATATTACAAAGACAAAACTTGAAAGCAATAAAAAATAGAAATGTAGCTATTACTCCTGATTAAAGGAGATAGAGATAATGTCTTTTGCCTTCCAGTTGCTGAGCCTGTTGCCAATGGTAAGAAAGATCTAGCTGTCAAGGTCATAATCACTGTCAGCATCTTCTATAGCATTGACTTTGTTGTTACTGATGCAGAATGGTGGCCTTCCAGCACGAGCGTGATGAACAGCCCTCTGACCCTCTGCAGTGAAACCCAAACCAAACTTGTCAGTTTTATAGGGGATGTCAGGAAGCTAACCCTAAATAGTACAACCACCTTCTTCTATAGTGGCTTTAGCATCCTTCAATGAATCAATTCTTGGCAGAACCCTGGTAACTTTGGGAATGACAGAGACATCTTCAGTAGCGGCTGGAGGGATAACTTCAAAAGTTTAACAGGGAGTCTCGATGAATTCACCATCTATCTCTACATACCAGAAAGAGTTCAAGTGGCTAACCATATAATCTTCTTCACCGCAGACAGTGACAATCTTTTCGTTCACAGGATATTTTAATTTCTGATGTAGGGTAGAGGTAACAGCGCCTGCCCCATGGATCCAAAGGCGTCCTAGTAAGCAGGAATAAGCTGGCCAAATGTCCATTACATAAAATGTAGATTCGAAGATCTGCGAACCCACCTTGATCAGAAGATCCACTTCCCCGTGTACCATCCTTTTTGACCCATCAAAGGCTCGAACTACAATATCATTTGGTTTCAATACGACCCCTTCGCAATCAAGTCTGTCAAGAGCGCCTTTCGATAGCACATTCAATGAGGAACCAGTATCGACCAATTCATGAGCCAAAGTAGTGCCCCTGCATTCAATGGAGACGTACAGGGCCTTATTATGATTTCTCCCTTCCGAAGTCAAATCTGCATCAGAAAAACCTAATCCATTATCCATCATTAAGCTAGCATCATAACTTCTGAATTGATCGGAAGAAATCTCTTGTGGTACGTGAGCAGTCTTCAAGAATTTCACTAAAGCTTGTGCATGGGCTTCATAACACAATATCAGGGATAACATGGAGATCTTGGATGGGGTCTGCCCCAACTGTTCAACAATTTTGTAGTCACTCTTGCAGATAATCTTCAATACCTCTTCCAACTCTTTTCTAGAGGTGTCTTCAACTGTAGCTTCCTTAAGTGCCTCCGTCTGGCCATGCTTTGTTATTTTCTCTTTACCCCGAGCCTCAACAGTTGATTTTGTGGCTGTAACTCTAACAGGTGTAGAAATAGTCTTCAGATAGATTTCTGGAGAGAAAACCCTTCCACTTCTAGTAACCTTGTTGGTTCCATCAATATTGTCAATACCGGGATCGACAACTTCAGTAACTTAATCTTCAACATCGGTAGTTCTTGTTTGACGCCATGGTAGTAGACGTCAATCCATAGTTCTAAGAAATAGATTTATCCAAAGAATATGGGATAGGTCCAGGTGTAGTGATGATTAGAGGAGAAGCTTTCAGATTAGTAGTAATCCTTACAGGACCTTTGGAGTTGATCTTGACAGAAGGGCCAGAAATTACGGATTAGTCTTGACACAAATTCTTAGAGGACAGAACCTTCTCGATCAGAATTATATGATTGTTCATTAGGTGTTGAATGCCTTCCTTCAGTAATTTGCAGCCATTGGGTTGGGCTGCGCAGCAGTAACACTTTTCAATACAGCTTGGAAATAAACTGTCCTGCAACAGATTCTTCTTGATGATTGGTAGGGGAATAACCAATTCACTTACAGTAGAAACATAAATAACATCGTCAATCGCATTTATGCCTTTGACATGCTTTGGTATAGGTGCAGTAATCACATTTGGAGTCTCTGGAGGATCAAATGAAAGAACAAGATTAGTTCTGACCTATCTCAAGAGTTTTGATGATAACTAAATTATATTTAAGATAATTTATGCTCTGATGAATGTGTTTTGAATGTCTTAGTTAATATTCTGACAGAAAACATTATAAAGTACTAAGAAAAGATTATGAAGAAGTTCTTTGATAAAAGAACCTTTTATTCAAACGCATCTGCTGACTCTGGTAAGAACCTTTACTTGTTAAATGTATCTTCTAACTTCTAGCAGGCTCCTTGATTCTGAAGATAACTTGAAAGCAAGTGCTGTTCAAAGTTCTTAGCAAGCAACGCTCTGCCCAGAAGTTGAATGAAGCATGTTCTGACTTAAAGACATTGGAAGCAAATTCTGAAACAACGTTTAAACCAACTTGTCTTGTCAAAGCAAAGGAAACACGTTCTTACATTCTGACGTTTGCTTATTAATGCAAAGACGGCTGAAAGCACTCAAGTGCCTACAACTAGTTTCTTGGAAAATGGAATATTACAAGGATACACGTAAAGCATTTAATGCTCTCCATCTTTTCTGAAGGCAGAAACGGTCTTATCGTTCCTACTATAAGTAGAAGGACATTTATTGCAAGCCAATAACTTTTTTGTGAACCAAGAAAACCAATCAAATTTTCAAAAGAAGCAAGAAACTACGTGAAAGATCCAAAAGCTCACAAACTCATTGTTCATACAATTTGTGTATTATATTCTAAGTGAAAAATCACAGTTGTGATATAGCTTGATTAGAAGCAAACTCTATTTCATTATCTGTAAAGATTAAACTCCTGTATTTGTTCCTTGAGAGATCAAGTTTGGTTAGATTTCTCAAGCAGACTAGGACTAGATTTAAGTCTTTGTAGTGTTAGTCACTTGTAAGTTTACTTGTGCATTGTTAGTCACAACAGTTGTTGTGTGATTGTAATTAGTTAATTATAGTGGATTAAGTCCTTGTTGAGAAAGGCGAAATCACCTTGGCGGGTGGACTGGAGTAGTTTGAGTTCAAACGAACCAGGATAAAAATAACTGTGTTCTTCCATTATTGTTTGAGCTTTGTATTGAAAAGGAAAAGAGTCACTTATTCAACCCCCCCCCCCTTCTAAGTGTTTTCTTACCCCTTCAATTGGTATCAGAGCTTGACTATGAGCACAACACTTAACCGTGTCAGGAAAAGATCCAGAAGAAAACACAATGTCCGTTGAACAAAACAATAATAGTTACAACAAACCTCCAGTGTTTGATGGAGAAGATTTTGAGTACTGGAAAGATAGACTAGAAAGTTTCTTTCTAGGTCATGATAGTGATCTTTGGGATATAGTCTTGGATGGTTACAAACATCCTACAGATTCAGAAGGAAACAAAGTGGATAGAAAAAATATGGATAGACAACAAAAAGCTGATTTTAAAAATCATCACAGAGCTAGAAATATATTTTTTTAAATGCTATCTCTAAAGTAGAATATGAAAAAATCACTAATAGAGATACAGCGCATGATATGTTTGAGTCTCTCAAAATGACTCATGAAGGAAACACTCAAGTTAAGGAGTCTAAAGCTCTGGCTTTAGTTCAGAAGTATGAAGCCTTCAAAGTTAAAGAGAGTGAGTCTATAGAAGCAATGTTCTCTAGGTTTCAAACTCTGATCGCTGGTCCGAGAGTTTTGAACAAAGGATATACCAAAGCAGATCATGTGAAAAAGATCATCAGAAGCTTACCCAGAAGATGGGCACCAATGTTCACTGCCTTCAAGGTGTCAAAAGATCTGAACAATGTGTCTCTGGAGGAACTCATTAGTGCTCTCATAAGTAATGAGATTGAACTGGATGAGCATGAGCCTTAAAAGAAAGGTAAGTCTCTAGCCCTTAAATCAATTAAGAAATTTGATACTAACGCTTTTCAGGCTGAAGAGGAAAACTCTGAAGAATCAGCTTCAGAAGAAGACGAACTATCTTTGCTCTCCAAAAGGATCAATCATCTGTGGAAGCACAGACAAAAGAAGTTCAGGAACTTCAAGAAGTCAGAAGATAAACCAGAATCTTCTGGACACAAAAAGCCAAACAGAAGAGAGATCATCTGTTATGAATGCAAAGAACCTGGTCACTTCAAAAGTGATTGTCCAAAGCTTCAAAAGGAAAAACCAAAGAAGAGATTTGGAAAGAAGAAAGGAATGATGGCAACCTGGGATAACTCAGATTCTTCTGAAGATGAATCTGGTTCTGAAGATGAAAATGCCAACCTAGCTCTGATGGCTATCACATAAGATGACTCAGACTGTGAGTCAGAACACAGAGAGGTATTTTCTGAATTTTCTAGAGAAGAACTTGCTGATAGTTTATCAGAACTTCTGGAAAACTATAGTAAGCTCAAAATCAAATACAAGAAACTCAAGAAGAGTCTTGCATCTGATATTGAGAAACTTGAAACAGAAAAATATGAACTTCTAGAAAATAATTTTAAACTTAAAAAGGAAATTCAAAATGTTCAAAAGAATTTTAGTTCAGAGTCTGTGTCTAGTTCAAAAGATATTCTGAAAGAATATGACTATAGCTTTCAATCTTTTCTTGCTAAAGGCATAGACAGAAGCAAAATGGCTTCAATGATCTATGGAGTTAGTGGGAAAAATAGAAGAGGAATTGGATATGAACCTCCCAAAGGGAAGGAGACATACATTCCAAAACCTGTTGCTAAAACGACCTTCACTTACAAACCTCTGAATAAGCAATTCAAGTTTGGACACTCACATGATATAAAATATACATCACATTCTGGAAACTCTTATGTTAACCCAAAAGGACCCAAAAAGATATGGGTACCTAAGGATAAAATAATATTTGTTGCAGATGTCCTTAACAGCTCAATTGAAACACCAGTCATGGTACCTGGACTCTGGGTGCTCACAACACATGACGGGAAAAAGGTCTATGTTCCAAAGCCTGGAACTTAAAGTTGGAGGAGATGTGAAGTTTGGAGGTAATCAGAAAGGGAAGATTATTGGTTCTGGAACCATAGGAAACGGTAACCTTCCTTCTATCTCAAATGTTTTATTAGTAGAAGGATTAGCTCATAATGTATTGTCCATAAGTCAATTAAGTGACAATGGCTATGACATTATCTTCAATCAAAACTCCTGTAAAGTTGTAAGTAAAAAGGATGGATCAATCCTCTTTTCTGGCAAGAGAAAGAACAACATTTACAAAATTGATTTATCAGATCTTAAATCTCAAAACGTCAAATGTCTTTTGTCTGTTAGCAATGAGCAATGGGTATGGCACAAAAGATTGGGACATGTCAGTCTTATAAAAATCTCTCAACTAAATAAATTAAATTTAGTCAAAGGACTTCCCAATCTGAAGTACAACTCAGAAGCTCTGTGCGAAGCATGTCAAAAATGGAAAAATTTCAAAACCTTCCTTTAAATCTAAGAATGTTGTCTCTTCCTCTAAGCCATTAGAGTTACTTCATATTGATCTGTTTGGGCCAGTTAAAACTGCATCCATCAGAGGCAAGAAGTATGGATTGGTCATCGTTGATGACTTCAGCAGATGGACATGGGTAAAGTTTTTAAAACACAAGGATGAGTCATATTCTGTATTGATTGACTTTTGTACTCAAGTGCAAAATGAAAAAGATTTTAAAATCACAAAAGTTAGAAGTGATCATGGTGGTGAATTTGAAAATCATTATTTTGAAAAATATTTTAAAGAAAATGGTATTGTTCATAATTTTTCTTGTCCTAGAACTCCCCAGCAAAATGGAGTTGTAGAAAGAAAGAATAGAACATTACAATAGATGGCCAGAACCATGATCAATGAAACAAATATGGCTAAGCACTTTTGGGCAGAAGCTGTGAACACAGCGTGTTACATTCAGAATAGAATCTCTATAAGACCTATTCTTGAAAAGACTCCCTATGAATTATGGAAAAACAGAAAGCCCAACATTTCTTATTTCCATCCTTTTGGATGTACTTGTTTTATTCTAAACACCAAAGAAACTCTGAATAAGTTTGATTCCAAAGAACAAAAGTGTTTCCTGCTTCGATACTCTGAACGCTCAAAAGGCTATAGAGTATACAACACAGAAACTCTGATTATTGAAGAATCAATCAAAGTCAGGTTTGATGATAAGCTTGGCCAGCAACAGCCAAAGCAAATTGATTTTTTTGTAGGTACAGAAGATCATCACTCAAACTCTGAAAGTTCATAAGCAAAAGAAGACGTAGCAGATCACCCTCTTGACAATGCTCTGAACAATCTCAGAATCTCTGACCAACCCACACAGAAAAGGTTTCCTAGAATATCTTCAGCTCACAAAGAAGACGTAATCATTGGAAGAAAAGAAGATCCCATCAGAACAGAATTATCTCTCATAATCAATGAAGAATCTTTGTTTGGTTTAGTATCTCTGATTGAGCCAACTACCATTGATGAAGCCCTGGAAGATAATGATTGGATCTTAGCAATGCAAGAAGAACTAAATCAATTCTCCAAGAATGATGTATGGAATCTAGTTCCAAGACCCAAAGGATTCAATGTTATAGGAACCAAATGGGTTTTCAGAAACAAATTGAACGAACAAGGAGAAGTAATCAGAAACAAAGCACGACTGGTTACACAGGGTTATAGTCAAAAAGAAGGAATTGATTATAATGAAACCTTTTCCCCAGTCGCCAGGTTAGAATCTATAAGATTAATAATTTCTTTTGTTGTACAAAATAACATTTCATTATATCAAATGGATGTTAAAAGTGCATTTCTAAATGGTTATATTGAAGAAGAAGTATATGTCCATCAACCTCCTGTATTTAATGATTCAAAGCATCCAGAACATGTTTTTAAACTAAAAAAGTCTTTGTACGATTTAAAACAAGCTCCCAGAGCTTGGTATGATCGTCTCAGTAATTTTATATTAGAAAAAGATTTTACCAGCGGGAAAGTGGACACAACTCTTTTCAGAAAAACATTTAAAAATGATATTTTAATTTGTCAAATTTACGTTGATGATATAATTTTTGGAACCTCTAATATCTCCCTTGGAAAAGAATTTGCTAAGACCATGTAGGCAGAATTTAAAATGAGCATGATGGGTGAATTGAAATTCTTTCTGGGAATTCAAATCAACCAGACTCCAGAAGGTACTTTCATACATCAGATGAAGTATTTAAAGAACTTCTGAAGAAATTTCAAATGTCAGAAAGCAAAGATGCCAAGACACCTATGCATCCAATCTGCATTCTAGGTAAAGACGAGGTAAGTATGAAAGTAGATCAGAAGCTCTATAGAGGTATGATTGGATCCCTTCTCTATCTAACTGCATCTAGACCTGATATATTATTTAGCGTGTGCTTGTGTGCTAGATTCCAATCATATCCTAGAGAATCTCATTTAACAGCCGTTAAGAGAATTCTTAGGTATCTGAAAGGTACTGCTAATCTTGGTCTGTGTTACAGAAGATCACAAGATTACAAACTAGTAGGTTATTGTGATGCTGACTTTGCTGGAGATAGAATTGAAAGAAAAAGCACCTCTGGAAGATGCCAGTTTTTGGCTGACAATATTATCTCATGGTACAACAAGAAGCAAGCAACAATTGCACTATCAACCACAGAAGCTGAATATATATCTGTTGTTGGATGTAGCTCTCAGATGATTTGGATGAAAAGTCAACTAGAAGATTTCAACCTTCATGAAAGTAATATTCTTATCTTCTGTGACAATACTTCTGCTATTTGTCTTTCTAAAAATCCAATCTTACGTTCTAAAGCCAAACATATAGAAATTAAATATCATTTCATAAGGGACTATATTCAGAAGGGAATATTAAACTTAATTTTTGTAAAAACAAACCATCAATGGGCTAACATTTTTACCAAACCCCTTTCAGAAGATAGATTTAATTTCATTCTGAAAAATATTTGTATGGAATTATGTCCTGAATAAAATAATATTTATTTTCTGTGACTGACTTCAGAACTTTCTGAAAGGTCAAGCGTGCAAAAGCTACTGATGACGTTCTAGGTAACTGTTGATGATTAGCCATAATCCCACGTTTTCCCTCATATTTAGCAAATCATTAAATGCAAGTAATAATGAGATTTGTTTTTAAATCCGTTTTAATCTTTATTTTAATTGTGTCTTAAATACTTTTAATTTTAATTTTAAACCTATTTTCTGAAATTAATGCCTATAAATATTTTTTGAAAAAGCCTTTTCATTCTTTACTGTCTCTTTCAACTCAACTTTTTTTTACTATACTTTTCTCTTAAAACCCTTTTCTTCAATTTCTCATTTCTAAAGAACTTCAATGGCTTATTCTTCTTCTACCCACTCTGAGCAATACATTATACCTGAAAGGACAACTCTCATTCTGGTAGAAAGTTTGAAAGTTTTGAGTGAGCTAATGGTAGACTTTGAGAATCTCAGAGAGAATAGATTTGACTTGTTCCCTGCTGTGAAGTTTCAAGGTTAGGAAAGCTACTTTGATCGTCTTATTGGTCTAGTCTTTCCACATTTGGTGAAAGAATTCTGGATTCACGCTATTGCAACCCCCAAGGTTATTCTCTCCTTTGTAATGGGCAAGGAAATATCCATTACAGAAAATCAAATCAGAAGGTTGCTGGGATTTAAAGGACTTGGAGTTATAGGAATGCCCAGTGGAAGAATGGAGATGTCTAGTGTATATTCAGAGATTTTTACCAACGGTCAAGGTTCCTCCAAAGTCAGGGATTTGAAAGACAAATATAAGATTTGGGCAAGGATTATTCATGGATGTATTCACCACAGGAAAGACACCAGTTCTCCTGATTACATCAACGCTGATCAACAATATTTGTTGTTTTGCCTTGGAACCAATGTCAAAATTGATTTGCCCTACTTGCTTTTTGAACATCTCTGGAACCATGTCAAAGAAACTAGAGAAGCTGAAAGGATGAAGAATCGCAAATCAAAGAGGAATTGGATTCCTATGGGGAGGTTATTATCAGACATTCTGACTGAGAATGGTCTTATTGCTCACCTAAAAGAAGCAAATCTTCTGGGGGAGCTTGAACCTATCTGTGGTAAGACTATGACTGGAAAGAACTTGCTGAAAAGGGAAATTATTGACAAACTGCTAGTGGAACCCACTCCATGTCTGTCAACTGTTGTGAAGAGGAGAAGAATTCCTATTGCTGACTTTCCTATGTTCAACTCAGGGGATCATCCTCGTATGGTTTTGCACTATCTTGAGATCTGCAAAGAAACAGGATCACCCATTGATCCAGCTTGGCTTCAAGGAAGAAATCAAGCTGCTCCTGATGTTGTTCTCCAAGAATCTGTGAAGAGAAAAGTTGTAGAAGGACCTTCTAACACTCCTCAGAAGAAGAAAAAGAAGATAGGTAATCATGCTGAAACTATACCTGTTTATGATTCTAAAAATGTATCTGCATCTGCTGAACCCTCCCAAACCTTAGGAGTCTTAGATGTCGACATTGATCTGACCTTACCATCTGAACCCCTTGCTGACAACCCTCGTAAAAATCCGTTTTCAACAGATTTAAGTGATTCTGACTCTGATGAACATTCTGACATCCAATCAGAACCCTCTCAATCAGAACCCCCTGAACCATCTATTTTTCAACCTATTTCTGCTGAACGTTTTTCAAGACACCCCCTCCCAGACCTCTATCACCCAGACCCACTGGATGGTATGATGCTGGCTCTTGGAGAATTCCAGGGATAAATGAACCTCTAGCAACCATAAAACCTCCTTTCAACCTACCATCTGAGAATATTTTTGCTATGAATCAACCACAGCCTCAAAATCCCATTCCCACTCCTGCTTATACAATAATAATTTCACCTGATGTCACTCCACCCACTTCACCATAACATACAACATACAATACCACTCTCAACTCATCAAATTCCAGAACAACAACCTTTTGAACAAACTGAAACTGTTGAACCATCCATACCTCATGAAATATCAGAACCTCCTATTTGTGGTAACCAACCTGAACCTGAACCTACAAATAATTCTGAACCCAATAGCTTTTTAAGAACTGTAGTGGACTTTCAATCTCTACAATTCTTGAAAAACAAAACTTACAGAACGACTGTCCCTAAACCTGTTCAACCAGATGTAAATACTTTGTTTCAGAATTTTATAACAAATGTTCAAGTATGGTTACAACCGCTGAAAGAAGATTTCTCCAGAAGTGTGAACACAGCAGCAACAAATCTTCTATGGGAAACCTTCAGAAGAACTTTGGTTGCTGAATCACGGAAGTTACAGGATTTGTGCCATTCTCAGGTGCTGGACAACTTTTCCAAACTTCTACATGCTTTCAAGATAGAAGTTGCTGACACTTGGAGTAAGAAGTCTTCGCTAATGATTGATGATACACCAGCTGATAAGCTGGACATATTAGAAGATGAATCTGAAGAATCCTCTAAAGATTCAAATCCTCTGGCTATTGTTCTATTGAATCAACCTTCAGTTAAGGCTGGACCTGAACCTGTGCCAACTCTTGCAATGGATCTGCGCACTCTGCTCTCCACCTTTGTGAAGTCTGACTCAACATTTGTTGCTTCTGAGCCTGTTTCTACTAAAGCTTCATCATCTTATGCTCCTACCTCACTCATTATGGATACTCTGAAAGAGCTAAAGAAGGAGAATGAAGTCTTGAATAAACGCATGGATAAGCAAGATCAAACAAATCTAGAGATCAAGAACTGGATGGCAAAACAAAACGAATCTGCCTCTGAAATCAAGAATCTTCTGATGGCTCTTGTCACTAAGAAATCCTAGTTTCTTTTTGTCTCTTATTTGGATGTTTTGTTTGTACTTATGGATATCTATTTTTAACCTTTTTTTTATGAAATCTTTCAAAATTTCTCATTTATTACACTTTTTGGTTATGCCAAAAAGGGGGAGAAAATGTGCATTCTTGAACTAATCATTGTTTAACAGTTATGGGACTAAGTCTCAGACATTCTAACAAATTTGCAAGAATTCCTTCTGTGCAAAAGAATTTTTTTTTGCAGGTATCACTTTAACTCTGAAAGAATATTCCAGCTAAGTTTTATCTTCTTGAAGAAGTTCTGAAGAAATTCAAGAAGGTTGTGTATTACTCTGACTAAATAATCTCAGGATGTCTTATGCATAGAAATATTCATTTCAGGGGGAGATTCTTATCTCTTAATCCGTTTCTTTTCTTTATCTAAAATAATTTTTTGTCATCATCAAAAATGGGGAGATTGAAAGAACAAGATTAGTTCTGACCTATCTCAAGAGTTTCGATGATAACTAAATTATATTTAAGATAGTTTATGCTCTGATGAATGTGTTTTGAATGTCTTAGTTAATGTTCTGACAGAAAACATTCTAAAGTACTAAGCAAAGATTATGAAGAAGTTCTTTGATAAAAGAACCTTTTATTCAAACGCATTGCTGACTCTGGTAAGAATCTTTACTTGTTAAATGTATCTTCTAACTTCTAGCAGGCTCCTTGATTCTGAAGATAACTTGAAAGCTAGCGTTGTTCAAAGTTCTTAGCAAGTAACGCTCTGCCCAGAAGTTGAATGAAGCATGTTCTGACTTAAAGACATTGGAAGCAAATTCTGAAACAACGTTTAAACCAACTTGTCTTGTCAAAGCAAAGGAAAAACGTTCTTACATTCTGACGTTTTCTCATTAATGCAAAGACGGCTGAAAGAACTCAAGTGCCTACAACTAGTTTCTTGGAAAATGGAATATTGCAAGGATACACGCAAAGCATTTAATGCTCTCCATCTTTTCTGAAGGCAGCAACAGTCTTATTATTCCCACTATAAGTAGAAGGATATTTATTGCAAGCCAATAACTTTTTTGTGAACCAAGAAAACCAATCAAATTTTCAAAAGAAGCAAGAAACTACGTGAAAGATCCAAAAGCTCACAAACTCATTGTTCATACAATTTGTGTATTATATTCTAAGTGAAAAATAACAGTTGTGATATAGCTTGATTAAAAGCAAACACTATTTCATTATCTGTAAAGATTAAACTCCTATATTTGTTCCTTGAGAGACCAAGTTTGGTCAGATTTCTCAATCAGACTAGGTCTAGATTTAAGTCTTAGTGGTGTTAGTCACTTGTAAGTTTACTTGTACATTGTTAGTCACAACAGTTGTTGTGTGATTGTAATCAGTTGATTATAGTGGATTAAATCCTTGTTGAGAAAGGCGAAATCACCTTGGCGGGTGGACTGGAGTAGTTTGAGTTCAAAAGAACCAGGATAAAAATAACTGTGTTCTTCCATTATTGTTTGAGATTTGTATGTAAAAGGAAAAGAGTCACTTATTATACCCCCCCTTCTAAGTGTTTTCTTACCCCTTCATCAAACTCAATCTCCTTGTTGCTAATCATATCCTGGATTTTGTTTTCAGGGTCCAACAGTTGTTGGTGTCGTGCCCAGGACAGTTAGAATGATAGGCACACTTCGCATTCGGGTTATACTTAATAGAGGAGGTGTTGGGGTTATGAGGAGGGTCCCTCAGCGTAATCAACTCTGCTTTTAGTAAATATTGCAACACTTGAGACAATGACATATTAATCTTAGTAAACTGCCTTCTCGGAGCATCTGACCTACGCCTATTGCCCTGTTGTTGTTGTTGAACAGGTGCGGTATTAGAAATTAGTACCGCTCCCACAGACTGATTGCAGTTATTTTTACCATGGCCCTTCTGGCCATAAACAACATTGGTCTCCTTCTTACCACTGAATGTCTTCTTTACAGCACTTGAAGATGCAGCCACTTGAATTTTTCCGCTCTTAATACCACTTTCAACTCGTTCCCCAGTTAGAATCAGCTCAGTAAAACCAGATGAAGAAATCCCAATCAGATGATTAAAGAATGGACATAGAGTGCCCATGAACATATCAACTAGCTCCCGGTCAGACAATGGAGATTGCACCCTTCCAACTAAGTCTCTCCACTTCTGGGCATATTCTTTGAAACCCTTATTTGAACCCATAATCATTTTTTGATTTGCACACTTTTGTACCCCAAAATTTGCCCTCTCATTTCATCAACATTTTCTCATCACAAGACTCTTGAAGTTCAAGATCAAGTTAGGGTTTGCTCTGCTCAAGACCCCTCCTTGCACTGTTGACCCAAATTAGGGTTTGAGTTTGCACAAAGATATTTTGACCTAAAATGCCCAAAATGACTTTAATGCTTCATGTTGTACTTACAAGTTTATCCATACCAAGTTTCAAGCCTTGATTCCAATCTTTGCCCAATCAATTGGACAGTTGACCTAGAAATCAGCTGTATTGGGGAAAAAGTCAATTGTGGCCAATTGATAGTCAAACTTCATGATTTTTGACCCACATCAACATAATGAACTCATATGAACCATTTGGTCAAGTTGGGATCACAATTCCACAAGAAATTTGATCAGATCACAAAAAGGGCAAAATGGTCATTTTTAGGGTTTTGACTGCACAAAGGCAATTTTTGACTGTTTGACCTAACCAATGGCAAACCAAGCTCACATATGGACTCAAGAACTCAATGGAATTGTCTTGATCCATTCAACAAGTTCAAAAGATCTCAAATGCACAGGATTGACAGATGAATTTTCCAGTCAACTGATCAAAATTTGACTGTATACTGAAAAGTCAAACTTTGACTTTTTGGTCAAAATCAAGTGCCAAGATTCATTTTTCATCAAAACATGTCAAATTATGAAACTTTTTCATCAAGAAACCCAAAATTGCAAATTAGGGTTTTAAATGAAGAAATTTCATAACTTAGAAATTTTCTAAGTTATAAAATTTCCTTATTTTTTCCTAACTCTGTCCCATTTTTTCACCAAGATGCAAATGGATTCAAACAAAACTAAAGACATGAAAGTTGTAGTCCATTGAAAAATATACAACTTTGATTCACAAATTTTCCTCAAAAGAAGCTTGTAGCTCAAGTTATGATTTTTGGAACAAGGGTGCAAAACACTTTTAACTTAGAAAAATTTTGACCTATTCTAGGCAGGATTTTTGTCCAACTTCTTGGCCATTTTTAACATGCTTCCACTTGGAGTTTCAATTTGCATTACAAAGATGGATTGTAGTACACATTCCAAGCTTTCCAAATTGTCCAAGAACTCATCAAACACCCATGTGGTTAGAGAGAATCGAATTTGCAAAGTTGGGCAAAACTCACTTTGTTCATGGCCAAAGCATGTTCATAACAAATGCATTTTTCAAGTCAGCAGGGTTTGTGATAGTTTGCAGGCCTCTAAACCTCTTCACACTCAATAATTAAATGCCTAACCATTGTGCTAAGGTGTTATTTTGTTCATTTGGTCATTACATGCAAGATTAACCCTTAATTGGAAAAAAGCATATTTGCCATTTTGATAAAGTAGTGCTTTATGTCAAATAACAAATCCAAGAGGCATGGGCCAAATCTTTGAGGCTAGCATTTGTACACAAATCCCTCTGATCAAGAACAAGAGATGCAGCATGCTTTAGGGCATTGTACAGGCCTGTATTGAAACTTGCATTTTCTTGCTTCAAGTAGAAGAAACTTGGCAAAACAAACATCATCTTTCATTCCTGCAAGCAGAAGCCTAAGCAAACTTTGTTCTCATCTTGCATACACCCTAACTGACCTAAAACACGATTCCTTCATCCTCAATACCACCTCATTCATCAAAACACCATTTTTCTGCAAGAAACAGGGCATCTCTGCAGATTGAGTTGCACAACTTAGTTTGCTCGTGCGTTTTGGCCAAAGCTTGTTCAAACACACTCCCTACCATCCATTGAAGCTATCCCAAGCCCTGAATACAAACTATAACATCCCTAACATCACTTGCCATTTTCAGTTTTCAGTTTTGCAGGTGGACTTCCATAGCTTGATTCAGAGAGATTCAAAGCAAGCTAGGTGTTGGAGAAGCATCCTTGGACTTCAGGCAAGCTGTACCAAAGCTCAAACTCCATTGAAGATACCTCCATTGCTGTACACGACTCAAGCTGAAACAGGTAAAAACATGAACTTCTATCTCTCAATATAGGAAGAGTTAGGCTTAGGTTTGTGAAGAAAATATGTTCTACTCATAGCCCTGAAGCCATCCATATACTTACTTTTCATTTATATTGAGTATGCTGTGAGAATTTTGGCCATGAACATTGAAGAAAATTTAGGTCAGAAATTGGGGATGAAGAAATTCTCCCTCGTTTCTTAGAGTTAGGTCAAGTTTTTTATATGTATGAATTCGTCTCTTCATGCTCTACATTGTTTATGTTATGAGTTTTTTTTAAAAGACAAGGAATCGGGAGATGGTGTTGGATCAAAGAAGCGCGCGTTTTTGTTTCAAACAGGTTGCTGGAGGAAGAAGATGACTGGCTTGGGCTGGGCCTGAGTCAGTCTTGCTTTTGGCACCCCTTTTCTCATTTTGCACCCCCTGGCCCATTGTGTGAAATATTTATCATTTTTTACTTTTTCTTTTTGATTTTGACTTAATATTTTTTGCTCAAATATAAAAAATATAAAAAATATTTTTCCATACATTTTTGCATTTATTTGGCATTTATTTGTTTTATTTAGCATATACATGTAAATAAATATATAACCTTTTTATTTAAAACCCTAAAAAATAATACAAAAATAAATATTTTTCAGTTATTATTTTTTGTTTACATTTTGAAAACATTTTCTAAAATATACATTTTTTGTAAATAATTAATATTTTATTTTTGTATATATTTAGTATATTTAATATATAATATAAATACTTGTATATTTTATTAGAATACTTAGGATAAAAATATGAAAATAATACATTTTTATTTTTATTAATATATGACATCAAAAATACCTTTTTAACCATATACTTTTTATTTTTTGTGCATAAATTAATTTATTTTGTACATAATCAATAAATAATAATGTTTATTCAAAAAACTAGGGTTTAACCCTAAAACCACAAAAATATTCAAAATTTGACCTTTTTTATTTTTGTTTATATTTCACATAAAAACACTTTCTCATACATAAAAAATCCTTTTTGTGCATAATACATTTTGCATATTTATTATATTTGTTTAAATATTGTACAGTTTGATATTTGTATATTCAATATGGATGTAATAGTTTTAGATTTAATTTCTTGCTAAATATCCCCCCATTCAAACATTTGTACCCCCATCCCAATACTCATGTTGTAATAATTTAGGACTTTAAATTTCCGCATTTAAAAGCTTTCAAATTATGCCATGATAGACCTAGGGTTTGTATGCAAAAATCAAATAACAAATAGCTTGACCTAATTCAAAGATAAACATGTATGCAAAACAATACACAATGCACACTTGCACCCTTAGGGTTACTCCACTTGTTGCCCTCCAAAATGGGCCATGTTGCATGTTGAGTGTCTTTGGCCAAACAAAAATAAATCAAATGATCATAGTCCCTCGATGACGCTTTCTCAAGTTGCCTAAAAAATGATCAAGTCCCTTGAAGGAAAATTGCCAAAGACACTTGACACTATTGCATTCATGGTCTAAACGATGACCCGCGCCCGTCCCGTTAACATCCTAACACAAAGTTGTCCACCAAATACAATGGTGAAGCAACACTGTTAAAAGGGTTAAAACATGAGAAAAATCTTTGAGTAAATTTAGGGGTAGACAACTCTTAGTTACTTAATCAAACTTGCAAAACACACTTGCCTACTTTCAAAACACACTCCACGACACAATTTCAAAACAACTTTCAAAAACCTTGAAACATCTATTCAAAAAGACAAACACCTTTTGTAAAACATTCGAGTAAAGAATTGTTACAAGGGTTGCCTAGACAAGGCATCTTTTTCAAAACATTTTCAAAACCACACACACAAAGCACCATTTCAAACAATTGAAAAGCAAAGGCAAGTGATCTAAGCAAGTAACTAAGAGCCCATGGATAACCATGGATAGAAAGGGTGCTAATACCTTCCCTTTCTATAATCTACTCCTCGAACCCAAGAAAGCATCTCAAAGGTTTTTCCTGTGCTTTTTAACCTTTCCTTAGGATAAAATAAAAAGTCAGTGGCGACTCTTGCTAAACCGAAACATTTGCGAACACAAACGCAAAACCTCAAGTCAGTTCTCCCACCGTATCACCAGAACTGGCGACTCTGCTGGGGAACGAATTTAAAAGTGGAGTAACCTTAGGGCCTAGATCACCCTTTTGCATGACTAATTGTTTGCTTTGATTGCTTTACATTTTGGTTCTCTTGTTTGGGCTTGAAATCCTACACCCGGATTTGGGAAACATTCATAGATAGCAATACGTTGTGGAAACCGTGCGGGGTATACCGACACGGTTGAAGCAATAGCTATATTAGTGCGACATATTTGTGAGTACCGGTAACCCTTGAGTTCAATCAAGGAGAGTACGGGGCTGCTGAGTGATGTCACTAAGCACTAATGACCTAGAAACTTACTTGACCATCTTGGCCTTTTATTAGGGGTAGTGAGATGACTGGCTTTGGTGCAGTCCGAAGTTGGTAGATACTCGATACTACACTCATTGAGGGTTGTTTTCTTGGAATATTTTGGTCGCTAGTTAAGTGGCTAAACCAAAACAATGAACATAGAAAACAATCCAATGATATTGAGCTCCTTAGAACCCAGTTACTATTTATAGGACAGGTTTTTAAGCCAACTACACTCAAGAGGGTACTTACCTATGAAACCCCATGCAAGCCTGAAACTAGGGTTTTGTGTGACATGCTTGTACATATGTTTGTGCATACATCATGAACATCATAAAGCATCATATGCATCCACTAACCATTTCAAGGGTTTGGATCTTCATCTTTGTTCTTGTTTTGTAGGTCATGGAAAATCTTCGCAGGAAAACTATTCAAGTCAACCTTGTGAGAATCCCTCCTCAACTCAAGGAGCTTACATCCAGAATTCCATAAAGCTCTCTCTTCAGTGAAAGACATGGTAGACTGCTCATCCTAGTCAACACCAGCATTGAAGAAGACATGGTGAAAGTGTTGTTCCAATTCTTTGACCCCCTTCACCACTGTTTCACATTCCTCGACTACCAATTGGTGCCTACTTTGGAGGAATTTTCTCAACTCTTGAGAATTCCTATTCTTAATCAACTACCCTACAACGGTACGGAAAAAGAACCAAAGCCTGAAGATGTTGCTCAAGCACTACACTTGCAACCATCTGACATCAAGGGGCATTGGGAGACTAGAAGTGGTGTCAAAGGCTTCTTGGCAAAATTCTTGTTTGAGAAGGCACAAGAGTGTTGGAATTCTTTGGATCTACAAGCCTTTGAAGAGATTGTGGCACTCCTCATTTATGGGTTGGTCTTGTTCCCAAATCCTGACCAACTTATAGATGTCAATGCTGTCAAGATTTTCCTATCCAGGAATCCAATACCTACATTGCTTGGGGACATCCTCCACTCATTTTACACACGAACAATGAGAAAGAGAGGTGTTCTCATGTGCTGTACTCCTCTCCTTGCAAGGTGGTTTATTTCTCACCTTCCACAATATGTTCTGAAGAATGACCAAGGCTTAAGGTGGTCACAACGGTTGATGACCCCCACACACTCCGATGTACATTGGTGTTCTCGGTCCAGAGAAAATGTCATCATCATCGATCATTGTGGTGAGTTCCCTAATGTTCCATTACTTGGTATTAGAGGAGGAATTACCTACAACCCTTGTCTAGCTTTGAGACAATTTGGATATGCACGGAGGGATGACCCTCATGACATGCTGATTCCTGACCTAGTTTTTGACTTCGACAATGATGCGCAAGGACTTCGCCAAAGATTCATCAGAGCTTGGAGGATGCCTAACAAGGTAGATAGCAAGACACTGGGGCACAATAACTCCATCCCTCTTGAGCCTTATCTCAAGTGGGTACGAACCCGATCCCAGAGTCTTATGATGCCTTACCCTCACATTCTCCCTTTGATTAAAGAGCCTGTTAAGGAAGGAGAGGTTCCTTACACCATCCTACATCCTGACATGCCAACATCATGGGAGGAAATGCAAAAGAGTTGGATCCAACTCAAGGAGGAACAGAATACTTTTGAAGCCAGCTTCTACGCCAGTGAGAAGAAGGTTTTGGAGGTTACCCGCCGACTTCACGAGGAGGAGACCCTCAACACTTACATCGCACCAAAGAGGATGTGCAACGTCTTTTTACCTTAAGAAGTTTTTGTAATATTTGGCCCATGGGGCATTTATGTACTGACAAAATTTCTTCTTATTAATACGACGTGTGTTCTTTTTGTTTGCAACAATTTTGAACGTCTAAATCCTTGAATGCATTGCATGAATAAACATATCATTCATCATATGCATAAGCAGGTCTTCACACCAGGTTTCCTTATCTTTCTGCTGTTTATTTCAGTAAGATGGATCTTGAACAGACGATCAAAGATCTGCAGTCACAAAACTCGCAGTTTCAACAGCTCCTTATGACCTTGGCAAAGGGTCAGGAGGATCTAAAAGCACTGTTGGGGAACAAAGAGCAAGAAAAAGTGAAAAAGAAGAAGAAAAGAGTTGGGGTAGCTACACTGGGAAGAAGATTTGAGAATGAAGCAAGGAGAGTTCTTGAATTCCCCTCCACATCTGATGAGGGAACCGGTAAGGGAAAAGGAGCTGCATCACCTTCTGAGTCCGAGGCTGAAGAGGAAGAGGTTGAGGAAGATGAAGACTATTCAGAGCAGCAATACCCGCCAGCGGACGAAAAATACAAAAACCTGGAGGATAGACTGGAAGCTATGGAGCTGCAAAGGGTTCCTGGGTTAGATTTTGAAGAATTGGGATTGATTGCTGGGATTGTGATCCCTCCAAAGTTTAAGGTGCCAATTTTTGCAAAATATGATGGGCTGTCTTGCCCGAAGATGCACCTGAGGTCATATGTCAGAAGAATTCAACCTCATACATCCGACAGAAATCTTTGGGTACACTTTTTTCAGGACAGCTTGTCCGGTACACAACTAGACTGGTTTTATCAGCTTGAAAGGTCAGAAGTGCATAACTGGGAAGACTTGGCAGCTACCTTTTATCGCCAGTATCAATATAACGCTGATTTGGCGCCCACCCGTACTCAGTTACAAAGTATGGGGATGGCCTCAAATGAGGGATTCAAAGAATACGCCCAGAAATGACGCGACTTGGCCGGAAGAGTGCAGCCACCTCTTTCAGATAGGGAACTAGTTGATATGTTCTTGGGAACCCTATCTGGTCCTTTCTTCAACCATTTGATCGGGAGCTCCTCCGCAGGGTTTACTGATTTGATTCTGACTGGCGAACGGGTGGAAGCTGGTATTAAGAATGGGAAGATTCAAAAGGACGCCTCTGCCTCCGCAAATGTTAAGAAATCATTCCCGGCCAAGAAGGAAGCAGCTGTTATATACTCTCAAAGGATTGAGAAGAACTGAGCGCCGACCGACTGTAGGGGCCGTAATGATACAAAATTCGTCAAATGATCAGCCTCGTAACAATCAGTCTAGACCTAACCAGCAACGGGTAGAACGGCCACAACGGCAGTTCACCCGCATCAACATGACGCCTACACAAGTTCTTCCCCATTTGTTGAAGTTGAATCTCACCAATATTAGGGAAGCGCCAAAGATTGTGAATACCGCTTCCCCATACTATCATCCCAATGCTAAATGTGCCTATCATTCTGACAGCGTCGGGCATGACACCAACGATTGCTGGGCGCTTAAGAATAAAATTCAAGATTTAATAGATGCAAAAGAGGTTGAGTTCGACGCCCCGGAGAAGCCGAATGTAATATCCGCTCCGATGCCAAAGCATGGTCGCAATGTCCATGCTATTGAAGAAGATCTGTTTGTTTCTACTGTTGATGATCTGATGACCCCACTACTGACAATCAAGTTGAATCTGTTGAAGGCTGGGATTTTCCCGGGTTGTAAAGAAGACTGCTAATGTTGTTCCTCCCTACCAATTGATTGTCCATTGCTGAAGATAGGCATCCAACGCCTAATGGACAACCAACAAATTCTTTTCGAAAAGATTCCTACTACTCTAACCCCTATCGAAGATGTTTCAATAATCACCATTTCCACCAATTTTTCCAAGGTCCCTAAAAAGCCTGTTAAGATTACATCAATTCCAAAGATTGTTCCTCTGAAAATAACCATGCCTGGGCCAGTCCCCTACAAATCTGAAAAATCGATACCGTGGAATTATGGTGGAGAAATCTACTACCACGGTGTTAAACAAATTGAGATAACTGAAGAGAGCTCTGACGAAGAAACTACCGACATTGGAAACATTTCCGATACGAGCAAGATTACCCTAAGTGGGAGAATTTTCTCTCCAGAGATTGCCCCTCCAAAGGAAATCTTTGGACCCTCAACTGCTGCCAAGGTTACTCCTGCACCGATAAAACTTTCTGCAAGAACTCCATTGATTGAAGAAGCTGTTATTCCTGTGGTTGTCCCTCCTATTTCTGCTGATAAGGGGAAAGGGATCCAAGATGAGCTCGTCAGGACGAGGGCTCAGCCATTGGTTATCCCCGAAACCTCTAAGAAAGAAATGGAGGAGATTCTGAAAATAATTAAGAAGAGTGATTACGATATGGTGGAGCAACTGGGGCAAACCCCCTCGAAGATCTCCATGTTAGCATTGCTTCTTTGTTCGGAGGCTCATGCCAAGGCCTTGATAAGGTTTTTGAAGACAACCCATGTACCCCAGGAAACCTCAGCCGATCAATTCCAGGATTGTGTAGCCAACCTTACCGCTGACAACGGCCTAGGTTTCTCTGATGATGACCTGACTCCGAAGGGAAGAAAGCACAATGACGCATTGCATGTGTCAGTTGAATGCCGAGGAACTACTCTCGCCCATGTCTTGGTCAACACTGGTTCTTCTCTAAACGTGCTGCCTAAGAAAGCTCTGGACCGGTTGGATTGTGAAGGCTTGGAGCTGAAACCAAGTAATATCATTGTCAAGGCCTTTGACGGATCTAAAAGAATGGTGCATGGGGAGGTCGACATCCCTATCAAGGTGGGAACTGAAGTTTTCCCCTCAACCTTCTATGTGATGGACATCCTCCCATCCTACTCTTGCTTGCTAGGAAGGCTGTGGATACATAATGCTGGGGCAGTCATTTCCTCCCTACATCAGATGCTGAAATACCCTGTTAAGGGAAAGATCATAACTGTACATGGTGAGGAGGAATACATGATCAGTCACCTGAACTCCTTTAGGTATGTGGAAGTAGAGGGCGAATTCATTGAAACACCCTTTCAACACTTTGAGGAAATTGCTCCCGAGGTTGCTGTAGCAAAGGCAGTAGCGGAGGTACCCAAGCAGGTGGCCAAGATGGCATCTCTGAAAGACGCAAAGGCTGCAATGAAGGAAGGGAAGAGCTCAACATGGGGTCATTTGCTTGACTTTCCCCACAAGACAGACAAGTTTGGGTTGGGATTCACCGCTGCGGGGCAAAAAGCTATACGTCGCTCAAAAATCGAAAGGACACCCGTCAAGATTTCTCCTCATGGAATCAATGCTTTAGAAGACGAAGACGAAGAGGCCAACATTGAAGATTGGATCTTCCCAACCATCGGAGAGGGACTACACAAATGGGAGGCGAAAGACTTCGTTCCCATTACTTTCATCAATCAGTAATTTATCTTTCGAACATTTTCTGTTGGTCTATAATAATTACTCTTGAACAATCTGCACACTACTTTTTCACCTCATGCCTTGCCCGGGGTATGTAGGTCCATTTGTAAGGGTTTTGATTCTCTTCATATTCATATGCCATGTTTAATGAATCATTGGACGTTTTTCATTTATAAGCTGCTGTGTTCATTTTCTTTCCTTTAGCATTTTTGTTTGTTTAAGGATGGCTATCCCTTACACACACCCACACTCACAAATGCAGGTACCCATCCACTCTGGATTCTATGGGTGACTATTCGGTTGTATCCTTCAATAACTTTGAAGATTTGGTCAATCAGACTGAATACGAGGATGACGAAGATTGTGAAGTACCAGGAGAGCTAGCCAGACTTCTACAACAAGAAGAGAGGGCCATCTTACCTCATGAAGAGTTGTTGGAAACTATCAACTTAGGAACAGAGGAAGATAGGAAGGAAGTACAAGTGGGTGCCAATCTGGAACCAAGTGTCAAATGGCGTCTAATACAGCTGTTGAATGAGTACGTTGAAATATTCGCCTGGTCTTATGAAGACATGCCGGTTTAGACACAGATATAGTGGTTCACCGTCTCCCTACAAGAGAGGATTGTCCACCGATCAAGTAAAAAGTCCGCCGAATGAGGCCCGACATGTCTGAGAAGATTAAAGCAGAAGTAATGAAGCAATTCAACGCGGGCTTTCTGGCTGTTACATCGTATCCACAATGGGTTGCTAACATTGTGCCAGTGCCTAAAAAAGACGGCAAGGTCAGAATGTGTGTGGACTACCGGGATTTGAACAGGGCTATCCCTAAAGATGATTTTCCGCTACCGCATATCGACATTTTGATTGACAACACAACTCAGCACAAGGTGTTTTCCTTCATGGACGGATTCTCGGGCTACAACCAGATCAAAATGGCCCCCGAGGACATGGAGAAAACAACTTTTGTTACACAATGGGGTACCTTCTGCTACAAGGTGATGCCGTTCGGACTGAAGAACGCAGGGGCAACTTATCAACGCGCCATGGTAGCTTTGTTTCATGATATGATACATCATGAGATCGAAGTTTACATAGACGGCATGATAGCTCGATCACAAACAGAGGAGGAACACCTTGAACATCTGCAAAAGCTGTTTGCCAGGTTGAAGGAGTACAAACTCAGGCTGAATCCAAGTAAGTGTACTTTTGGAGTTAGGTCTGGTAAACTTCTAGGGTTTATTGTCAGCAACAAGGGCATTGAGGTCGATCCAGCGAAAGTGAAAGCAATACAAGAAATGCCTGCTCCCCGTACTGAAAAGGAGGTTAGAGGGTTCTTGGGACGCTTGAACTATATTGCCAGATTCATCTCTCATCTGACGTCTACCTGTGAGCCAATCTTCAAACTATTAAAGAAAGATCAGGTAGTCGAATGGAACGATGATTGTCAAACTGCTTTTGATAAAATCAAGGAGTATTTGCTAGAGCCTCCTATTCTGATGCCACCCGTCGAAGGAAGACCGTTGATCATGTATCTGACCGTCTTGGATAACTCAATGGGGTGTGTATTGGGCCAGCATGACGAGTCTGGTCGAAAAGAGCATGCCATTTATTACCTTAGCAAAAAGTTTACCGACTGTGAGACTCGCTACTCACTGCTCGAGAAAACTTGTTGCGCTTTGGTATGGGCTGCTCTCCGACTAAGGCAGTATATGTTGACTCATACCACTCTTTTGATTTCCAAAATGGATCCTATCAAGTATATCTTCGAGAAGCCTGCTTTATCTGGAAGAATCGCTAGATGGCAAATGATCCTGACTGAGTATGGCATCCAGTATACTACCCAAAAAGCTATAAAAGGGAGTGTACTAGCTGACCATCTAGCTCATCAAGCTATCGAAGATTATCAACCCATGAGATTCGACTTCCTGGATGAGGACATCATGACTCTGGACAACATTGAAGGTAACGGACCGTATGACGGACCTGAAAAAGGATCCCGATGGACCCTGTACTTTGATGGTGCTTCAAATGCACTTGGAAACGGTATCGGTGCAGTACTCATTTCCCAGAAAGGTTGCCACACACCTTTCACGGCCCGACTTTGCTTCAGCTGTACCAACAACATGGCTGAATATGAAGCTTGCATCTTTGGTCTCAAGGCTGCTATAGACTTGGGGATCAAATCTTTGATCGTATTTGGGGACTCGGCTTTAGTTATCAGTCAAATCAAAGGAGATTGGGATACCAAACATCCTAATCTTATCCCATACAAAGAACATGTCCTGACATTGTTGCCTCATTTCGAGAAAATCACCTTCGAGCATTTCCCGCGAGAAGAGAATCAGCTAGCAGATGCTCTAGCTACAATGTCTTCCATGTTTAAACTCAACTGGGATAACGAGGCTCCCCAAATCACCATCGAGCGAATGGATGAACCTGCGCATTGTCATGAGATTAATACCGAAGAAGTAGTGGAACAACCCTGGTTCCATGAAATCAAAAGGTATCTCCAGACTAGAGAATATCCCGAAGGAGCTTCTGTAAATGACAAGAAGTTCTTAAGGAGATTTGCTGCCAAGTTCTTCCTGAGCAACGACATCGTCTACAAACGCAGCCACGATTGTGTTTTACTCCGATGTGTAGACAAAGCTGAAGCAGAGTTGATCATGACTGAGATACATAGTGGCATATTTGGCACCCACTTGAGCGGGCATACTATGGATAAGAAGATTCTAAGGGCAGGCTATTACTGGTCTACCATGGAAGCTGATTTCCATCAACATTCCCGTACTTGCCACAAATGTCAAGTCCACGCTGACAAAATTCATATTCCTCCTGTTCCTCTCAACGTTCTGACAGCTCCTTGGCCATTCGCAATGTGGGGCATTGACATGATTGGAGAGATCAAGCCCACGACATCCAATGGACATCGCTTCATCCTGGTGGCTATTAACTATTTCACCAAGTGGGTCGAAGCAGCTTCCTTTGCCTCCATTACGAAAAATGTGGTTGCCCGCTTCATCAAGCAAAACCTCATATGCCGGTATGGTGTCCCCGACAGGATCATTACAGACAACGGTACAAATATGAAAAATACTATAATCACCGCTCTATGCGAACAGTTCAAGATTTATCATCCCAATTCATCTCCCTATCGGCCGAAGATGAACGGTGTTGTTGAAGCTGCGAACAAAAACATCAAGAAGATCATTCAGAAAATGACAGTCACCTACAAGGACTGGCATGAGATGTTACCGTTTGCTCTGCATGGATATCGTACCACGGCACGAACTTCAACAGGGGCAACCCCATTTTCTTTAGTATATGGCATGGAAGTTGTCCTACCCATGGAAGTTCAGATTCCTTCTTTAAGGATTATGAAGGACGCTGGTTTGAATGAAGACGATTGGATTTAGACCCGACTTGATCAACTCAATCTGATCGACGAAAAGAGACTCACTGCTGTTTGCCATGGTCAGACGTACAAAAAACGGATGATCAAGGCTTTCAACAAGAAAGTCAGACGTCAAGTATATCAAGTCGGAGATCTCGTAATCAAGCAGATTATCTTGCCGCAAAGTGATCCCAGGGGAAAATGGACTCCTACTTACGAAGGACCATTTGTAATCAAAAGCATCTTTTCTGGTGGTGCAATGATTCTGACCACCATGGACGGCGACGATTTGCCGCACCCTGCGAATGCAGACATAGTCAAAAGATACTACGCATAAAATAACCCGACAAGTCGAAAACCCGAAAGGGCGGCTTGGGCAAAAATGGGCATCCTGGTGAACCGAAAACCCGAAAGGGAGGTTCAGGCAAAAATTAGGGATAAAATAAAAAAATTTGTACACCCGGCAAGTCGAAAACCCGAAAGGGCGGTTTGGGCAAAAAAGGGTTTCCCGGTGGATTGAAAACCCGAAAGGGCGATCCAGGAAAAAGTTAGGGAATTAAAGCGTATGACTATGTCTCGTCGGATCACTTTAAAGAACAATCTCTTCATCAACAAGCTCCGAGCTTCTGATCAATCCAGTCATCGGCGGATGAAGCATTTGAATGGACAAGATATTCAGAGTTGTGAAGGCTATAACAGAATGGGATCCCAAAGAATTGTTGCACATAGCCATCTTTCTTTTGTATAAAATTTTCAATTTTTTACGACAACATCCTCTTACTAGGATGGCTGTCTCCCTTGTACAAAGATACTCATAAAAAGTTAATACAAATACTTTTCCAAATACAGAAATTTGCTTTGTCTTCCTTTTGCTTTTTACACCTATGTTTTATTTGAGATAGACGATTGCTGATAGGTTGAAGGTACAAATAGGTATCTTGATGCCCTTTCAGAAGGAATCCCCAGCGGAACTAAACTCCAAATTCCTCGACAAAGTTAAAATCCAGAACTTAATTCCCCAAATAGAGTTAAACTTCAGGATCCTCAGCAGAACAAAAGCTTTCTCAAAACTGATTTCCCCAGCCAGAGAGCCTTCCAGAACTCAATTCCCCTCAGAGTTAAGTTTCAGTATCCCTAGTGGAGCCTTAAAATCTGAAAATACTATCCCCAGCGAAGTCAAAGCTGTTAAACCCCAGCAGAGCTAAAACTTCCAACTATCAATCCCCAGCGGAACCAGATTAGTGAACGGTTTCCCCACAGAGATACTTCCCATAAGATTGAAGATTCTCAGTCTTACCCCTCCGGCATGAGCCTCCCAGGTTCTGGACTCCCCAGTAGAGATCATCAGAATTCTCATTCCCTACAGGTCACCAAGGATTTTCTATCCCCAGCAGTGGTCCTAAGATCCCCCAACAACTGAAGATCTTGCTCCCCAAGCAATCAACAGTCAGCAAGGGTTCTCACCCTCAGTAATCAAAGGATTTTCAAAGCCCCAGCTTTAGTTATGGGTTTATTTCCCCAACATTTGTCAAGGATTTATTCTCCAAAACAAATTACGTTTCAAATTGATTGGTCGTTCAAAAGTTCCTTCATCACCTGTTGGAAGTTACGATCGTCAAAGATCAAATTCTCACAAAGTTCAAGCTATGAAGCCCGGATTTGACCGGATAGTATCTTGATCTCTACAGCATATTGTGAAGCCCGGAGTACGGCCGAATAACAATGTCAGACTACCGCCAAGCCTGGATTACGACCAAATAGTGGTATCCCCTAAAAAGCAAGCTATGAAGCCTGGATTCGACCGGATAATAGTTTAATCCCCAACAAAGTTTCTGTGAAGCCTGGACTACGACCAGACAGCAGTCAAGAATACTACGAAGCCTGGAGTCGACCAGATAGTGGTATATCTTTAACACAAGCCGTGAAGCCCGGATTTGACCGGATAACAGCTTAGCAAGTTATTGTGAAGCCTAGATTACGACCAGATGACAATACAAGTTTCTGTGAAGCCTGGACTACGACCAGACAGCGGTCAAGAATACTACGAAGCCTGGAGTCGACCAGATAGTGGTATATCTTTAACACAAGCCGTGAAGCCCGGATTTGACCGGATAACAGCTTAGCAAGCTATTGTGAAGCCTGGATTATGACCAGATAACAATACAAGTTTCTGTGAAGCCTGGATTACGACCAAACAGCAGTCAAGAATACTACGAAGCCTGGAGTCGACCAGATAGTGGTATATCTTCAACACAAGCCGTGAAGCCCGGATTTGACCGGATAACAGCTTAACAAGCTATTGTGAAGCATGGATTACGACCAGATGGAAATACAAGTTTCTGTGAAAGCCTGGAGATCGACCAAATAACAGTTAACCTTTAACAGAATGAAGACTCTCGTCCTGGAAACCCCAGTAGATTGGCATACAACCCAAGCTCCTGATTCCCCGACAGTGGTCCCAAGACTCCTCATTTTCAACGATCAAAAAGATTCTTGCAATCCCCGGCAGCAGTCAAGGATTCACTTCCCCCGGCAGCAGTCAAGATTCTTTTATCTCCATCTATCCAGGATTCATCTATCCTCAGCAAGACAGCTCATCAGCTTACATGCGCATTCATTACATTCATATCATAAGCATTGATATAACATATATTGCATCATACATTTCATGCAACATAACTTTGTGTTTCAGCTAATATTTTACCCTTTTCAGGATAAGATTAATAAGCTCCAACTTTTGAAAACAGTTTACAGGTTCTCCAGACACGGATGTCAACCTATCGCTTGTTCAGATTCTTCAACTTCTGAAAACAGTTTACGGATTCTCCAAACACGGATGTTAATCTATCGCTTGTTCAGACTCAACTTTTGAAAATAGTTTACGGACGCTTCCCAACATGGATGTTGATCTATTGCTTATTCAACTTCAAGACTTCTGAAAATAGTTTACGGGTTCTCCAGACACGGATGTTAACCTATCGCTTGTTCAGATTCTTCAACTTCTGAAAACAGTTTACGGATTCTCTAGACACGGATGTTAATCTATCGCTTGTTCATACTCAACCTTTGAAAACAGTTTACGGATGCTTCCAAATACGGATGCCAATCTATTGCTTATTCAGTCCCCCAGTTCAGAGATGTTCCAAAACATGGACACATTTCTGATACTCATTGCTTTCACCTACAACATGCATTCCAGATGGCATCTTTAAGCCCATCTCCAAATGGCATCTCTAAGCCCATTCCCGCATCCATTGTTTTGACGAGTGCAAATTTACGGGCACTCTAGTGTCCAATCTCCTTTTACCTTCAAGACGCGAAAGGCAAACTTGCCAATCTAGCTCTTCAGGTGCAAGAAGATTGAACAGGGGAAACTGTTGTACCCCAAAATTTTCCCTCTCATTTCATCAACATTTTCTCATCACAAGATTCTTGAAGTTCAAGATCAAGTTAGGGTTTGCTCTGCTCAAGACCCCTCCTTGCACTGTTGACCCAAATTAGGGTTTGAGTTTGCACAAAGATGTTTTAACCTAAAATGCCCAAAATGACTTTCATGCTTCATGTTGGACTTACAAGTTTGTCCATACCAAGTTTCAAGCCGTGATTCCAATCTTTGCCCAGTCAATTGGACAGTTGACCTGGAAATCAGCTGTATTGGGGAAAAAGTCAATTGTGGCCAATTGACAGTAAAAATTCATGATTTTTGACCGACATCAACATAATGAACTCATATGAACCATTTGGTCAAGTTGGGATCACAATTCCACAAGAAATTTGATCAGATCACCAAAAGGGCAAAATGGTCATTTTTAGGGTTTTGACTGCACAAAGGCAATTTTTGACTGTTTGACCTAACCAATGGCAAACCAAGCTCACATATGGACTCAAGAACTCAATGGCATTGTCTTGATCCATTCAACAAGTTCAAAAGATCTCAAATGCACAGGATTGACAAATGAATTTTCCAGTCAACTGATCAAAATTTGACTGTATACTGAAAAGTCAAACTTTGACTTTTTGGTCAAAATCAAGTGCCAAGATTCATTTTTCATCAAAACATGTCAAATTATGAAACTTGTTCATCAAGAAACCCAAAATTGCAAATTAGGGTTTTAAATGAAGAAATTTCATAACTTAGAAATTTTCTAAGTTATAAAATTTCCTTATTTTTTCCTAACTTTGTCCCATTTTTTCACCAATATGCAAATGGATTCAAACCAAACTCAAGACATGAAAGTTATAGTCCATTTCAAAATATACAACTTTGATTCACAAAGTTTCCTCAAAAGAAGCTTGTAGCTCAAGTTATGATTTTTGGAACAAGGGTGCAAAACACTTTTAACTTAGAAAATTTTTGACCTATTCTAGGCAGGATTTTTGTCCAACTTCTTGGCCATTTTTCACATGCTTCCACTTGGAGTTTAAATTTAAATACAAATATGGATTGTAGTACACATTCCAAGCTTTCCAAATTGTCCAAGAACTCATCAAACACCCTTGTGGTTAGAGAGAATCGAATTTTCAAAGTTGGGCAAAACTCACTTTGTTCATGGCCAAGGCATGTTCATAACAAATGCATTTTTCAAGTTAGCAGGGTTTGTGATAGTTTGCAGGCCTCTAAACCTCTTAACACTCAATAATTAAATGCCTAATCATTGTGCTAAGGTGTTATTTTGTTCATTTGGTCATTACATTCAAGATTAACCCTTAATTGGAAAAAAGCATATTTGCCATTTTGATAAAGTAGTGCTTTATGTCAAATAACAAATCCAAGAGGCATGGGCCAGATCTTTGAGGCTAGCATTTGTACACAAATCCCTCTGATCAAGAAAAAGATATGCAGCATGCTTTAGGGCATTGTACAGGCCTGTATTAAAACTTGCATTTTCTTGCTTCAAGTAGAAGAAACTTGGCAAAACAAACATCATCTTTCATTCCTGCAAGCAGAAGCCTAAGCAAACTTTGTTCTCATCTTGCATACACCCTAACTGACCTAAAACACGATTCCTTCATCCTCAATACCCCCTCATTCATCAAAACACCATTTTTATGCAAGAAACAGGGCATCCCTGCAGATTGAGTTGCACAACTCATTTTGCTCGTGCGTTTTGACCAAAGCTTGTTCAAACACACTCCCTACCATCCATTGAAGTTATCCCAAGCCCTGAATACAAACTATAACATCCCTAACATCACTTGCCATTTTCAGTTTTCAGTTTTGCAGGTGGACTTCCATAGCTTGATTCAGAGAGATTCAAAGCAAGCTAGGTGTTGGAGAAGCATCCTTGGACTTCAGGCAAGCTGTACCAAAGCTCAAACTCCATTGAAGATACCTTCATTGTTGTACACGACTCAAGCTGAAACAGGTAAAAACATGAACTTCAATCTCTCAATATAGGAAGAGTTAGGCTTAGGTTTGTGAAGAAAACATGTTCTACTCATAGCCCTGAAGCCGTCCATATACTTACTTTTCATTTATATTGAGTATGCTGTGAGAATTTTGGCCATGAACATTGAAGAAAATTTAGGTCAGAAATTGGGGATGAAGAAATTCTCCCTCGTTTCTTAGAGTTAGGTCAAGTTTTTTATATGTATGAATTCGTCTCTCCATGCTCTACATTGTTTATGTTATGGGTTTTTTTTAAAAGTCAAGGAATCGGGAGATGGTGTTGGATCAAAGAAGCGCGCGTTTTTGTTTCAAACAGGTTGCTGGAGGAAGAAGATGACTGGCTTGGGCTGGGCCTGAGTCAGTCTTGCTTTTGGCACCCCTTTTCTCATTTTGCACCCCCTGGCCCATTGTGTGAAATATTTATCATTTTTTACTTTTTCTTTTTGATTTTGACTTAATATTTTTTGCTCAAATATAAAAAATATAAAAAATATTTTTCCATACATTTTTGCATTTATTTGGCATTTATTTGTTTTATTTAGCATATACATGTAAATAAATATATAACCTTTTTATTTAAAACCCTAAAAAATAATACAAAAATAAATATTTTTCAGTTATTATTTTTTGTTTACATTTTGAAAACATTTTCTAAAATATACATTTTTTGTAAATAATTAATATTTTATTTTTGTATATATTTAGTATATTTAATATATAATATAAATACTTGTATATTTTATTAGAATACTTAGGATAAAAATATGAAAATAATACATTTTTATTTTTATTAATATATGACATCAAAAATACCTTTTTAACCATATACTTTTTATTTTTTGTGCATAAATTAATTTATTTTGTACATAATCAATAAATAATAATGTTTATTCAAAAAACTAGGGTTTAACCCTAAAACCACAAAAATATTAAAAATTTGACCTTTTTTATTTTTGTTTATATTTCACATAAAAACACTTTCTCATACATAAAAAATCCTTTTTGTGCATAATACATTTTGCATATTTATTATATTTGTTTAAATATTGTACAGTTTGATATTTGTATATTCAATATGGATGTAATAGTTTTAGATTTAATTTCTTGCTAAATATCTCTCCATTCAAACATTTGTACCCCCATCCCCATACTCATGTTGTAATAATTTAGGACTTTAAATTTCCGCATTTAAAAGCTTTCAAATTATGCCATGATAGACCTAGGGTTTGTATGCAAAAATCAAATAACAAATAGCTTGACCTAATTCAAAGATAAACATGTATGCAAAACAATACACAATGCACACTTGCACCCTTAGGGTTACTCCACTTGTTGCCTTCCAAAATGGGTCATGTTGCATGTTGAGTGTCTTTGGCCAAACAAAAACAAATCAAATGATCATAGTCCCTCGATGACGCTTTCTCAAGTTGCCTAAAAAATGATCAAGTCCCTTGAAGGAAAAATTGCCAAAGACACTTGACACTATTGCATTCATGGTCTAAACGATGACCCGCGCCCGTCCCGTTAACATACTAACACAAGGTTGTCCACCAAATACAATGGTGAAACAACACTGTTAAAAGGGTTAAAACATGAGAAAAATCTTTGAGTAAATTTAGGGGTAGACAACTCTTAGTTACTTAATCAAACTTGCAAAACACACTTGCCTACTTTCAAAACACACTCCACAACACAATTTCAAAACAACTTTCAAAAACCTTGAAACATCTTTTCAAAAAGACAAACACCTTTTGTAAAACATTCGAGTAAAGAATTGTTACAAGGGTTGCCTAGACAAGGCATCTTTTTCAAAACATTTTCAAAACCACACACACAAAGCACCATTTCAAACAATTGAAAAGCAAAGGCAAGTGATCTAAGCAAGTAACTAAGAGCCCATGGATAACCATGGATAGAAAGGGTGCTAATACCTTCCCTTTCTATAATCTACTCCCCGAACCCAAGAAAACATCTCAAAGGTTTTTCTTGTGCTTTTTAACCTTTCCTTAGGATAAAATAAAAAGTCGGTGGCGACTCTTGCTAAACCGAAACATTTGTGAACACAAATGCAAAACCTCAAGTCAATTCTCCCACCGTATCACCACACACGAGTTGGTGCAAGGTCCACATTATATTGATAATGCTTGTAGAAAGCAACAACCTAGTCTTCCCAAGTACGAATGTTTGTTCCTTCTAGTTGGTAGAACCACTCAAGTTATGTACCAGACTAAATTTCCTAAAAGAAGTGAACCCATAACTTTCAATCAGCAGTATGGGGTTGGATCTTCCGAACATAGGATCTCATATAAAGTTTTGGACAAGACACCCCATCATATTTAGAGAAAACAAGGACTTTGAACTTGGGAGGTATAACCACCTCCGGAATAAGACACAGCTCTCTGAAATCTAATCCAGACACTTTCTGGATTTCCATGGCCTTGAGGCGATCTTCCAGTTGTTTGTATCTGTCATCAGCAGGAGGATACTATTCATCAGAATAGTCTTCGTCCTCAGGAATATTACCAGAACCAAGGTTGCTTCCACCTTCATCCCTGGCACTTCTACCATCCTCCTCATGGTTGTCATCTTCATCAGAGGTGATATCAGCAGTTTGAACTGGTTTAGCAGGACCTTTGAATCTTTTTCCCATTCTGAGGATAGAAATTGGTTTCCGAGTCTTCTTCTTTTTGGCAATGAGTGCCATCATATCTTTTTGTCCTTGAGCAAGATTTAGGAGGGTCTCTTGGAATTAGGCATTCTGATCTTGGAGTTCCTTAATAGTTTGTTCAAGAGCCATCTTTTACTGAAATAAACAGCAAGAATATGAGAAAACCTGTATGGGAAAACCTGTTATGTAATGATGCGTGATATATAGATGCAATATTTTCAAGGATCTAGTGGGGTAAACAAAAGAAAGAAGTGTTAGAAGTTGAGTCTGGCTGTAGCTTTGACTGGAGAACTTCGTGTCGTTGAATATCCTTCTATGAGAATTAAGCTCACCATGTCTAGTGGGTCCTATCCTTTGACTCAAGATAACGTACTTCGATCTTCGACGACATTTATTAGAGGAAAATAAATCCTCTTGCCCCTTTCTAGATGTCGGTTCATGATACTTTGACGACATTTGGTTAGAGGAGAATAAATCCTTTTGCCCCTTGCTAGGCGTCTGGTTCATGATAACCTGTATCACAGGCCCTCGAGATCCTTGAAATAGTCAGTGAAAATGATATGGTATGATGTCATGATGTTATGATGTCATGATATCATGTTCAAATGGATAATCAAGCACAAATAAAGCATACAAAGGCCTTAGGTTTAAGGTTTGCATGGGATTTATGGGTAAGTACCCTCTTGAAGTTTAGTTGGCCCAATCTGTCCTAAAGAAGTAACCGGGTTCTAGGGATCTCAATATCACTGATTTTTCCCACAAATTTTGTCTAGCACGGCAACTGACTTGCCACCAAACAAAACTAGAGAGTCGAATCTCAATGAGTGTAGTATCGAGTATCAACCAACTTCAGACTGCACCAAAGTCGTCTATCTCACTACCTTCTAATGGCTAAGTTGGATCAATTAAGGTTCTAAGGTCAGTTAGTGCTTATGACACCACGCGGAAGCCAAGTATGGTCCCTGGATGACTCGAGGGATACCAATATAAACTAATGTGTCGCACTAATGTAGCCATCATCTCAACCATATCGGTATACACCGTATAGTTTCTATGATCTATTTCTACTTACCTAAAATGTTCCCCAGATCCGGGTATAGGATCTTTGCAAGAAGTAAAACCCAAACAAACCTTTAAAAATAAAGCAGACAAATTAAACAAGGAAAGAATTTAAAAGTGATCTAACTCTAAGGTAACCCTACTTTTAGTTCTCCCCAGTAGAATCGCCATTTTTGTAATACGGTGGGAGAACTGACTTGGTTTGCATTTTATCGCAAATGTTGCGGATAGGTAGAGTCGCCACCGACTTTTTTTTATCCAATAAGGAAAGGGTGAAAATAACAAGAAAGACCTTCAAGAATTTTCTGAGTTCGGGGGGTAGGTTATGAAAAGGGAAGGTGTTAGCACCCTTTTCATCCATAGTTATCTACGGGATCTTGATCACTAGCTCACTTTGTTTGAAAATGCTTCGTGTTCGTGTGCTTTGAAAAATATTTTGAAAATGCCAAAGTACGGAAACTTTGTAATGATTATTGTATAAGTTAAGAATGCGTACAAAGTGTTTGTTTTTGAAAATATTTTAGGGAAAAGTGTTTATGAAAAAGATGTTTTGAAAAGTGTGAGCAAGTGATTACGTGCTATCTACCTACTCAAAAGTCTTTCGTGTTATTTTCTTCCTCCTTAGATAGTGCTATCCTTCCATTATTTAGTAGGAAGCCCTATCGTTGGATGTGAAGGGACATGCGCGAGTCATCATACAGTCATAAAGGCAACTCGTAGGGGTGCTTTAGCAATTTTATCGTAAGGGACTAGATCGTTTACCGAAGGCAGCATCGAAGGATCATCGAGGGACTATGATCTTTTGTATCAGAGGGACTTTGCTAAAGCGTCCCCACATTCGAGGGACATGACTGTTTTTCTGAAGGCAACACGTGGAATTACCCTAGAGGTGAGTGTGTGAAAAGTGTTTCAATTCAATTATTTAATCTTGATTAGGGTTATCTAGTGTTTGATTTTAGATCTTGCCATACACGCCTAATTACTATGCAGTAATAAGGAAAGCAATAAATTATGGAAAGTAAAGGTGCGAAAAGTAAATCTAAACTATTACAAGGCTACGGAAGAGGGGGTACAAACCATAAAATCGGGGGAAAGGAAGAAAATAAAACCTTAATTAAAACTTTTACAACCCTTTAGCAGTTACATAATTGGGAAAAGACTAAATGCGAAAATAATAAAGGTGCGCGAAGATTGTAAAATAAGAGGAAAATTGTTTGATGAAAAAAAACTTGATGATTAACCTATAGTCTAATTGATTTTAATTTAAAAAAGTTAGGTAATTAAACTAGGCAAACCCTAAAATCTAGGTTGATTTTAATGAATTGAGAAAACCTAAAAAATCAAATTAGGATTTATTAATAAAAACCTAAAAACTAAATTAAGGTTAATTAAATAAACCTAAAATTTATTAAATTAAAAAACCTAAAATTAATTATTTGAGTTTATTAAAAAATCAAAGGTTTGTGAAAAATGTTAGGTTTTATTAAAAAGGTTTTGTTAATTTGAATAAAAAGAATGAGGGAAAGGGTTAGAAGAATAGAGAATTAAAGTAAAAAAAGGTAAACCAGTAGGGGTGGGTGTTGAACCCACACCCTCAAGACCTTCACGGAGCATGCATACCACTAGGCCAAACGCGCGCTTGTGTCTAGGATACGCCTCCAACACGCTTTGTAATCAACCTGCAAAAATATGAAAAATTAGAGAAACAAAGTGTCAAAAGGCTAGATCGAACCCAGGCCCTTTGAGACTAATGCTTTATCGTGCGGGCTTCTACCGCTGGGGCGGCTATAAATCTGTTATATAAACTGAAACAATACATATATATTATAACTCTGCATGCATTGACCGGAGAGGCGTCGGAGCCCTAGCTCCGATCGCCTTCTCCGGCTATCCCTTTTTGTACAACCTGCAAATTAAAGAGAATCAATGATCCAAAAATATTATTCTACCCCCCTAAAACAAGGGTTGCGAATCTAATGGGAGTATTTTTGAAGGCTAAAATGCAAGGGATCGAGAGCTATAATAAAAACACATGAAACCGGTGCTAGCATGGTGGTTCACGATTGAGTATGCATGAGACTTCAATGGTTGTTCTAACCTGCACTATCAATACTCATAAACACGTTAGAGACGTTAATACATGTTAAATCAAAAAAGAAATCAAGATGTGAATGACATGAACATTATGGGACTGGTGATGCCATGTAATGCAATTCACATGTTTTTTACCATTAAATTTGGTCCAAACTTACTCTGTAGGTTTACTACAAGAGAATGAAATGGAGGTTTTATAGTAAAAGGGGTTTTAAACAAGGATTTCAAGACTTAGGGTTCTTGAGAAAAGTTTGCAATTTTTTGAAAATATTGAGAGGAAAGGGTTTTATATGTTGTTGTATGGGAAGTACTGAGATTTTATAGGGAAAATTAGGGGAAAAATGTGTGGGCTTGGACCTTGTGTAAAAAGATATGATTCTTATTTTATTTATTTTATATTATTAATAAATAAATCAAAAAATAATAAAAATAATAAAGATAAAAATATGTCAAGGGGTCTAAGGATAAGGTATGAAGTGTATGAAGAGTATAATACATGTTTGGACTCTTAAACCATGGCCCAATAACCCAAAATGTCAAGCTTGCTCAATTTAAACATCATGCATTTGCTCAAAATTTTCCAACTTGCAATGGTTATAACTCACTCAATTTTCATATTTTGTAGGTGATCTTGGACTTTTTGGAAAGCTCAAGATGTCCTCTACAACCTCTATGTCGACCATTTTTTCTTTTGAATAATTTATCTTGATGTAAGTTACCCTTGACAAAAAGTGTCCTTTTGTTGACTTTTGAAATGACCTGTAATGTATTGGTCAATATCTCTCAAATTATGCATTTTTTGGACTCGAGCTTAGAGAGACATAGTTGTAGAGAATTGAATTTACTTAAAAATTGGTTTTGGTTGGAGAAAATATGATGAAGCATGTGAAAGTTATGCTTGGTCAAAGTTCAGTTGACTTCTCCTAAGAAAACCCTAATTTGACAACTTTTGACTTTTGATGATTTGAGGGCTTTTCTTAAGGAATCATGATCAACCCTTGATCAAATGATGGATATGACTTAAAAATGTTGATGTTGACCAAAAACCTTGAAGTTTGACTGTATGTTGACCATAGTTGACCTTTCACCCAATACAATTGATTTTCAATCATCTGAGTAATTGACTGAGCAAACTTGTGATGCAAGGCATGAAACTTGGTATGAGCATTATTGAATACATATGAGGAACCATGAAAACCACTTGAGGCCTTGGAAACCCAATATTCCTTGAGAAATACCAAACCCTATTTATGGACCCATTGCTTAGAAGGAGAATTTGTCTGATAAATTCTTGAGCCAACTTGAGAAAATGAGGACCTCATGAGAATGTCTTGAAGAAAAATGGGAAGGAAAAATTTGTGGTACAACATAACAATTAGACGTTTTCGCAAACAAAACAGAGGAGGTAAAAACAAATGGTTTTGAATTTTTAAATAGATTGAGTTGTATTGATTTTGAAAGTTTACCTATGAACAAGTAGTTTTATACAAGGAGACAAAAATCCTAATAAGAAGAAGTTGTGAATTTGAAAAAATACAAAGTGGTAAACAAGAAAAACAGCTATGTGGAAATGATCCCATCGAGTTTCAACTCCGTTATTGCATCTATGTCTTCAAACATCTCATCACTTGCCGTCGGAAGAAGATGACTGGATTAATTTATACCGTTTGACTTGACATTAATAATAAATCTTGTTGTAAGTAGATGATCTAACGGGACATAGTCATATGCTTTAATCCCTAACTTTTTCCTGGACCGCCCTTTCGGGTTTTCAGTCCACCAGGATACCCTTTTTTGCCCAAGTTGCCTTTTCAGGTTTTCGACTTGCCGGGTGTACAATTTTTATATATATCCCTAATTTTTGCCCGAACCCTTTTGGTTCGTCGGGATGCCCTTATTTTTCCCTAGGCCTGTCAACCTAGTGGGTCTCTTTTATGCGTAGTATTTTTTTACTATATCCGCGTTCACAGGGTGTGGAAAATCTTCACCGTCCATGGTGGTAAGTATCATAGCACCACCAGAAAATATCTTCTTGATTATAAATGGCTCTTCGTATGTGGGAGTCCATTTGCCCTTGGGATTAACTTTTGGTAGGATGATGCACTTTATTACCAAATCACCATCCTGGTACACCTGATGTCTGACTTTCTTATTAAAGGCCTTGATCATGCGCTTCTGATACATCTGACCATGATAAATAACCGTATGCATTTTCTCATCAATCAAATTTATCTGGTCCAGCCTAGTCTGAATCCACTCGTCTTCATCTAAACATGCGTCTTTCATAATCCTTAGGGAAGGAATCTAGACTTTGACAGGTAAGACAACCTCTATATCGTAGACTAGAGAGAACGGGGTTTCCCCAGTTGATGTACATACTGAAGTGCGATAACCATGAAGAGAAAATGGTAACATCTCGTGCCAATATTTGTATGTCATTGTCATCTTCTACAAAATATTCTTGATATTCTTATTGGCGGCTCCCACTATGCCATTCATCTTTGGTCGATACGAAGAAGAATTATGGTGTTTAATTTTGAATTACATGTAAAGTTCTGTGATAATAGTATTGTTAAGATTGGTACCATTGTCCGTGATGATCCTTTCAGGTATGCCATACCGACAGATGAGGTTATACTTAATGAACCGAGCCACAACATTCTTGGTAACCAAAGCAAACGAGGTTGCTTTAACCCACTTCGTGAAATAATCAATAGCGACCAGGATGAAACGACGCCCATTAGAAGTAGTAGGCTTGATTTCTCCAATCATATCAATGCCCCACATCACAAACGGCTAAGGAGTAGTCAAGACATTCAAGGGAACTGTAGGTTCATGTACTTTGTTAGCATAAATTTGGCACTTATGGCAAGTTCTGGAATGATGATGGAAATCGGTTTCCATGGTAGACCAGTAATAACCTGCTCTCAGAATTTTCTTATCCATCGTATGCCCACTGGAGTGAGTACCAAATACTTTTTCATACATATCTTCCATAATCTTCTCAGCTTCCTTCTTGTTTATACAACGAAGCAAAGTCGAATCATGATTGCGCTTGTACAAGATTTTGTTACTCAGAAAGAACTTGGCAGAGAACCTTATTAAGAATTTCTTGTCATTAATATATTCCCCTTTAGGATACTACTGAGTCTTGAGGTATCTTTTTACTTTGTGGTACCAAGGCTTTTCCTCTACCCCATCAGTATCAACTTCATAACAATGCACCAGTTTATCTAGTCTCTCAATAGTAATTCGAGGAGCTTCATTATCCCATATGACTCTGAACATAGATAACACGGTAGCCAATGCGTCTGCAAATTGACTCTCTTCTCGTGGGATGTGTTCAAAAGTGATTTCTTCAAAGTACGAAATTAATGTCAACACATGCTCTCGATAAGGAATGAGATTTGGATGCTTCGTATTCCATTCTCCCTTAATCTGACTGATTACTAAAGTTGAGTCCCCATATACACTAAAAAATTTAATTCTCATATCAATGGAAGCTTTGATACCCATGATGCACGCTTCGTATTCAGCCATATTATTGGTACAGTCAAAACATAATCTGACGGTGAAGGGCGTATGGAAACTCTTGGGAGAGACAATCACAACACCAATTCCATTACCAAGTGTGTTGGAAGTTCCATCAAAAACCATAGTCCATCAGGATCCCGATTCAGATCCTTCATACGGTCCAGATTCTTCATAATCAGTAATTAGCATAATATTCTCATCTGGGAACTCAAAATTCATAATCTGATAGTCATCTTCAGCCTGGTGATCAAAAAGATTTGCCAATACACTTCCTTTGATTTCCTTCTGAGTAGTGTACTGAATGTCGTATTCTGTCAAGACCATTTTCCATCTTGCTATTCTTCCTGAGAGAGCGGGCTTCTCGAATATGTATTTTATTGGATCCATCTTAGAGATTAACAAAGTAGTATGAATCAACAAATACTGTATTAGTCGGCGAGAAGCCCATGCCAAAGCGAAGTAAGTTTTCTCGAGCAGTGAGTGTCTTTTTTCACAGTCAGTAAACTTTTTACTAAGGTAGTATATTGCATTCTCTTTTCGACCAGATTCGTCATGCTGCCCCAGTACACACCCCATTGAGTTCTCTAACACTGTTAGGTACATGATCAAAGGTATTCCTTCAACCAGTGGCATCAGAATTGGGGGTTCCCGAAGATATTATTTGATTTTGTCGAAGGCTATCTGACAATCGTTGTTCCACTTTACTACTTGATCTTTCTTTAGTAACTTGAAGATCGGCTCACAAGTAGCGGTCAAATGGGAAATAAATTTGGAAATGTAATTCAATCATCCTAAGAAACCTATGACTTCCTTCTCAGTACGGGGAGCTGGCATTTCTTAAATGGATTTAACCTTAGCCGGATCAACTTCAATACCCTTACCACTGACGACGAAACCTAGGAGTTTACCGGATCTTACCCCAAAGGTGCACTTGTTTGGATTTAGCCTCAACTTGTACTTCTTCAACCTCTCAAACAGCTTGTGCTAATAATCAAGGTGCTCTTCTTCAGTCTGAGACCTGGCTATCATGTCATCAACGTAAACCTCTATTTCATGATGGATCATATCATCGAACAAATCTACCATTGCACACTGATACGTTGCACTGACGTTCTTCAAACCAAAAGGCATAACTTTATAACAGAAAGTGCCCCACTGTGTGACAAAAGTAGTCTTCTCCATGTCTTCAGGTGCCATCTTGATATGGTTATAACCAAAGAAACCATCCATGAAGGAAAATATTTTATGTTGAGCGGTGTTGTCAACCAGAACAACATCAATGTGTGGAAGTGGAAAGTCATTTTTAGGGTTTGCCCTATCCAGATCTCTGTAGTCTATACACATACGCACCTTACCGTCCTTCTTAAGTACTGGAACTAAATTTGCAACCCATTGAGGATAGGACGTAACACCTAAGGAACCTGCATTTAACTGCTTCATAACTTCAACCTTGATCTTTTCAGACATCTCGGGACGCATACGACGAACCTTCTGCTTTATAGGAGGACAACCCTCCTTCATCGGTAGACCGTGAACCACAATGTAAGTATCAAGCCCTGTGTTGTACCCCAAAATATTCCCTCTCTTTTATCAAGATATTTCTCACAAAGATCTTTAATGGTTCAAGCTTATGCAAGTATTGACAAGGTCAAGCCATCTCCTTAGCACTGATACCTCAAATTAGGGTTTGAGTTTGCACAAGGACAATTGGACTTATAATACTTCAAATGACTTTCATGGATTATTATAGACCCTTAAGATTTATAAAGTCAAGTTTCAAGTCTTGGATCACAAAATTGCTTATTCAATTGATCAGATGACCTAAAATCAATTGTATTGGGTAAAAAGTCAATTGTGGTCAACCTATAGTCAAACTTCAAGATTTTTGACCAATATCAAAATTTTGAAATCATATGTATCAATTGGTTTGAAACATGATCTTAAGGATTCAAATGCATCATTGTGACCTAATTGTATATCTCAATTCATTTCCCAAGAGCAGTTGATTGATAGTTGAAATTCAGTCAACTGATGAAAAGTCAACTGATACACCCAAAAGTCAAACTTTGACTTTTTGACAAAAAATGAGTTTCAAAGATCACATTTCATCAAGACATTCAAAAATATGAGACTTTATCATCAATAAATCTAGAAAGTTAAAAGTCATTTTGAAAAGTCAAATTTTTCAAGACTTATTTTTCTCATGACTTCATGCCAAATTTTCAAGACTTATTTTTAAGCCTTATTTTTTTCATGACTTCATGCCAATTTTTCATCAAAATGCAAGATGATTCAAAGAAAACTTCAAACATTAAAGTTGTATATCTTGATGAAATATACAACTTTTCTTTACTGATCAAGTTCTAGAAGTGCTTAGATTTTGAGTTATGAATTCACAAAGTCATGCACTTTTTCTTAAACACTTAGTGAAAATTTGACCTAGTTTAGGCAGATTATTAACCTAACTTCTTGGTCAATTTTCGTCAAGCTACAAGATGATTTTGTCAAAATGGCCAACATGAAAGTTGTAGATAATGTTCCAAGCTTTTCAAAATGTCCAAGAACTCAATTAGATCATTTTTGAGTTAAGAGAATCGAAGAGATGAAGTTAGGGTTTCAAACTTGAATTACAAGGCAATTTTATGGTGAAAACATAACCAAATCCATGGCCATGCTTCATAATCTTTGCTTTGCAGGCCTCAAACTTGTATTTCACTCCATAATTAATGGTTTACACAATTTATTAAGCCCTTATCCAAGTGTTTAAAGCTTTGTCCAAGTTAGTTTTCCATTTATGGAACAAAGTTACCATTTCCATTTTGATAAAGCATTGCTTTTGCAAAGGTCAACTATCCTTGAGCTCCTAACTTATTGTCTTTGTCCATACTTAAGATGAATGATCAGAAGCAAACATGTTTAAAGTGCCTAACCACTCTACATGCTTGTACCTTCTACCTTGAAACTACATTTCTCACTTTTCTTCAAAATCAAGCAACCTAGCCATAACCCTATAACTCAGAAATCCCTTGTGCAAAACATCTCTAACCTTTTGCTTATAGATACACAAGTAATTTACAAGCAAACACACGAATTGAAAAGCACTAAAACTCCCTGAAAATAGAGATTGCACAAAAACTCCATTGTTGTGTAGGATCTGACCAAAAACTCCCAACTCTCAAACCACTTGTGTGTTTCCTCTCCAAATCAGCTCAAAAGCTTCCTTGCCTCAAATGCAACTTATCCCAACCCTTGATTCCAAACTGTAACACCATTTTTACCATTGTCCAAACTCAATAACAGAGATGCGTAGTTGGATTTCTCCAGGCCATTCCAGCCACTCTCAACTCAGGCTAAGCATTGCATTAGCTTCCTAGAGGTCCAAGGAAGCTGACCTGATCATTGCAGCACCTTGAAACAAGCTCAAACTCAAAACACGATTTCCATTTTCAAGGTAAGTTTTTTGACTTTTGAACTCTTCATATAGGTATTGTTAGCTTTCCATTTGTGAAGATAAAATGTAGATATCATAGCCCTGAAACTAACCATGCCCTTACATTTCATTTATATTGCTTGAGTAGTGTGAATTTTGAGTTTGAACTTTCTGGAAAAAAATTAGGTTAGAATTGGTACTAGTCAAAATTCGTGCTCATCTTTGAGCCATTTTTTAAGTTATTTACATTTCTGGAATCGTGGTGAAATTTTTAACAAGTTTTATGTTCATACTTTTGAGAATGGTTGAGAAATGAATGAGTTACAGAGGCTCTGGTTGGTGCGAGGAAGAAGATGAAGTTTACCATTAGAATTGGTTTTGTAATATATATTTATGGTTTGATATAAGACACTGGATGTATAGCCACCCCAGTGGTAGAGAGCGCGCGCGTATTAGGCCTTATTATGCTTAGTCATCGGTTCGAGCCAGGTATGGGACATTTTGTCTTTTTTTTTGTGATTTCCTTTCCTTTTCTCACTCACAAGCGTGCCTGGGCCTCCTTTGGTTGGGCCTGATTACTTTTACTCGCCATCACCCCCTGGACATTTCATACCACACAGGCCCATTTTTTATTAGTTTTGACATTTTTTCTGATTAAACACAAAAAAACCATTTGGGCCTAGTACAACATAAAATTTGTTTTACTTCTAAACCACCCAAATCATTTTCATACCCTCCTGACTTTAAACTTTATATTTTATTTTATTTTATTTTTCCTTTTTTTATTATTGTTAATATTATTATTATTATTATTATTATTATTATTATTATTATTAATCAAAAATCCAAAAATATTTTATTTGTTTATTTACATATTTAAATTACTTTTTATTTTATTTCTTTTAAAGATAAAAAGACCAAAAACATTTTCCTAACAAATTTAATTTCCTTTCTTAAATTTAAATAATAATTAGACTTAAGTTTATTTTATTTTCTTTTAACTAAAATCAATTTAGAACTTAGGTTCCTTTTAATTAATCAACCTTTTATACTAGTTTAATTAATATAAAATCTTTTTCATACAAAAACCTAAAAAATTGGCCTTCTCTTAAACAATTTATTTTATTTTCTTAAATCAATTTGGTTTAGTTTTATTTGAATTACTCATTTTATTTTATTTTTTACTTAACCTAATTAAAATTAAAACCTTTCAAAGATATAAACAAAAATAATTTCTTCTTTCCTTGTATATTATTTCACAATCCTGTACATTATTATTCAAATTCAATATGGTTGTAATAGTAATTAGTTTTTTTTTTAATTTCTCTTATCTCCCCATTTGTAAATTTGTATCCCCATCCCCAAATGATGTAATAGCGTAGAATTTTACATTTTCGCAATTTATCGCTTTCAATATAAATGCTAGTAACTAGGGTTTGTATGGAAAGACTAAAATCAACAAGTAGCAAACCCTAATTCAAGAACAAAAGCATGAAAACAAACACTTCGCACATTTGAACCTCTAGGGTTAACCTCACTTGTTGCCTTAAGAAAAATAGTCATGTCTCGCATGTGGGATACTTTAGCAAAAACCAATAAAATACGAGATCATAGTCCCTCAATGATCCTTCAAATGTTGCCTTCATGAATGATCTTAGACCCTTACAAATTATTAAGGTATCTTACAACATTTCTTTCCATGACTATACGATGATCCACACTCGTCCCTTCACATCCAATGATAGGGCTTCTTATCAATCAATGGTAAGATAGCAATATCTAAAGGAGGAGGAAAAGAACTAAGACTTTTTTAGTAGGTAGAACGTTCATAGTTTCTTGCTCACAACCATTTTTAAAAAAACATCTTTCAAACACACCAAATGAAATATTTTCAAAAAGTTAACACTTTGTATGCATTCTTATAGAGACGAGAATCATTACAAAGTTCGCCTAAATGAAGGCACCTTTCATGAATACTTTCAAAACTATCACAAACACATTTCAAACAAAACATTTCAAAGTGATCTAGAAACTAAGAGCCCGTAGATAACTACGGATGAAAAGGGTTCTAACACCTTCCCTTTTCATAACCTACCCCCCGATTTCAAGAAAACATCTCAAAAGGTCTTTCCTGTTCTTTTCACCCTTTCCTTTATTGGATAAAAGAAAAGTCGATGGCGACTCTTGTTATCCACAATAATTGCAATAAAATGCAAAGCACCCAAGTCAGTTCTCCCACCGCATTAAACCCTAGCATGTCTTTGTACAACCAAGAAAAAATCTCAATATAGTCACGCAACATCTAGATTAACCTCTCTTTGACATTGTCTTCTAGGTTGGAACCTATCTTGATTTATTTTTTGTTATCTTAAGTACCCAAGTTCACAACCTCGACTAGCTCTCCATACAGTTGTGTAGCTCTTTTTTCTTGCTCTAATAGTCTAGCAAGTTCGCTAGGCACTTCCAAATCTTCCCCACCTCCGTTCTCGACTTGGTAGATCGGATTTTCAAAGTCATAATTGGAAATAGTAGAATTGTCATCAATGGGATCCAGAGTGGACGTGGATCTGCAATTTGTTATGTGGGTGTGTATAAGAACACATAGCTATTTTGAAAGCAACAAAGTAAAAGAAAGACAAAGAGCTCAAAATTTGAATGCAAACGTCCAATGATTTATTAAATGAAAATATATGGATGAAAGACAACAACCCTAACAAATGGACTGTTGTGCCTCGGGTAAGGCACAAGGCTTAAAGTTATTGTTTAAATTACATATCCAAAAACTTGAAAGCAAGAAAATAGAAAATAGAATTTACTCCAGACTAAAGGAGATTGGTATAAAGTCTTTAGCCTTCCAATTGTTGCATCCACCGTCGATAGTAGGAAAGATCCAACGGTCTATATCGTAGTCACTATCAACATCTTCCACAGTGTTGACTTGAGCTTTGTGAACTCCATTATTGTTGACGCGGAATGGAAGTCTCCCAGCACGAGTACGACGGACATCCCTCTAAGTCTCTAAGGTGAAACCCAAGCAAAATTTGTTGTACTTTTAAGGAATGTCGAGAAGCTGACCCCAAATAGTGCAACCACCTTCTTCTATCACAGCCATAATGTCTTTCAGAGAAGCCATTCTTGGTGGAACCCTGGTAACCTTAAGAATAGCATGAGCAGTTTTAGCAACAGGAGTTGTCTGAGGAATAACTTCAAAGGTATGGCAAGGAGTCTCAATGAATTCACCGTCCATCTCCACATACTTAGAGGAGTTCAAGTGGCTCACCATGTATTCTTCTTCACCATAAACTGTAACAATTTTTCCTTTCACGGGATATTTCAACTTTTGGTGTAAAGTAAAAGTAACAGTGTCTGCTTCATGAATCCAATGGCGTCCAAGTAAACATGAATAGGCTGGAGGAATGTCCATCACATAGAAGATAGAGTCAAAGATATGAGAACCCACTTTGATCGGAAGATCAACCTCTCCGTGCACCATTCTCTTTGAACCATCAAAGGCTCTTACCATAATATCACTGGGTTTCAGCATAACCTCTTCACAGTCAAGCCTTTCTACAACAATCTTCGGCAAGACATTCAATGAGGAACTAGTGTAAACTAACACATGAGCTAAGATAGTGCCCTTACATTCAATAGAGATATACAAGACCTCGTTATGGTTCCTTCCTGCGGGAGTTAAGTCATCATCAGAAAAGCCTAGTCCATTATCAGCTGTCAGGCTAGCAACACAATTTTCAAACTGATCAGCAGAGGTTTCCTGTGGTATATGAGCAGATTTTAGAAACTTTACCAAAGCCTGAGCATGGGCTTAAGAGCATAACAATAGAGATAGTATAGATATTTTAGAGGGAGTCTGCCCCAGTTGTTCAACAACATTATAACACTTTTCCGGATAATTTTCAGTATTTCCTCCATCTCTTGCTTAGAGGAATTTTCAGTAGTTTCTTTCAGCGCCCCCGTCTGGGCAGGCTCAGTCATCTTTTCTTTTCCTCAAGTCTCAGTAATTGACTCAGTAACAGGGATACGAACTGGTGTAATAACAGTCTTTGGAGAGATCTCTGGAGAGAAAACCCTTCCACTTATAGTAACCTTACTAGTCCCAACAATATTGCCAATATTGGGATTAGTAACCTCAATATTTTAACCTTCGACAGCCAACGGTTCTTGCTTGACGCCATGGTAGTAGACATCAGCTCCATAATTCCAGGGGACAACCTTGTCAGAGGAATATGGAATTGGCCCCGGTGCGGTAATGATCAGAGGATCCACCCTAGGATCGGCAGTAATCTACACAGGACCCTTAGAAGTGATCCTTAAAAGATTATTGAAAATTGTAATCACAAACACGTCTTCAAGTCTCAGATCTTGAGACACATTTTCACATAAGTTCTCTACGAAGGGAGTCTTCTCGAATATAATTACATGATCATTCATCAGACGCTGGATACTTTTCTTCAACAACATACAACCATTGGATTGGGACACACAATGGTAGCAATTTTTAATGCAGCCCGAAAATAAACTGACTTGCAACAGATTCTTCTTAACAATCATCAGAGAAATAGTCAAGTCACTTATAACAGAAACATAAGAAACATCATCAATAACATTAACACCTCTGTCATGGTTAGGCATAGGTGCAGTGATCACATTAGGAGTTTCAGGAGGATCAAATTCAATCTCCTTAGAGTCAATCATATCTTGGATTTTATTTTTTCACAGCCCAGCAACCATTTATGCCATGTCCCGGACTATTGGAATGATAGGCGCATCTTACATTGGGATTGTACCGAGGAGAGGAAGTGTTAGGATTTTGAGGAGGATCTCTCAATGTAATCAACTCTGCCTTCAACAGGTGTTGTAATGCTTGAGACAACGTCATATTGATTTTGGTGAATTGTCTCCTAGATGCATCTGGCCTATGCTGATTTCCTTGTTGTTGATGTTGCATTGGTGCAGAATTTGAAATCATTACTACCCCTACAGATTGATGGTTGTCACCTTTACTACGACCTTTCTGGCTATATACAACATTAGCTTCTTTATTCCCGTTGAATGACTTCTTCGCAGTACTTGAAGATGCAGCCACCTGAATTTTTCCGCTTCTGATTCCACCTTTAACATGTTCCCCTGTTAATATCAACTCGGTAAACCCGACTGAAGAGCTTCCAATTAGATGATTGAATAAAGGACCTATCAAAGTTCCCATAAACATGTCAACCAGTTCCCTATCAGACAAGGGATGCTTCACTCTTCCTACTAGATCTCTCCATTTCTGGGCATACTCTTTAAAGCCTTCGCTAGAGTCCATGGTCATACTCTGTAGTTACATACGGGTTGGTGCAAGATCAACATTATACTGGTATTGCTTATAGAAAGCAGCAGCCAAATCTTCCCACGTATGGATATTGGTCCCTTCTAGTAGATAGAACCATTCCAACTGTGTTCTAGACAGGCTCTCTTGAAAGAAATTCACCCACAACTTCTTGTCAGTAGTGTGTGGTTGAATCTACTAGACATATGACCTCAAATGAAGATTTAGGCAAGAAACACCGTCATACTTTGCAAAAGTGGGGACTTTAAACTTATGAGGAATGAAAACTCCTGAGACTAAACCCAAATTCTCAAAATCTAACTGTGATACGGTGGGAGAACTGACTTGGGATTTGCGTTTGTGTTCGCAAATGTTTCGGTTTAGAAAGAGTCGCCACCGACTTTTTATTTTATCCTAAGGAAAGGTCAAAAAGCACAGGAAAGACCTTTGAGATGTTTTTGAGTTCGGGGAGTAGATTATAGAAAGGGAAGGTATTAGCACCCTTTCTATCCATGGTTATCCATGGGCTCTTAGTTACTTGCTTTAGATCACTTGCCGTTGCTTTTCAATTGCTTGAAATGGTGCTTTGTGTGTGTGGTTTTGAAAATGTTTTGAAAAAGATACCTTGTCTAGGCAATCTTTGTAACAATTCTTGTTAGAATATTTTACAAAGGTGCTTGTCTTTTTGAAAAGATGTTTCAATGTTTTTGAAAGTTTGTTTTGAAATTGTTTTTGAAATTGTGTTGTGGAGTGTGTTTTGAAAAATGGCAAGGATGTTTTGCAAGTTTGATCAAGTAACTTAAGAGAAATCTACCTTATTTTACTCAAAAGATCTTTCTTATGTTTTTAACCCTTTTAACAATGTTGTTTCACCATTGTATTTGGTGAACAACCTTGTGTTAGGATGTTTAAACGGGACAGGCGCGGGTCATCGTATGCAATCATTGAAGGCAACTTGTGAGACACTCTAGCAATTTCGTAAGGGACGAGATCATTTTATCAAAGGCAACATCGAGGGTCATCGAGGGACTACGATCTTTGTTTATCGAAGGGATAATTGCTAGAGTGTCTCATACTCGAGGGACATGATTGCATTTTCCGAGGCAACAAGTAGAATTACCCTAAGGGGTGCATGTGTGAATAATGTGTTTGATTTGCATGTATTTAGTCTTTGATTAGGGGTTGTCTACTTGTTGTTTTCATCTTTCCAGACATCCTAATTACTAGCATTTGTGAGAAAGTAATAAAAATGCAGAAAATAAATCCTACGCTATCAAAGGAGGGAGTTTAATAGTGGTGAGTGAATTGAAAGTTATTATATAACAGTCTAAAGGATAAATCAAAGGCTGGTTATCTAGTTGTTAGAGAGTGAATCGAAGGATTCACCAATGTATGAAGGGTCTGAGTTTTTTTTAAGAGTGTTAGAAATAAAACGTTGGGAGGTGTCTGAGAGTTTTTGAGAATTTTCACTAGAGTTTTCTTGCTTGAGGATTTTTTATGATTTTTCTCTCTTAGCAAAAATCTGGACCCTTTCTTTGTCAATGGTTCCTCTATTTATAGAGAAAAGGTTTGGGAGTTAAAACAAAGGTGTGGCTTGGCTGAAACGTGAATATTAAGTCATGTCAGATTTTCCAAGGTCCCGAGGTGAAGTACTGAAGTTGTTGGTAAAAAGGGGCTGACTTCCCTGACTTATGGTGAAGTACAAGCATGCTTTTAGCAAAGCATGGGCTTTGGCACAGGATTTGTACTTAACAAGTTCACTTTCATGCAAAAAACTTCTGGACAAAGGCTTAATCACCTGGACAATAGCTTAATCCAGAATATAAGCAATTAATTCTGGAGTGAGATACAAGCATTAAGTCTTGTAAAGTAAGATCACGTAGCAGGGTCCACAGATTTAATCAGTTGTCCTTTCAAGATCCTATTTCCCACTTGTGTCGAAGAGTTCTAGAAATGTATCAAAGAAGACTGCGTCGAAGGGTTTAGAGTTGGGTTTGAGAGATGGTGACTCGAAGGGAACCAAAACTCCAATCGAAGCCTTTGTGTGAAGGTGGCTCATGTCTAATCGAAAGCTTACACGCCAGGGGGTACATGTGGTTAAATGAAAGACAAAATGTTCATATTCGAAAGAGACAAATAGGGTGCAAAAGGTGCAAATCGAAGGATGTTAAAAGAGAGCCTTTTACCTTGGAAATGAAATAGATTACAAGAGGCTCTTTTCCTTGTGAATCCAAACCAAACTGTGTCAGAGGCCCATGCCCATTCAAAGGATGCAAGCCAAGCTTGTGTCGAAAGAGGCCAAAATGCCAATCGAAAGATGCAAGCCAAGCTTGTGTCGAAAGAGGCCAAAAGGCCAATCGAAAGATGCAAGCCAAACTTGTGTCGAAAGAGGCCAAAATGCCAATCGAAGATGCAAGCCAAGCTCGTGTCGAAAGAGGCCAAAAGGCCAATCGAAAGAGCTGAAACGAAGTACACTTGTATTTCTCCAAATTTTGTCAAAAATCATATTTTTATCTGTTTTCTTCCTTTTTGACAGTTTTCCTTTTAATTTTGGTACTGGAAAATTCCAAAGTACCCGTTCAAGCTTGAACCTTGAAAATCCTTGTAAGAAAAACCTTGAGAATTGAGAGGGCAAATTTTGGGGTACAACAGCTGCCCCTGTTCAATCTTCTTGAACCTGAAGAGTTAGATTGGCAGTTTTGCCTATCGCGACTCGAAGGTAAAAGAATGATTGGACACTAGAGTGCCCAAAAAATTTGCACTCGTCAAAGCGTAGTTTGAGGGAATGGGCTTAAAGATGCCATTTGGAGATGTGACAGAAACTTGTCGGGGATGGGCTTAAAGATGCCATTTGGAGATGTGACAGAATCTTGTCGGGGATGGGCTTAAAGATGCCATCTGGAATGTTTGTTGAACGTATGTTGTAGGTGAAAGAATGAGTATCAGAAAGGTGTCCATGTTTTGGAACATTTCTGAGCTGGGGGTCTGAATAAGCAATAGATTGACATCCATGTTTGGAGAATCTGTAAACTGTTTTCAGAAGTTGAGTCTGAACAAGCGATAGATTAACATCCGTATTTGGAGAATCCGTAAACTGTTTTCAGAGGTTGAGTCTGAACAAGCGATAGATTAACATCCGTATCTGGAGAATCCGTAAACTGTTTTCAGAAGTTGAGTCTGAACAAGCGATAGATTAACATCCGTATCTGGAGAATCCGTAAACTGTTTTCAGAGGTTGAGTCTGAACAAGCGATAGATTAACATCTGTATCTGGAGAATCCGTAAACTGTTTTCAGAGGTTGAGTCTGAACAAGCGATAGATTAACATCCGTATCTGGAGAATCCGTAAACTATTTTCAGAAGTTGAGTCTGAACAAGCGATAGATTAACATCCATATTTGGAAGCATCCGTAAACTGTTTTCAGAAGTCTTGAAGTTGAATAAGCAATAGATCAGCATCCATGTTGGAAAGCATCCGTAAATTGTTTTCAAAAGTTGAATCTGAACAAGCGATAGATTAACATCCGTATTTGGAAGCATCCGTAAACTGTTTTCAAAAGTCTTGAAGTTGAATAAGCAATAGATCAGCATCCATGTCGGGAAGCATCCGTAAACTGTTTTCAAAAGTTGAATCTGAACAAGCGATAGATTAACATCCGTATTTGGAAGCATCCGTAAACTGTTTTCAGAAGTCTTGAAGTTGAATAAGCAATAGATCAGCATCCATGTTGGGAAGCATCCGTAAACTATTTTCAAAAGTTGAATCTGAACAAGCGATAGATTAACATCCGTATTTGGAAGCATCCGTAAACTATTTTCATGATTCTGGATTCGAAGCTTATTAATCTTATCCTGAAAAGGGTTAAATATTAGCTGAAACACAAAGTTATGTTGCATGAAATGTATGATGCAATATATGTGTTATATCAATATTTATGATATATGAATGTAATGGATGTGCATGTAAGCTGAGTAGCTGTCTTGCTGAGGAAAATAAATCCTTGATAACAGGAGACGATGAGATCTTTGACTGCTGTCGGGAAAAGTACATCCTTGACCGACGTTGGGGATTCCAAAAACCTTTGATTATTGAAGATTAGAAATCCTTGTTGACCGCTCGGGGAATAAGGGACACTCTGAAAAATCTCTACTGGGGAGTTAAAACCTGGGATACTTCTGCTGGAGAAATGAGATTGAGAATCTTCAATCTGCTTGGAAATAACTCTGTGAGGAGAATGCTTAGACTGTTCTGGCTCTGCTGGGGATAGGATTTTCAGGGTTTTCGGGCTCCACTGGGGATCTCGAAGCTTAAATCTGATGGGAAATTTGAAATTCAGCTCAGCTGGGGAATCAAGCTTTAGAAAGCTTTTGCTTTGCTGAGGATCTTGGAGCTTAACTTCGCTGGGGAAATATATTCCAAACTTCAGCTTAGTTGACGATCTGAATGATGTGTCGTAGGGGATTTCTTCTGGAATGGCACAAAGATAATCTTCCTACATCTTTAACCTATCAGTAATCATCCTTTTTTCAATTTCGTTTTATTTGTAAGCAGTGATTATGTTCAAAATGCATATGCCTATTTAACAAAACATTGGGCGTTTTTTCAAATAAAACATAAGTGTAAAAGAGAAGAAAGGCAAACAAATTTCTGCACTTCGAAGTGTATTTGTATTAATTTTTGTGAGTATCTTTGTACAAAGGAGACAGGCATCCTAGTAAGAGGATGTTGTCGTAAAAAATGAAAAATTTTATATAAAAGAAAGATGGCTATGTGTAATAATTCCATGGGATTCCCATTCTGCCATAGCCTTCACAACTCTGAATATCTTGCTCATTTTCTGCTTCGTCCGCCGATGACTGGATTGATCAGAAGCTTGGAGCTTGTTGGTGAAGAGATTTGTTCTTAAAATGATCCGACGAGACATAGTCATACGCTTGAATTCCCTAACTTTTTCCTGAATCGCCCTTTCGGGTTTTCGATCCACCGGGAAACCCTTTTTTGCCCAAGTCGCCCTTTCGGGTTTTCAACTTGCCGGGTGTACATATTTTTTTTTGTTTTATCCCTAATTTTTTCCTGAACCGCCCTTTCGGGTTTTCGGTTCACTGGGATGCCCATTTTTGCCCAAGTCGCCCTTTCGGGTTTTCAACTTGCTGGGTCGTTTTATGCGTAGTATCTTTTGACTATGTCTGCATTCACAGGGTGTGGCAAATCGTCACCATCCATGGTGGTCAGAATCATTGCACCACCAGAAAAGATGCTCTTGATCACAAACGGTCCTTCGTAAGTAGGAGTCCATTTTCCCCTGGGATCACTTTGCGACAAGATGATACGCTTGATTACAAGATCTCCGACTTGATATACCTGACGCCTGACTTTCTTGTTGAAAGCCTTGATCATCTGTTTTTGGTACGTATGACCATGGCAAACAGCAGTAAGTCGCTTCTCATTGATCAAATTGAGTTGATCAAGCCGGGTCTGAATCCAATCGTCTTCACTCAAACCAGTGTCCTTCATAATCCTTAAAGAAGGAATTTAGACTTCCATGGGTAGGACAGCTTCCATGCCATACACCAAAGAGAATGGGGTTTCCCCTATTGAAGAACGTGTCGTGGTAAGATATCCATGCAGAGCAAACCGTAACATCTCATGCCAGTCTTTGTAGGTGACTGTCATCTTTTGAATGATCTTCTTGATATTTTTGTTCGCAGCTTCAACATCACCGTTCATCTTCGGCCGATAGGGAGATGAATTGTGATGATAAATCTTGAATTGTTCGCATAGAGCGGTGATCATAGTATTGTTTAAATTTGTACCGTTGTCTGTGATGATCCTGTCAGGGACACCTACCGGCATATGAGGTTCTGCTTGATGAAGCGGGCAACCACATTCTTCGTAACAGAGGCAAAGGAAGCTGCTTCGACCCACTTGGTGAAATAGTCAATAGCGACCAAGATGAAGTAATGTCCATTGGACGTTGTGGGCTTGATCTCTCCAATCATGTCAATGCCCCACATTGCGAATGGCCAAGGAGCTGTCATAATGTTGAGAGGAACAAGAGGAATATGTACCTTGTCAGCGTAGATTTGGCATTTATGACAAGTGCGGGAATGTTGATGGCAATCAGCTTCCATGGTAGACCAGTAATAGCCTGCCCTTAGAATCTTCTTACCCATCGTATGTCCGATCAAGTGGGTTCCGAATGTGCCGCTGTGTATCTCAGTCATGATCAACTCTGCTTCAGCTTTGTCCACACATCGAAGTAAAACACAATCATGGTTGCGCTTATAAAGGATGCCATTGCTTAGGAAGAACTTGGCAGCAAATCTCCTTAAGAACTTTTTGTCATTGACTGAAGCTCCTTCGGGATATTCTCTAGTCTGGAGATACCTTTTGATTTCATGAAACCAGGGTTATTCCACTACTTCTTCGGTATTAATCTCATGACAATGCGCAGGTTCGTCCATTCGCTAGATGGTAATTTAGGGAGCCTCGTTATCCCAGTTGAGTTTAAACATGGAAGACATTGTAGCTAAAGCATCTGCTAGCTGATTCTCTTCTCGCGGGAAATGCTCGAAAGTAATCTGCTCGAAATGAGGCAATAATGTCAGGACATGTTCTTTGTATGGGATGAGATTAGGATGTTTGGTGTCCCACTCTCCTTTGACTTGATTGATAACTAAAGCTGAGTCCCCAAATACGACCAAAGATTTGATCCCCAGGTCTATAGCAGCCTTGAGACCAAAGATGCAAGCTTCATATTCGGCCATGTTGTTGGTACAGCTGAAACAAAGTCGGGCAGTGAAGGGTGTATGGCAACCTTCCGGACAGATGAGTACCGCACCAATACCGTTGCCGAGTGCATTTGAATCACCATCAAAGTACAGGGTCCATCGAGATCCTTGTTTAGGTCCGTCATACGGTCAGTTACCTTCGATGTTGTCTAATGTCATGTTGTCCTCGTCAGGGAAGTCGAATCTCATAGACTGATAACCTTCTACGGCTTGATGAGCTAGATGGTCAGCTAGTACACTCCCTTTTATAGCTTTTTGGGTTGTGTACTGGATGTCATACTCAGTCAGGATCATTTGCCATCTAGTGATTCTTCCAGATAAAGCAGGCTTTTCGAAGATGTATTTAATCGGATCCATCTTGGAAATCAGTAAAGTGGTATGTGTCAACATATACTGCCTTAGCCGACGAGCAGCCCATACCAAAGCGCAGCAAGTTTTCTCGAGCTGTGAGTAGCGAGTCTCACAGTCGGTAAACTTTTTGCTAAGGTAATAAATGGCATGCTCTTTTCGACCAGACTCGTCATGTTGGCCCAGTACGTACCCCATTGAATGATCCAAAACGGTCAGATACATGATCAAAGGCCTTCCTTCGACGGGTGGCATCAGGATAGGAGGTTCCAACAAATACTCCTTGATCTTATCAAAAGAAACTTGACAATAGTCGTTCCATTCAACTACCCGATCCTTCTTCAACAACTTGAAAATTGGCTCACAGGTAGATGTCAGGTGAGAGATGAACCTCGCAATATAGTTCAAGCGTCCCAAGAATCCTCTAACCTCCTTTTTATTACGGGGAGCAGGCATTTCTTGTATAGCCTTCACTTTAGCAGGATCAACCTCAATACCTTTGTTGCTGACAATAAATCCCAAGAGCTTACCAGACCTAACTCCAAAGGTGCACTTGCTTGGGTTTAGTCTGAGTTTATACTCCTTCAACCTGGCAAACAGCTTTTGCAAATGATTAAGGCGTTCCTCTTCTGTCTGTGATCGAGCTATCATGTCGTCTACGTAAACCTCGATCTCATGATGTATCATATCATGAAATAGAGCTACCATGGCGCGTTGATAGGTTGCCCCTACGTTCTTTAGTCCGAACGACATCACTTTGTAGCAGAAGGTACCCCATTGTGTGACAAAGGTAGTTTTCTCCATGTCCTCGGGCCATTTTAATCTGGTTGTAGCCCGAGAATCCATCCATGAAGGAAAATACCTTGTGTTGAGCTGTGTTGTCAACCAAGATGTCAATATGTGGTAGCGGGAAATCGTCTTTAGGGCTAGCCCTGTTCAAATCCCGATAATCTACACACATTCTGACTTTGCCGTCTTTTTTGGGTACGGGCACAATGTTAGCAACCCATTGTGGATAGGATGTAACAGCCAGAAAGCCAGTGTTGAATTACTTCATTACTTCAGCCTTAATTTTCTCAGACATGTCAGGCCTCATTCGGCGAACCTTTTGCTTGATCGGTGGACAATCTTCTCTGGTAGGGAGACGGTGAACCACGATATCTGTGTCTAACCCTGGCATGTCTTCATAAGACAAGGCGAAGATTTCAACATATTCATTCAATAACTGTACTAAGCGCTCCTTGACACTTGGTTCCAGGTTGGCACCCATTTTTACTTCTTTCCTATCTTCCTCTGTCCCTAAGTTGATGGTTTCTAGCAACTCTTCATAAGGCAAGATGGCCCTCTCTTCTTGTTGTAGAAGTCTGGCTAACTCTCCCGGTACTTCACAATCTTCGTCAACTTCGTACTCAACCTGATTGACCAAATCTTCAGAGTTATCGAAGGCTAAAGCAGAATAGTCACCCATGGAATCCGGAGTGGATGGGTACCTGCATTTGTGAGTGTGGGTGTGTGTAAGGGATAGCCATCCTTAAACAAACAAAAATGCAAAAGGAAAGAAAATGAACACAGCAGTTTAAAAATGAAAAACGTCCAATGATTCATTAAAACATGGCATATGATTATGAAGAGAATCAAGCCCTTACAAATGGACTTACATGCCCCGGGCAAGGCATGAGGTGAAAATAGTGTGCGAATTGTTTTAGTTATTACAGACCATAAAAATGGGAAATTGTTCAAAGATAAAATTACTGGTTGATAAAGGTGATACGGACAAAATCCTTTGCTTCCCAATTGCTCAAACCCCCTTCGACCGTCGGAAAGATCCAATCTTCAAAGTGGCTCTCCTCATCTTCATCTTCTACAGCATTGATTCCATGGTGAGAAATCTTGACGGGTGACTTTTCAACCTTAGAGCGACGCATAGCCTTTTGTCCCACAGCAGTAAACCTCAACCCAAACTTGTCTGTCTTATAGGAAAATTCGGGCAACTGTCCCATACTGTGCTCTTCCCCTCCTTAATCACAGCCTCTGCGTCTTTGAGAGATGCCATCCTAGCCACCTGCTTGGGAATGATAGGTACCTCAACCACTGCCTTCGCAACTGCTACCTCGGGAGAAACTTCCTCAAAATGTTGAAAAGGCGTTTCGATGAACTCGCCATCCACTTCCACATACCGAAAGGAATTGAGATGACTGATCATGTACTCCTCCTCACCGTGTACAATTATGATTTTACCCTTAACAAGGTATTTCAGCATCTGATGCAAAGAGGAGGTGACTGCCCCGGCATAATGGATCCACGGTCTTCCTAGCAAGCAAGAGTATGATGGGCGGATGTCCATTACGTAGAAAGTGGAGTTGAACACTTCGGTGCCTACCTTGATGGGAATATCGACCTCTCCATGCACCATCCTTTTAGACCCGTCAAAGGCCCTGACAATAATATTACTTGGTTTCAGCTCCAAACCTTCACAATCCAACCGGTCTAGAGCTTTCTTAGGCAGCACATTTAGGGAAGAACCAGTATCGACCAAGACATGGGCGAGAGTGGTTCCTCGGCATTCAACCTAAACATGTAATGCATCATTGTGCTTCCTTCCCTTAGGAGTTAGGTCAGCGTCGGAAAAACCCAGGCCGTTGTCAGCAGTAAGACTGGCTACACAATCCTGAAATTGGTCAGCCGAGGTCTCTTGGGGCACATGTGCCGTCTTCAAGAACTTAATCAGGGCCTTAGCATGGGCCTCTGAACAGAGCAGGAGGGCCAACATTGAAATTTTAGAGGGGGTCTGCCCCAGTTGTTCTACCACGTCGTAGTCACTTTTTCGGATTATTTTTAGGATCTCATCCATCTCCTTCTGAGTGGTTTCGGGGATAACCACAGCATGAGCCTTCGTCCTGACAGGCATTTCCAGTATCCCCTTACCTTTGTTGGTAATATCAGCAGACGATCTTTCTTCGGGAGTAACTGCTTCTTCAATCACTGGGCCTTGCATAGAGGGTCCAACAGGTGCAGAAGCTTTTAAGGGTCCGAAACCTGCTCGAGGGGGAGCAATCTCCGGAGAAAAGATTCGGCCACTGCGGGTTATCTTGCTCGTACCCGCGATGTTCCCTACATCAAGGTCTTCTTCAGAAATTTCTTGGAATGTTTCAATTTGTTTGATGCCGTGGTAGAAGATTTCTCCCCCATAGTTCCACGGTATCATTTTGCTTGATTGGTAAGGGACAGGTCCCGACATGGTGGTCTTGAGAGGTACATAATCGGAGTTGGGTGTAATCCTGACATGCCTTTTGCAAGCCTTGGGAGGATTGTCAGAAATGGTTATGATAGCAATATCGTTGGTTGAAATATCACAAGTATCAGGAGTAATCGGATTGAAAGTGTTAACAGGGGTTTTCTGGAAAAGTATCTCTTGAGTATCCATCAGGCGTTGGACACCCACCTTCAACATTGGACAATCGTCTTGAATGTTCAAACAAAAATAACAGTCTTTACCACAACCGGGGAAGATCCCGACTCTCAACAAATTTTCTTTAATCACAAGCAATGGAGTCAACAGATTGGCAACATCAGTAACATGGAGGTCTTCCAAAACATCATGCACATTGTGGACGTGCTTAGGCATTGGGGCAGATATAACATTAGGCTTCTCAGGAGCGTCAAATTCAACCTCTTTGGCGTCAATTAAGTCCTGAATTTTGTGCTTGAGTGCCCAGCAATTATTGGTATCGTCCCCAGCACTGTCAGAATGGTAAGCACACTTTGCGTTGGGATGATAATATGGGGAAGTGGTATTTACATTCTTTGGCGCTTCTTTTAAATTAGCAAGGTTCAATTTCAGGAGATGTGGAAGGATCTGAGCAGGTGTCATATTTACTGGAGTAAACTGCCGTGGTGGCCTTTGCTGATAAGTTCTGGGCTGATCATTCCTCGGTTGACTGTTTCTAAGCTGGTCTGATGCGGACTTCTGTATTAATACGGCCCCCACTGTTGGCCGACGTTCCTCTCTTTCCCGATTTTTCTGAGTGTACACAGCAGATGCTTCTTTCTTGGCTGGGAAAGGTTTTCTAGCAGTTGTGGATGCGGAAGCATCCTTTTGAATTTTTCCACTTTTGATACCGGCTTCCACCCTCTCGCCAGTCAAAATCAACTCAGTAAATCCCGCAGAAGAGCTTCCGATTAGATGGTTGAAGAAAGGGCCAGATAGGGTCCCCAAAAACATGTCAACTAGTTCCCTATCTGATAGCGGTGGCTGCACCCTTCCAGCCAGGTCGCGCCACTTCTGGGCGTACTCCTTGAACCCTTCATTTGAAGCCATCCCCATACTTTGTAGCTGTGTACGGGTAGGCGCCAAATCAGCATTGTACTGATACTGACGATAGAAAGTGGCTGCCAAGTCTTCCCAATTGTGGACCTCTGATCTCTCGAGCTGATAAAACCAATCTAACTGAGTTCCAGACAAGCTGTCTTGGAAAAAGTGCACCCAGAGGTCTTTGTCGGAAGAATGTGGCTGGATCTTTCTAACATACGACCTCAAGTGCATCTTAGGGCAAGACAGACCGTCGTACTTGGCGAACGTTGGCACTTTGAATTTAGGAGGGATAACAATCCCAGCTATAAGCCCCACCTCCTCAAAATCCAATCCGGGCACCCTCTGCAACTCCATAGCTGCCAATCTGTCTTCAAGGTTCTTATACTTGTCATCCGCTGGTGGATACTGTTATTCTGAATAGTCTTCGTCTTCTTTCTCTTCCTCCTCTTCTACCTCAGATTTGGAATGTACAATAACTCCTTTCCCCTTGCCAATCCCCTCGTCGGATGTTGACGGAAACTCAAGAGTCCTTCTAGCATCACCTTCAAATCTTCTTCCGAAAGTAGCTACCCCCGGTCTCTTTTTCTTTTTCTTCTCTTTACTCTTCTCTAGCAGAACTTTGAGATCCTCCTGACCCTTTGCCAAGGTCATGAGGAGTTGTTGAAATTGTGAATTTTGTGCCTGTAGGTCCTTCACTGTTTTCTCCAAATCCATCTTGCTGAAATAAACAGCAGAAAGATAAGGAAACCTCGCTTGAAGACCTGTTTGTGCATATGATGAATGATATGTTATTCATGTAATGCAATCAAGGGTTCAAAAATTCAAATTTTTTGCAAACAAAAAGAACGCACGTCATATTAAGAAGAAATTTGTTAGTACATAAATGCCCCATGGGCGAAATATTACAAAAATCTTAATGTAAAAAGACGTTGCACATCCTCTTTGGTGTGATGTAGGTGTTGAAAGTTTCCTCCTCGTGAAGTCGACGGGTGAGCTCTAAAACCTTCTTCTCACTGGCATAGAAGCTGGCTTCAAAAGTATCCTGTTCTTCCTTGAGTTGGATCCAACTCTTTTGCATTTCCTCCCATGATGTTGGCATGTCAGGATGTAGGATGGTGTATGGAACCTCTCCTTCCATGACAGGCTCTTTAATCAAGGGGAGAATGTGAGGATATGGCATCATAAGATTCTGGGAGCGGGTTCGTACCCACTTGAGGTAAGGCTCAAGGGGGATGGAAATCTTGTGCCCCAGTGTCTTACTATCCACCTTTTTAGGCATCCTTCAAGCTCTGATGAACCTTTGTCAAAGTCCTTGCGCATCATTGTCGAAGTCAAAAACTAGGTCAGGAATCAGCATGTCATGAGGGCCATCCCTCCGAGCATATCCAAATTGTCTTAAAGCTAGACATGGGTTGTAGGTAATGCCTCCCCTAATGCCAAGTAATGGGACATTAGGGAACTCACCACAACGATCAATGATGATGACATTTTCTCTGGACCGAGAACACCAATGTACATCAGAATGTGTGAGGGTCATAAACCGTTGTGACCACCTTAAACCCTGCTCATTCTTCAACACTGTTTGTGGAAGGTGAGAAATAAACCACCTTGCTAGGAGAGGAGTACAACACATGAGAACACCTATTTTCCTCATTGTTCGTGTGTAAAATGAGTGTAGGATGTCCCCAAGCAATAGTAGATAGAACCATTCCAACTGTGTTCTAGACAGGCTCTCTTGAAAGAAATTCACCCATAACTTCTTGTCAGTAGTGTGTGGTTGAATCTTCTGGACATATGACCTCAAATGAAGATTTGGGCAAGAAACACCGTCATACTTTGCAAAAGTGGGGACTTTAAACTTATGAGGAATGACAACTCCTGAGACTAAACCCAAATTCTCAAAATCTAACCGTGATACGGTGGGAGAACTGACTTGGGATTTGTGTTTGTGTTCGCAAATGTTTCGGTTTAGCAAGAGTCGCCACCGACTTTTTATTTTATCCTAAGGAAAAGTCAAAAAGCACAGGAAAGACCTTTGAGATGTTTTTGAGTTCGGGGAGTAGATTATAGAAAGGGAAGGTATTAGCACCCTTTCTATCCATGGTTATCCATGGGCTCTTAGTTACTTGCTTTAGATCACTTGCCTTTGCTTTTCAATTGCTTGAAATGGTGCTTTGTGTGTGTGGTTTTGAAAATGTTTTGAAAAAGATACCTTGTCTAGGAAATCTTTGTAACAATTCTTGTTAGAATTTTTTACAAAGGTGTTTGTCTTTTTGAAAAGATGTTTCAATGTTTTTGAAAGTTTGTTTTGAAATTGTTTTTGAAATTGTGTTGTGGAGTGTGTTTTGAAAAATGGCAAGGATGTTTGGCAAGTTTGATCAAGTAACTTAAGAGCAATCTACCCTATTTTACTCAAAAGATCTTTCTTATGTTTTTAACCCTTTTAACCGTGTTGTTTCACCATTGTATTTGGTGAACAACCTTATGTTAGGATGTTTAAACGGGACGGGCGCGGGTCATCGTATGCAATCATTGAAGGCAACTTGTGAGACGCTCTAGCAATTTCGTAAGGGACGAGATCGTTTTATCGAAGGCAACATCGAGGGTCATCGAGGGACTACGATCTTTGTTTATCGAAGGGACAATTGCTAGAGTGTCTCATACTCGAGGGACATGATTGCATTTTCCGAGGCAACAAGTGGAATTACCCTAAGAGGTGCATGTGTGAATAATGTGTTTGATTTGCATGTATTTAGTCTTCGATTAGGGGTTGTCTACTTGTTGTTTTCATCTTTCCATACATCCTAATTACTAGCATTTGTGCGAAAGTAATAAAAATGCAGAAAACAAATCCTATGCTATTACAACCATATTGAAGAGCAAGAAATGTAAAGACAAAACAACAATAAAAGGAATAAAAATGATCCTTTCGATCTGGGCAGAGACACCCTTCGATTCTGCCCTTCCTGACTTCCTTTGATTTGGGCCTGGAGTCAGTAAGGTCGTGTCTTTCAATTTCACCCTTCTCCTGCTTCTTTCGATTGAGACTTGGCAGTCAGTGTGGACATCCTCCTGGCTACTTCTTTCGTTTGAGGCCTGGGGTCAATGTGAAGTACACTCTTTGCCTCAGGCTCCTTGCTGCTTCCTTCGACTGCAGGAGTGCTAGGCCCTTAGGTTGAGGTTCGAAAGGCTTGAATACTTAGCCAATCGAAGGATACAGAGAACCTGTTTTAAACTTTTAAAACACAACACTCAAGTGTAACTTTCAAAGCTACAGACCATGGGTTAGCACAAGATTAATGGGTCTCAAAAGTCCAAAGTCTAAATAGTCAGGGTCAAAACTTTCAACATATAGGCATTCAGGATCGAAAATTGAAACATGGTCAAGCTCCCTAGATGAAATATCTACATTTTTTTTATTGGTATGCACACATAATATAAAAATGAAATAGTTCTAAGTTTAGAGTGAACTTACCTCTTGAAGCGCTTAAATCAAAGGAAACTGCAAGTGACTTCCTTGGTGATGAATGAAAGTTCGTTGGGGTCTTCCTGAGGCTAGTTCAATTACCACCTTGCTTGAACAGTCACTAAATCAAAGGAGGGAGTTTAATAGTGGTGAGTGAATTGAAAGTTATTATATAACAGTCTAAAGGATAAATCGAAGGTTGGTTATTTGGCTGTTGGAGAGTGAATCGAAGGATTCACCAATGTATGAAGGGTCTGAGTTTTTTTTAAGAGTGTTAGGAATAAAACGTTGGGAGGTGTCTGAGAGTTTTTGAGAATTTTCACTAGAGTTTTCTTGCTTTAGTATTTTTTATGATTTTTCTCTCTTAGCAAAAATCTGGACCCTTTCTTTGTCAATGGTTCCTCTATTTATAGAGAAAAGGTTTGGGAGTTAAAACAAAGGTGTGGCTTGGCTGAAACGTGAATATTAAGTCATGTCAGATTTTCCAAGGTCCCAAGGTGAAGTACTGAAGTTGTTGGTAAAAAGGGGCTGACTTCCCTGACTTATGGTGAAGTACAAGCATGCTTTTAGCAAAGCATGGGCTTTGGCACAGGATTTGTACTTAACAAGTTCACTTTCACGCAAAAAACTTCTGGACAAAGGCTTAATCACCTGGACAATAGCTTAATCCAGAATATAAGCAATTAATTATGGAGTGAGATACAAGCATTAAGTCTTGTAAAGTAAGATCACGTAGCAGGGTCCGCAGATTTGATCAGTTGTCCTTTCAAGATCCTATTTCCCACTTGTGTCGAAGAGTTCTAGAAATGTATCAAAGAAGACTGCGTCGAAGGGTTCAGAGTTGGGTTTGAGAGATGGTGACTCGAAGGGAACCAAAACTCCAATTGAAGCCTTTGTGTGAAGGTGGCTCATGTCTAATCGAAAGCTTACATGCCAGGGGGTACATGTGGTCAAACGAAAGATAAAATGTTCATATTCGAAAGAGACAAATAGGGAGCAAAAGGTGCAAATCGAAGGATGTTAAAAGAAAGCCTTTTGCCTTGGAAATTAAATAGATTACAAGAGGCTCTTTTCCTTGTGAATCCAAACCAAACTGTGTCAGAGTCCCATGCCCAGTCGAAGGATGCAAGCCAAGCTTGTGTCGAAAGAGGCCAAAATGCCAATCGAAAGATGCAAGCCAAGCTTGTGTCGAAAGAGGCTAAAAGGCCAATCGAAAGATGCAAGCCAAACTTGTTTCGAAAGAGGCCAAAAGGCCAATCGAAAGATGCAATCCAAGCTCGTGTCGAAAGAGGCCAAAAGGCCAATCGAAAGATCTGAAACGAAGTACACTTGTATTTCTCCAAATTTTGTCAAAAATCATATTTTTATCTATTTTCTTCCTTTTTGACAGTTTTCCTTTTAATTTTGGTACTGGAAAATTCCAAAGTACCTGTTCAAGCTTGAACCTTGAAAATCCTTGTAAGAAAAACCTTGAGAATTGAGAGGGAAAATTTTGGGGTACAACACTAACCCATTCACTTTTTGGTTCTCCATAGCATTTAAACGGTCTTCTAGCTGCTTTTATTTTTCATCAACAATGGGATATTGTTCATTCAAATAATCTTATTCCTCTTCATCGGAGTATTTGGCAGGACCATGGTTACTTTTTTCAGTTTCACCACTCTTATCATCTTTATTTTGTTTGTCGTCTTCGTCTAATAGAGTATCGATATCCTGAACTCGCTTGACCGGACCCCTAAACCTTCTTCCCATGTTAAGGATACCGACTGGTTTCTTTGTATTTTTCTTCTTCTCTTTGGTGATGAGTGCTTTCAGTTCTTCATGCCCCTTGGCTATGTTCAGGAACATCTGCTGGAATTGGGTATTCTGAGCTTGGAGATCTTTAACGGTCTATTCAAGAGCCATTTCTGCTTAAATAAACAACAAGAAGATGAGAAAACATGTCTTGAGAATACCTGTTATGCAATGATATGGTATGTAAATGTATATGCATATGCAATGTTTTCAAGGACCTCGTGGGATTTAAATTTGTTAATAAAAAAGGAAACATAGAAACTTAGTAGTAAGTTCAAATTATAACTACTCTTTAGGCTTACAATGAAAACAAGATAGTTAAATTATGAAACCCCTAAGGCCTAAGGAATTAAGTCTTCCATTGAAGCTTCCTCTTTATGTTGACATATGCATTAAGGCTCTTCTCTTCATGGAGTCGTTTTGTCAACTCAAATACTTTCTTCTCACTAGCATAGAACTGAGTCTCAAAGGTATCACTTTCATCCTTGAGTTGAATCTAGGACTTCTATAGTTCTTCAAAGTCAGTAGGCATATCAGGATGAAGAATGGTATAAGGAACATCTCCTTCAACAACAGGCTCCACAACTACTGGTAGGACAACAAGATATGGCATTATAAGATTTTGAGCACGAGACTGCACCCATCTGAGGTAGCAATCCAAAGGGATGGGTTTCTTATGACCCAAATTCTTGCTATCAATATTATTGATCATGCCCCAAGCACGAATAAACCTTTAATGGTAACCTTGAAGATCATTCTCGTAGCCGAATACAATACCCTGGATAAACATATCATAAGGACCGTCTCTTCAAGCATAACCAAACTAACGTAGAGCTAGAGAAGGGTTGCAAGTGATACCTCCCCTTATGCCAAGGAGTGGAACATTAGAGAATTCTCCATATCAATCAATAATAGTGATGTCCTCTTGAGATCGAGAACACCAATAGATATCTGAATGAGCGAGTGACATCAACCTTTGATACCACCTCAAACCTTGTTCATTCTTCATCACTGAACGGGGAAGGTGCGAAATAAGCCACCTGGAAAGTAAAGGTACGCAACACATGAGAGTCCCTCGCTTCCTCATAGTACGAGTGTGAAGAGAATGCATAATATCTCTAAGAAAAGTAGGCACATGATTATGAGTAAGAATATTTTGATGGCGTTCACCTCTATGAGTTGGTCCGGATTAGGGAATAGTACCAAAACATAGATCAACAAAGCCAAAATATCTTCAAAAGCATGAAAACTCATGGCATCTAGAAACAACTGAGCCTTATCTATCATGAATTTAGCAAGATGACCTTCAACTCCACTTCTTGTTTCCCAATTAGATACAATGTCTAACCGCTTCAGATGTAAGGCTGCTGCAATATCTTTAGGTTTTGGAATTTTCTATAGACTGGTGAAGGGTGTATGATCAAGAATAGGCACTACAAGTAGCTTAGAGAACTCTTTCATTATAGGCACCAACTGATAATCTGGGAAGGTAAAACAGTGATGCTTAGGATCAAAGAACTGAAACAGAACACTCATCATGTCTTCTTCGAGACCCGGGGGTAACCAAACTGAGTAGATAGCCATGCTTTTTGGTGAATTGAGATTTTTCAGAAACCTTTAAGACTAACTCCTTAAGCTTGTAAGGTACCCTTACAAAGTTAATTCAGATAGTATTTCTGCGAGCGGAAACCTTGACCTGCATGATGTTATTTGAAACAATTAATGAAAATGTTATGATGTCATGATGTCATGATGTTATGTTCATGTTTAAACAAGTAGCAAACACAAACAAATCACACAGGATCCTTAGATTTAAAGTCTTGCATGAGGTCCATAGGTAAGTACCCTTCTCTATTGAAGTTAAGTTGGCTCAACCTGTCTTAAAATAGTAACCGGGTTCTAGGAATCTCATATCACGGATCTTTCTCGAAGGTTTTATTTTAGTACGGCAACTGATTTGCTACCAAAACATCCCAAGAGTCAAATCTCAATGAGCGTAGCTTCGAGTATCAACCAACTTTGGACTGCACCAAAGCCAGCTATCTCACTACTTTCTAATGGCCAAGATGGGTCAATTAAGGTTCTAAAAGTAAGTTAGTGTTAATAACACCACGCGGAAGCCTAATGTTATCCTTGACTGACTCAAGGAACATCAGTACAAACCAAAGTGTCACACTAACTGTAGCCATCATGTTAACCATATCGGCTACGCCGTATACTCTTTATGATCTATTGTTATTTACCCAAGGCATTCCTAGATCCGGGTGTAGTATCTTTCAAATAATAAACCCAAGCAAGCCCTTAAAGTTAAAGCAGACAAAGTACATAATTTAAGCGAGTAAAGTGATCTAAACTCTTAAGGTAACCCCTCTTTTAATTATTCCCCAGCAGAGTCGCCAATTCTGTAATACGATGGGAGAACTGACTTGTTTAGCGTTTTATCATAAATATTGCGGTTAGCAAGAGCCGCCATCGACTTTTCTTTTATCCAAAAAGGGAAGGGTGAAAAGAACAGGAAATACCTTGATAGATTTTGAATTCGAGGGGTAAGTTATGAAAAGGGAAGGTGTTATCACTCTTTTCATCCGTAGTTATCTACGGGCTCTTAATAGCTTACTTTTTTGAAATTTGCTTTGCGTGTGTGATTTGGAAATATTTTTGAAAAGCCAAAGTACGGCTAACTTTGTAATGATTCTTGTATCAGTCCTCAAGAACGCGTACAAAGTGTTTGAAAATGTTTGTTTTGAAAAGGTGATGTGTGAAATGTTTATTTTTTAGAAAAGTGTTGTGAGCAAGCGATTAAAAGTTCTTACCTACTCAAGGTCGTTCTTATTCTTTTCCTTCTCCTTTAGAGGTAGTGCTATTCGTATCATTAGTTGGTAGGTAGCCCTATCTATTGTATGTGAAGGGAAAGGCGAAGGGTTGTCGAATGGTCATAGAAAGCAACTGGTAATGATACTTTAGCAATTCGAAGGGACTGTCATCATATTATTCGTAGGCAACAAGTGACTAGATCATTTTTCGTAGGTAACTCGAGGGACATCGCGGGACTATGATCTTTATTCGAAGGGACTATGATGATTTAATCGAGGGTCTTTGTTAAAGTACCCTTAATTTCGAGGGACATGACCAATGTTTTCCGAAGGCAACAAAAGGGAATTACTCTAGAGGTGTATGTGTGCAAAGTGATTCAATTATAATTATGTTATCTTGGAATTGTTTAAGGTTATCTACCGATTAATTTATCTTATCATACATGCCTATTGCTACACAATTATATATATACAAGGCATAAAGTATAAGTGCAGAAAAGTAAAGTCCTACGCTATTACAGGGCCTTGGGGCAGTTATATGATAAAGAAATTGTGCGGGAATTTAAACTAGGTTATTACAAAATTTGTACATCCTATACAATTTATCTAATAAAATAAATAGCAAAATAAAATAAAATGTTAGTAAATTATTTTTAAAATCCTAAAGTCTAAAATATTGAAAATCATTTTTTTTGTGTATTTTTGGTTTGATTTTATACGTTAATAATAATTAAAAAAACCTAATGTCTAATTTTTAATTACAAATTAATTAATTAAAATAAACCTAAATCTAATTAATTAAATTAATTGATAAAAAGTCTAAACCTATTTTTTTTTTTATAAGTTTTTTCTGATTTTTATTGGATTAAAAGAAATTAATTAAACATAATTAATGGAAAATTAATTAAGAGAAAATAGAAAAAAAGGTTAAAAAACAAGTAACAAAAAGTTGTAGGTGCTGGGGGTTGAACCCACGCCTTTGACCTCAACAATATGTTCTCTTGCCACTGCGCCAGTGTGTTATTGGTGATATGGAAATAGAACTGACCGATAATACATGAAACCTGCATGAATTTGGGAAAAAATAGCAAAAAAACATTGCAAAAGGCAGGGAACAAACTCATGCCCTTCATAATACACGCGCCCTTGCTTGCCAACTGAGCCATGCTTCTTTTCTTTTGCTAAAACACAAACAATATATTATATAAAAACAACATCAATGAACCGGAGAAGCGTCGGAGCCCTAGCCTCGGTCATCTTCTCCGGCAAGGTGCTTCATGGATCTGCAAAAACAACGCATGTTAGAAAGAAAAGAGGACCCTATTCCCCTAAATTGAGGGCTACAAATCCAATGGCAGGGTTCTTTTGGCCTGAATGTGCCTGTAAACAGAGATTCGATGCAAACGGATTTCTATGCCCTAACAATGGAAATTCTCATTCTTTGCGTTAAAGCTTACATGTAAGACTTCAAACATGTTCTAAACAATCATGATAAGCGATCTGAGTTGTTAGAATTAGTTAACAATGCATATAATTTGAAATACGAATAATCAAAAACAAAGCAAACCGGACATGGCATGTATGCAAGTTTTAGGTACAAATGGGCATGGAAAGTTACCTATTCTTACCTTGGAGACGTTCTGAAAGTGATTTGGGATGGTGGTTTGGAGGGAATCAAGCTAGAACTTGAGATTCAATGGTGCACTTTATTTGAATTTTTTGTGACTTAACCTTAGTTCTTGTGGCTGCCCATCCGTGGTCCTTTGGTCTGAATGGTTGAGTATATATAGAGGATGATATTAGGTCAGACAGATGAGGAAAAGATCATGTGATCAATGCATTACCAAAACCAAATGAACATGTTTTCAAACTTTCCAATTTGAGAAGATTATGTTCTAATCTTTCTCCCACGGTTTTGGCAAGTTGGATATGTAATCTTGGGCTTCAAAATGATCCAAAACAAAAGCCCACATGTCTTGGTCCATTAATTTACTATTTTATTTGATTTATTTTGCTTTTAAATGAATAAAAATCAAAATAAATGAAATAAAAAATAAAAAATAATGCATGAATGGACTTATGTGTCCTTAAACATGTCATGAACACGTTTGAACCTAAAAACTTAGGCCCATTACCCCAAAAATGCAATTTTGCTCAATGTGGACTTCATGCATTTTCTCAAAATTGCTCAACTTGCACCAATCATAACTCTCTCAATTTTTGTCATCTGAAGTAGATCTGGGAATTTTTGAAAAGCTCAAGATGTCCCCCATAACTCTCATGTTGGTATTTTTCCATTTGAAATATCTAACTTGATGTAAATTGCTTTGACATAATGTGTCTTTTTGTTAACTTTTAAAATGACCTATAATGTCTTGGCTCATATCTCTCAAATGAAGCATTTTTAGACTTGATCTTAGAGAGACAAAGTTGTAGAGAATTGAATTTCCACCAAAATGGGCTTTGGTTGAGAATTTTCTAATGAAGCATGTGAAAGTTATGCTTGGTCAAAGTTCAGTTGACTTCTCCTTAAGAAAACCCTAATTTAGTAACTTTTGATAGATCTTGAGTTTTCTTGATGAACCATGATCAACCCTTGATCAAATGATGAATATGAGTTAAAAATATTGATGTTGACCAAAAATCTTGAAGTTTGACTGTATGTTGACCACCATTGACTTTTTGTCCAATATAGTTAATTTTCACTCATCTGAGCAAGTGACCAAGCAAATTTGTGATGTAAGGCCTGAAACATGACATGAAGATACCTTGAAGCATACGAGGAATCATGGAATCCACTTGAGGCGTTAGAATCTCAATTTTCTTTGAGAAACACAAAACCCTAGTTGTAGGTCAATTGCTTAGGAGAGGTGCTTGTATGCTCAAACCCTTAAGTATTCTTGAGCAATTGAGAATCCTAGTAGCATAAGGAGGTGTCTTGAATCAATTGTCTTTAAAAATGGGAGGAAAAATTTTGGGGTACAACACATATAATGATAAAAGCTACTACAAGTTCACATTTATTCCAAAATCATATTCGTTCCACTAAAGACTATTGCATTCAAAAACACTTAAAATAATGCATTTTTCACGCTTTCGAACTTATTACAATTCAGGGTAGTCATAGTGCAAACATCTGATGCATCTCAAGACAATTCCAATTCGAAATTTTACAAAAAGTCATGCTACAATACCATCTAACAGCCATGCAAAATAACACAAACAGATCTTACACACAAGCAGCTTGTTCCAATCCATTTGAATGCCTTGATTCATCTCTGCACCAGTTTTGGAAAACAATAGATCATGTTCCAATCATACTGCATTAGGACACACATGTTAGTACAAGCATCAGTAAAAAGAATTCACAATACACCAACATCATGTACCATGCCCACTGCAGAGCAAACATGATGCATCAAAACTGCAGCATGTTAAAACATGACATGACACTAGGATAAAAGTAGTCACCACAAGTATACCTAATCATGATCAGCCATGGACCTGCTATCAAAATCTATAAATCATTTAGCCAAAGAGAAAACGTCATACCAACCAATTCATCCAAAAGTAGTGCATTACGTAATGTATAATCCATTTATATACATAGGTCATAGAAAAAGTCAACATAAAGTCAGTGCGAAATTGCAACATTCATGCAAATTGGAGTGATCTCATATACATTCTTACACCCATAATCAAGGCTCATGTTCACACATAAACCCAACTATTGTTTGTTATGCCAATACAACCCAAACAGTCATGACTTCATACAAATAAGCACCAAGTCAACCAACTAAAACCTGGTCCCAGTCATTCA